>REGM01000169.1:138883-170860 GCA_004194415.1 Aurelia aurita
ATTCCGGTTTTTTTTAAGTACCCCTAATAAATCACACGTCCCCGCTACCCCAACATACCAAGTTACCCCCCCCCCCCCCCCACCGAGACCGCTCTGCATTGCATGGAATAATCGAATAATGGTAAAAGTAGGAATACATACCGCCAGAAAAATCTCTTTTTGACTATAAAGGTAACTGCAATAGTCAATAGCCCTTTCCAGCGTTTTCTTTTCAATGCCCTGCTGTATGGGCTGCACATCATTCCCAGCAAGTAATGCCTGCGTAACATGTTGAAAGACATGTATGCCAACTGCTAATCTTGGGATGATGTCGCACTTCTTTGTTT
The DNA here is from genome assembly GCA_004194415.1 of Aurelia aurita. Classification (NCBI taxonomy): domain Eukaryota; kingdom Metazoa; phylum Cnidaria; class Scyphozoa; order Semaeostomeae; family Ulmaridae; genus Aurelia; species Aurelia aurita. The sequence continues at coordinate 139,210 of REGM01000169.1, forward strand.
GAGGGGTGCAGTCTCCGTTTTGCAATGCTTCATTAATTTGTTGTATATGTTCATATGGTAGTTTTTCTAAGATTTCATCAGCATCATTCTCAAAGTAGTAGGTAATGTCATAATTGTGCAGATTAAGGATATGTTCATATATGCCGCCGATAGAGTTCAAATTTCCTTCTTGCAGAATACGGTTGCATTCTTTCTCCTCTTCGGGTAGTGGACGAAATGCTGGTGGAATAGCTAACAGAAATCTGTCAACTAAACCATGTCCATTATCCATACGACATTGGAAACTTGGGTAGAACCACGGCAAGAAATGAGCAAGTTTCCCCTAATTTCTTACAAGGGAAATGCGGACATTTCCCAGTAGTTTCCATGACGGAAATTCTGAGTTTCAGATTTCCCTATAGTTTCCCCAGTTGAGAACAATGCGTTGTAGTTTCTATGCAGTTTCCAGACGGGAAATTTACATTTCACATTTCACTAGAAATTTCCCAATGCTGAATCCTCGGTTTCACCTGTTGGAAATGTGCAGTTTCCGTCAATGATCTTCAAGCATCAAAACGGCTTATTTTATGGCCATTTATATTTGTACTTATAATGAAACATTGTTACTTAATGTTTGCTGTCTAAACAGAGTGCCGTTTCTAAACGGCTGTTTTTCAAGTTTTCTGAAGAGAACATGTTTCAGAAAATAACTCATAATTTGGAGACAAAAGGTTCAATTTAGACAGAGCAAGGTCTTAAAATTAGATCAAGATTTCCGTAATTCAACAAATCATTCAACAATTTTCAATGCTTCGTAGGCAGCAGTCGAAAAGTACAAATAAAAAAGGGTGTTTTTGCCCTTTTGCAAACAGGGCAGTACCCTGGGTACCAAAGCCTACATAAAATAAACAAATAGAGGCTCTGGTACCCAGGGTAACAGGGCAGGAGCCAGGATCCCAAGGACTTACTAAGCTAAAACAATATCCATCCAAGTCTTTATTACTCCAGAGGGCATTATTGATTGTGTATCGCTTATAACTACTTTGTGAGTATTGTATTATTACTATAGCTTTTCTATTCCCGCCTGAAAAGCGCACCCATTGATCGAAGGCAACTTTGTGCTAGCTTTTGTATTACATCACAAAACGAAGATGAATGGCACAGCCTATCAAGACCTTCATATCAATAGCGGCTTGTACACCCAAGGGTACCAACATTTCATAGAAGGTGTCGTAGTCCGCATGGATACGATCAAAACAACTGGCCAAACATATCTGGCTATCAGAGCGCCAACACTTCTTCTGGCAGTTGGAGACGAGAATGGCTTCTGGAGAATGGAAAATTAGCCGTCAGGTTAGCTTTGCTTAACATTTCTTACCTATGTTTACTATCCTACCTACCAGTTTGTTAATTAGTTGACTTGATGCTCCAGTCCTGCATATGGTAGCCTGTATGTGTTGCGGATCTGCGTGACTAATGCACGATCCGTACAAGAGGACGGGGATTTTCAAGACTGTCGATTAGCAAATTTGGCCATATCAAAACACATATTTCTACCAATTCATAAACCTAAATTAACCATGAACTGTTTTCTTTGTTTAAGCTTAAATGAAAGTGGTGTTTGCTATGAAAGGAAAGATACTGTATGAGGTAAATTTCAACATTTTATTACATTACACTTTATTTCTTTTTTGCTGCTCAGTCCCGGTCTCTCAGCCCACTATTGACATGACAGGGGAGGAGATAAGATAATTCAATCTAATTCAATTGAGTTCAACTCATCAACAACTTTTGGAATATTTCGCAGACTTGTCTTGTTCTATTAAACTAGGTTAATATATGTTATCTTTCAACTGAAATCGTTTCCAGAAAACTTTGAGAACGTGGTTTTCTTTCCATCTCTCGGACCTTTTTCCAAAATGCATTTGGCGCCAAAAGCCCGTTAACCGTCTGCTCCTCCGCAGCTGTGTTTTATTGAAACTTCAGGCGTCATTTAGGCTGATTTAGGCCAAGCCGAGTAAGAGCGGGAAAGACGAAGGGAAAACCAAATTGTCACGGCTGTTTGGCAAATTTCACGAAAAAGCATGACACGATGGGTAAGAATATACTTTAGGGGTCATGATAACCTATAATTTAGGTAAAATAAACGGTGCATTAGGCCAAGTGCCAGTAGTGTAGTGACCTTATACGAAATTAGGCCTTCTTGAGCAAGAGGCCAAGCGTTGCCGTTGTAGAGTACTGTCGCCCTAAATGGGTCTAATCACAAAAATAATTGATATTTCCATTTAAGTGCATGCCTCTCAGAAGTATTTTCTTTATGGATATAGACTTCATTTCCTTGCCAACCGTTTTACTCGCGTTTCCTCTTGAAACTTGAGGCGAACATATCAGCAGTAGTCAAAGCAACAGCTTTCCCCAATTTTCGCCCTAAAAATGGGTCTAAATATTGTTAAGGCCTCAGCAGGGAAATTTTAATAGCCGGGAAGCCAAGCATCTCTCTACGGTTACCGCACTGAATGGACTTTGTGCGAATGTTTATGGTATCTGGCTCTTGGCGTTCTTCACTACATAAAACTTTAAGACAAATATCACTTTTGCTGCGCTGATGAGGCTCGTATTTACGTAAAACTCGACTGTTATGGTAGTCCTTAAACGTTGATGAAACACCAAAGTTGATGAAACCCTTGCAATATATCAAAATAACTCTAGTAACATCCTTTCTTTCCCAACTGCTGCAAAACAAACTTGGATCGCTACGAAGAGTCGTTTAAAAAGAATAGACCCATTTAGGGCGAATTTTTCCCGATTTATTTGCCTTTGGAAAAATACTTATATCGGCAACAAAAATTTGCGAGATGTTTGGACAAATGTTAGAATGTACTCTTAAAAGGTTAGCATGAATTGTGAAACAGGTTAACCAGATATCAAATGTCCAGGGAGTGAAAAAATACATGCCGGCTCATTCAACCCATTTGAATGAGAAAAAAAGATTTGACAGAACTTACAAGTCCACAAAAAGTAATCTGCCTGAAAACTTCAAATTTTCGGAAATATCCCATTTAACAAAACACAAGCAACGAATATCATAAAGAATGGCATCAGAAAAAATATTTTTGTTGGGTTTTTGAAAAATATTAGATCCAGGCGCCTTATATTTCACGTTGAAAGAAGAGCATGGGATTCTGACGAAAAACAGTATTAGACCCATTTAGGGCGGCAGTACTCTAGCTTTGGCTTTGCTTCTTCAATGGAGTTGAGAAGGTGTAAACTTTAACAGTATGCACATCACATGTGTGCTAAATATCAAAATAATAAGAAGCTGACACAGGTCATAAGAATCAGATAAAAAAGAAAGATTTCAGGAGAAGATTCTGGTTTAATAATAGATTATTATCATCCTAAATGGGTCTAATCACAAATAAAAAAGAAACATTGCTTCAATTCATGATGGACATACAACTTCAATTCTTTGCCAACCGTTATTAAGCCAGATATATTTTTATTCACTTTTCCTCTTGAAACCGAGGCGTAGCATCAGCAGAACAGTCGTCAAACAATTCAGCTTTCCTCAATTTTCACCCTAAATGGGTCTAAATATTGTTATGGCCTCAGTGGGGAAACTTTACTGGCATAGGGAAGCCAACGCATCTCTTTACGGTTACCGCACTGAATGGACTTTAGGCGAATGTTTATGGTGTGGGGCGTTTATCACACCAACACAAAACTTTGTGATACTGTGCTTAAATCACACAGATGTAACTACCAAATTTTATTGATTTTAAGTTAAATTTGATAAGGCAATGACACCATATTTTTATGCCTATTTTGGTCTGAATGGAGTCTAACTTCTTTAATAATTTAATTGCCAATAAAACAATGAAAGATCAACTTTGGCAAAAGAATTGACAAAGTGTAGTAGTTCTAAGTTATTTTGTGCTTGATTTTACAAACAGTGGGGTCTAGAATCTGAGTGATCCAAAACTCTATGTCCTCTTCCCATATTTTTTGTTTTTATCATTCATCACATAACCATTGATTTTTACTGTTTTTCTATAGTTTCATGAAATGCATTGTTTCTATGCCAGCATCTGAGGCAAGATGGACACACTTTGCAGCTTTTGATTGGTGAGCATTGCTTAGTTATCTTGTGTTATGTTATTGTAAGAAACTTTTTGATTGCTGATTGGATGATGCGATAACTGTGCTCTTTCACAAATTCCTTTTTCAGTAAGCAAAAGTATGTCACAAATGTGCCTCATTCAGACCTTGTCGTAAGAGGCGTGAGGCCACTTGCCCATGCCTCGTCAAAGACCAACGTTTTTCCAGATGCATGATTCTTCACTTGCCTTGTTTGAACTTTCTTATAAATTCACGTGCCTCCGCTGTTCATTCATTTTTATTAGTTCTAAATATTTGGGTTCTGTTTTGTAATTAAAAGATTAATCCCAATTCAAGAAAAACAACAAAGTGAAATGACTTCTAACTGCTTCCTGTGTGTATAACCAGCGTTTTCACCTAAGGTAATTTTCCGTATTGGCCCAGCCGTACACTCTAAAACAAAAGAGCAAATTTAGGTCAGGGAAGGGCTTCTCACAGAGAAATTCAAGCATTGTGGAGCCCAGATGAATGAAAAGGCATTTTGAAACTTGTGATAGAAATATGTTTGCAAAAAAAATTCAAAGCACATCTTGCAAATGTTGATGAAGAGGAGCCAAACAGCAAACACGTCCTGACCAGGATGTAGATATCACCATCTCTTGCTTTTCAGAGGATGTAGAGGATGTAGATATCACCATCTCTTGCTGTCCAAATATATTTCTCAGAAAGTGGCATGGACAATGAATGAACTTTAAGCTACATTCTAAAAGCCCATGTTTTATTTTACACCAGACCATTGAAAATAATCCATACCATTGAAAATAATACATACCATTGAAAGCTTATATCTAAAATAAAGTGATACTTCAGTCATTTATAGTGCTATCCATACAAGTCAAATATCATGTGCCTTATTTATATGACACATGACAGATCAGGTGCCCACTAAAAATCAAAGGACAAGGCCTGCTCATTGGCATTTGCTACAAAGGTGCTCCATGTCTCTTGGCTTTGTACTTTTTATGCCTAAATGTGCCTGTCAATTCAAAAAAGATATAACTTAAGAACCACTTGTAGAGTTTTATTGGTACAGCAGCTGATTGTGAGGAAACTTCCAACAAAAATTTGGTTGCTGTGGCCGAAAATGCAGGGGGATTCAAATATATCTAACAATATATCTTTGCAAAAATTTCAATCAGGAATTATTCACAATTGTTATGATGAATTATATATTCTTGTTTCATTGTGGAAAAGCTCCCATCCACTGGCTCGGATTTCCTTCATCATCAGAATGACTTCTGATGGTTTGCGTTCCTGGAAATAAATGAAATTTTAGAATGGGGCATCAGTTATGCTAGCTAAAATCTCCCTCTTCCTCGCTTACAAGGCATAAATCTTGGACCGTCTGAGGAAGAAAAAACGTAACTTTAAAGGCAAACACAGGTATGCATTTAAACATGAATTTCCGTGATTAATAAACTAGAATGCCAAGATTAAAGTACACTAAACGTATCGGGCATAACCCTTCATCAGTAGGCTACTGTTGACTTCGGATGAAGGCTTATGCTCGAAAAATTTAGTTTATTTTAATCTTGGCATTGTAGTTTATTTAGCATGAAAATGTATTTTTATTTCCTAAAACTATTGCCACAGGTCAATCTCAAGATTTTATTACAACAATGCATTGAATGAATTTATAGCAGTAAGCAGCTTAAACTATGTTCACTTGTTTTTCCAACTATTGTAACATATGATACGATTTATTGCAAATATATATTAAACATTTCTGAGAAAGGCAAAAAGTCCCATTCAGTGTAAGTATAAATATATTTTTCATTCCACTTTCTCAATGGAAACATGCATCTCATCATTGCACCACAGCTGTACTTCCTTCACGGCCCACTGAGAATAAAATTGGATCCTTTATCAAAATGTTCTCACCACTGGATATGTACCATAGCATGCGCATGTGGCTTTCTTCAGCAGGTATATCTAAAGAGCAGCTTGTTTTCAGGAATTTTATATTACTATATGGACCGAAGAACCAAGTTTACGCTCTGAGATTATGATCGAAACATAGGGGAACTGCTATAAAGGTAAAAGATACTGTGTCAATCTAACCAAAGTGAAACCATTCCTATCCCAAAGGGCACCCCACCAACTTCTTGCTCAGCTGCTATAGGATCTTCTTCCACAGCTTCTTCCTCATTATTGTCTGATTCTTCCTCTTCTTCAGTGACATGCTGGTACAACTGAATGTACGTTTGAATGATTAAGGCACATTCATCTCATGAGCTTGTTGTTTCCTGATGTCGGATTTCGAAATGAGACTCCTCTAGGCCACCACCTCGGTTCACTGTCCTTTCTATTCCAATGTATTCTCTTTGTTTCTAAAGAGAACCAAATATATTCTGATTTTTTCTTTATTAACAAGGAAATATCCACTTCAATTACAATTGAGGCTGCATCAGATGTATAGACAAATTCATCACTAAATCTACTGGATTACATCACCAAGGAATGTATTACATTTGTTGTAATCTATTATAATTATCGCAATTAAGCTAAAATTTATTTTGCACTCCTTGAAAGATTAACACATGTAGATTATCCAACACTATGCAAATAGACCATTACTAAAACTATAGATACATCTGAATATTATCTTACTATTGTGTGTTACGAGGTTGTGAACAATCTCTCTCTTCCTGTGGCAATTTTTTCTTTCCCAATCCTCTTCAATTTCTATATCTAAACTTTCTTCTGCAATAAAAGAGCAATTATAAACATGGGACATTGAGAGTATTTAAAAACTAACTATTCCCAGCATGTAGCTGGTTGCATTTCCAAACAATTAATATTAGTAATACACACTGGAAACAAAAAGATGCATAGCTTTAAAATTCTAAGAAATGATTTGGGGCCATTAAATTTCCTAAAACATAAAATTCATACCATACAGGCTTTGCGCACATTAGCATGACAAGTATTCTCAAGAATTCTTAAGAATTCTTCACATTCTCATAAGAATTTTGTTTAACCCTATTTGACCTGGGGGGGGGCGGATTCGGCCCCCCTAGTATATTTTTGTTTCTGCTATGTTTGATATACGTAGAAGGCCGCTGGAATTTAGTAAGTTTAACCTTGTATCATAGAGCAATGAAATTGTAACAATTTTGACATTCTATATTTAGCACTGTCTCCATGGTTACCAAGTTGTCATCTGGCATTCTGTGAAAATTAAGTTTATATCTCTCTCATCCTATTTTAATTGGTCCAATTAAGCTCAAATATTTGATTTACATATATTTTGATCTATATTTTTCATTTCTGTATGAAAAGTTAAGTTTGATGAACTTTTAACATGCTTTTGTTTTTATGACGTCATTCAACATCATAATGATTATTATGCTCTAGCAACAACAACAACTGCGCTAATTGAATTATGATTTTAAATAATCATTGTTTATATGATGAATAACATTTGTGCCAAGTTAGGTGGTCATATCTTATATAACAACTGAAATAAAAAGGGGGCGGAATCCGCCCCCCCATGCATTGAGTGTTTCAAAACGCCCAGGTCAGATAGGGTTAAACAAGAACTCTTAAAGACTCTGCGCTAACAAGCATCCTTTGTTAGCATTCTTTGCAAAACAAAATAAACAACATTATTAACTTGATGTCTTGATTTGTTTTTTATCAGAAAAGTATTTTCATATTATCAGTAAAGAGTATTTTCATGCATACAGCTGACAGGAAACTTGGCATTGAAAAAATTCTATATGTCCTATTGGCATTCTAAAATTAGCTCACATGGTGATGACGTTCTATATCTTTGTAAACAAGTGGAAGTTCTAGAATTGCAAGATGGGATTGAGCAAACTGCATTGTGGTTTAGCTTCACTGCGCAGAGGCTGCTGGTTAGCGTAGAGTCTTTAAGAAATTCTTGACAATTCTTAGGGCAGGGAAACCACGTTAACGTGCATCAGGCCTGTACTGTAAAGATACAACATGTCAAAATGTATTTAAAATGTGGAAAAAATTATTTGCACATATATATTTGCATATATATATATTTGAACAGTTGTGACCTCTTCAACTGTACACTATACATATATATATATTAGAAATAAAATCTAATATTCTATTCCAATTTTTAACTGCACATAGTACAGCACTTTTTAAGCTTAGCTTCCAAACGTTTGGAAGAATGAAAAGTTGTTATGTTGCGAAAAAACTGTACTGTATAGATAAGAGGCATTTGCAAGATAAATAGGAAATATAAAATCATAGTTGATTCATCTCTAACCAGGTTGAGTACTTTTCAAGGCATTCACTATCTTCTTCTTAACGTATTGGTCTCTGAAGATTTCTTCAACTGTCGACTTCCTGAAAATGGCAACAGGATAATTTATGCAATTGATTAATATTTTTACCTCCCCAAAATAGAGATAGGCATATCATGTTCAAGTCTTTAATGAATGAATGAGTGGTATCTATTTTCATCAAGGGAATCTTCTCAAATAAACACCATATAATAATCATATCTACAGCCTGAAAGTAGGTTCAATTATATACAGTATACCTCTTCAACGGTACACTATATATATATACAGTATATATAGCTGAAAAGAATTGAAGAATTAAAGAACTTCAAATCGTCTTTTTCTTTCACCGCCATAAACTTTAACCCTTTCACCGCCTTAAACTATAAAAGCGGGACAAAAGACGTTGTCGTTTGGAAACATTGAACTGCTTTAGCGGTTTCAGAAAGAATTTTGTATTACGTCATTTGAGGCTTCAAACATCACATGATCCTATTTCCATGACAACGTTTGTCTAACGTTTTTGAAAGAGCAATGAGCCAGGCTTTTGATTGGTTTTTTGTTTGTTGTCAGTCACAATAAATTTTTTTTTAGTTATTCACAATTGAATTTGAAGGCGAGCACGTGAGGCCATTTCGGTTTGAAAGTAATGGAGACCAACAAATTTCCTAGTGAATTGAGCGATTCTGATTCCGAGGAAGAGCATAAATTCAGACATTTATTTGGGAAATGTTGATGAAGATTGTGGAAGATTTTGTTGATGTGTTTGGAGAATCCTCAGATGAAGAAGCTTTTGACTTTGAAGACTTTGAAGGTTTTCGTTTCGAAATGCTGGAGGAAGTGGAGTGGGAAGTGAACCGGACTCCGACTCGATTAGCTGATAGAGATCGCCTTCCATATGTCCAGCCTGGCCCTCAAATTGCTTTGCAACCAGAATGGACTGCAATCGACTTTTTCCAGTTGTACTTTATGGATGATTTGTTGCTTCAGATCGTTGAATGGACTGAGGCTTATGCTGAGAAGCAATTGGAGACAGGGGCAGATGAGAATGACGTTGGAAGAACTGAAGGCCTACCTTGGGCTTTTGATTATCTTCAACAGTTTGTTGACGGTGCCTAGACTAGAGCACTATTTTATTGTTGATGACACAAAGTGGCTGTTTCATACCAATTTCAACATGATATTTACGAGGAAGCGATTTAGGGAAATTCAACGGTTTGTTCATTTTGCTGACCCAAATCAACAACGGCCTAATGTTGGAGACCCTTTGTATGACCGTTTGTATATGATTATGCCTATTCTCGAAGCGTTCAAAGAAAAATTCAACGAGTTATACGTCATGGAAAAAACATTGCAGTGGATGAAAGTATGATCCCATTCAAGGGCCACCTGTCATGGACACAACGAATGCCCCAGAAACCTGTGAAAGTTGGGATAAAGGTTTTTGTTGTGGCTGAGTCATCAACTGGATATTGCTGGAATTTCGAAGTCTATGTTGGTAAGGTCGAGGCTCAAAGGGGAGATGTTGGAGATTTAGGGAAAACAGACAGAGTTGTGATTGACCTTTTAGCAGATCTCACACACAAGGGGTATGATTTGTATGTGGACAATTTCTACACTAGTGTACCTTTGCTTCTATTCCTCAGCCAAAAAGGCATCTATTGTTGTGGAACCATGCAAGCAAATAGGAGGTATTTTCCACGTGAAGAAGTGTCTGCCAGAGTGAAGCAAATGAAGCGAGGGGATATGAAATGGGCAAGCTACAGAGGCCTTCTTGCACTGATTTGGAAAGACAGTAAAGCTGTTTATTTTCTAAGCAGTATTCATGACCAGAGCCTTGGCGAGCCTTTGTCAAGGAATTCAAAGAATAAAGAAGGGGTGTTTGAGAAATTAGCTGTCCAGTGCCCAAAGGTAGCTGAAGATTACAACAAAAACATGATAGCAGTGGACAGAAATGATCAATCTACAATTGTAAAAAAGATAAAAAACAAAAAAGATACTACATGAGGATTTTCATGGCTTTCCTGATGAAAGCAATATTCAATGCATACATTTTGGAAGATCATGCTAAACCCCATGCAATCAGAGGAAGAAGAAAGCGAGATGTCCTGGGATTCAGGGAAGAATTGGCCATGCAGTTGATTGGCACTGTTAGAGCCGGCACAAAGTCAAGAGGACGAAAGAGACTCTGTGCACCTGCCAACATGGATAACAGGCTTGTGAATGTTGGCAACCACTTTCCCACCAAGGGGGGAAAGATCACACCTGTGTTGTATGTAGAGAAAAGCGAAAAAGATGGTTGAGAGCTAACCCCAATCTTAGCCCGAAAGATTGCCCAATAGCACTGTCAAAAACGGTGTTTTGTTGCACAGCCTGCCAATTCAATATACCTCTGCATCAAAAAATACAATAACTATTTTCAAATTTACCACACAGTTCAAGTTTATTGGAGGTACTAAGTCGAAGACAAATAAAATAAACAACAGTTGTGAAACTTTCGGCTGTCTTTAAAACACGGAATATGGAATGATGGAATGATGGAACGATGGAATCTGTTAAACATTTGGAATTTGCCTCTTAAACTTCAATGCGATGTTAATTTTGCTTTAAAATGACACTTTACAAGCAGAAAATCAAGCAGATCAAGTAAATAATGCGTTTTCGGGCACCATTCCGTGTTTTCTCAAATAATTCCGTGTTTTCTCAAATCATTCCGTGTTTCCTCAAATCATTCTGTGTTTTCACAAATCATTCCGTGTTTTCTGAAATCATTCCGTGTTTTCACAAATCATTCCGTGTTTCCTTGGGAATCTCCATTTTTTCTGTCTTATCACTTCAATTGAACAGTTAAGTGCCCCAGGAGGATTATCTTGAAAAGACTGAAATAAGCATAAAATGATCCCAGCCAACAACTGCACTAATAACTGACACCTGAATAATCAATAGAAAGCTGAACAAATTACAGGAGTTGCTCTTAATCAACTAGCAGCTGAACCAATCAGTTGTTTGCTATCAATTCATAATGAGTGATTTTCACACAGCCATGCGCTTTTTTATAAGAAACTTGTTCATAAAAAACTAGCAATAGGGTTTGAAACAAAATTTATTCAATTTTTGATATTTTTTAAAGCTCTATTAGGTTAGACAAGCATTAGTAAATTTTTAAAAGCTAAATTCAAGGCCTGTTATTCAAGAAAGACGTAATTGAACCCTTATTCTCAACAGACACAGAGCCCCCTAAATTGACCAACTTTGAAAAAATTCTTTTTGGACTAAAAATCCCCAAAATCTTGAAAACCTCTTTGTCAAAATTTGGTACGCGTTTTAGAAAGAGTGATACACCCCTCCCTCATATTCGAGTAATATTTGCAAGGATGATATTTTTCGAGCCAAGACCAACAACACACTTTTTATAAGAACACTAACGAGTTTCTTTCTCTAGTTAAAATTTTCATATTAGTTTCTTAACTGTATGAAAGATCTCGATCAATTGAGTGCTCAATATTCGTTTCATAATTTCAAGAAAATGTCGCAATTTCGATTGAGAAGCATGACAAATATCGAATACATAACAGTACCCAATTACTACTGGTAGTTTTCGGATGCGTTTTCGGAGAGAATGCAGTATGGAGATTTATTATTCCTTTTAGTGGCCTGTGATGTCATTTGGCTGCTTCACCACCATCTGCTCCCCTTTCTTCCTCCCGGCTGACTCTTGCTCCAGTGTCGCTAGCATGAGCATCACAGAGCCAAAGCTCCCATGGGCAATGAATTTACCATTGCGAATGTCTTCCCATTTAAAGTTTGGTAAATGCTGTCCTAGTTGATAATTAGTAATTTTTTTCCGCGGCACTTTAAAGTTGCTAGCTGTGGCCATGTGGCCTTACTTGCAATACGACACACGAGGTGATCTGGGTCCTGGGAAAATTAGCTATTTGAGGCGCGTTCTCTTACATTCGACTATATTCGACGGAGGATGGGTACAGTAAATCCCCGCATATAAGAACCTACTTTTTTAAGAGCCAGGCTGAATTAGGTTCTTATTTCAAGGGTACTTTGATAAATTTCAGGGTATAAAGGTTCTTATTCGAAGGGTCCCTTGTGTAAACCTTTTAGGAGTTATTATCAAGAGATTTTCAACCATATTATTTGTTTGGCAATGTTATTAAGGACCTAATAACTAATGGTAAGCTTACAAATAGCAGGGGAGGAGGTTTTGATTCTAGAAGCCAACTGGGACGAAAACAAACTTAACAAGGATGATGAAAAAATCAAATTTATTACTCTTGTAATAAGAACATATTTTTTCATCAGACTGAAACAGGTTCTTAATTGCAAGGTGCATAATTTAGGAAAAACAGCATGTAGGTTCTTATTTTTGTAGGTTCTTATATGCGGGGATTTACTGTATATCGCCCCTCAATCTATCCCTTTCGCATAAATATGTATAGAAATATTGCTCAAAATTTCGCATAAATATGTATAGAAGTATAGGTAAAAGGTATATTGCACTTTTCATTATGCAAGAATATGGGTCGAACGACCTCATGTAACACAAACTTTAGATTTAGCTTTGAAAAGTACTGTATATGTCATTAATATGCTTATATACTATTTAGGTACTGCCAGTGCGAATAAGGATTGACAAGGGAATGGAAACAATAATAATAGATACACTGAGGGATTCACATTACTATTGAAGAGGCTACCTCATAAAGAGGCTAAATCTCTTGACACTTGACACTTGACCTTATGAACACGTATGTACAGACTCCGTAAGATTCTTTGTCTCTGAAGGTAAACTGTACAAGTCAGACGAATATATTGTTGTCCTTTAGTTTATAACATTGCCTCCTCATTGTCTGGTTCTATCTACGTGATCCTCGCGGGCTTATACATGGCGCAGTCGGCAGGATGAATCATCGAGAATTTATCAGCCTTTCAAACCGAACAAGTAAACAACTTAGGCCCGTATCCGTTAGCTAATCGCCGGAACCGGAATCNTCCAAAACGCTGGGAGAAAACAGGGAGTGTGGTGGAAACCCTGGACAACAGGCAATATCGGATCAAAGTAGATGGGAGTAATAGGATCACTCTGCGTAATCGCCGTTTTCTTCGAAAGATCATGCCGGTGGCCAAATCCGTCCCCTCGCTTCGTCAGCAACCACGCCTAGCCGAACTACTTCCATCCGTTTCCTATGATACAGACTCACCTCTCCATGCGGAACCACCACCAACCACGCAGAATCAGCCCTCAGCACCTGGAACACCAAGGAGGGGCCATCCAGTAGTGGCAGACTATGCTGCGCCCAACCTTCTGGATACTTCACCCCCAGACATGCAGTTACCACTTCCAACACCCCAGGCTCAAGACATCCTGAGACCAGTCAACACCCAGACAACCCAGCCAGCCACCCCAGCCTTCACCCAGCCAGCCCCCCCATCGCAGCCAGCCTCCCCGTCGCAGCCTGCCTCCCCATCGCAGCCAGCCCCCAACCCCAACCACCCCAGTCACTACCGCCGATACCGGAGATGCAGACTGACAAGGTTCCATTACGCCGGAGCGAAAGAAGGGTCCAGCCACGCAATAAACTGTCACTCGTCATGCGTGGCCAGTACCACAATTATTCGGATACATGACCACAGCCATTCCAGTCACCTGCCTGTAGTCAGGAAGGAGGGGGGCATGAAGAGGCTACCTCATAAAGAGGCTAAGTCTCTTGACACTTGACCTTATGAACACGTATGTACAGACTCCGTAAGATTCTTCGTCTCTGAAGGTAAACTGTGCAAGTCAGACGAATATATTGTTGTCGTTTAGTTTATAACATTGCCTCCTCATTGTCTGGTTCTATCTACGTGATCCTCGCGGGCTTATACAACTATAAGTTTTTTCGTAAACATGCTTTGATGGGCTCATACTGTACGAGGGCTTTTAGTATGGGCCTTGCACATATGACAAGCATTCTAAAGAATGATTATGAATTTTCTTAACATTTTTATGAATCCGTGCACTCTGTAAGAATGCACCAGCTCACATTGTCAAGAACTCTTTGCATGCACCCAATACATACTTGCCCACACATTTTGGGAAGAAAACTATTTGCATTGCAATTGACCATTTTTCTTTCCAGAATATTTGCACATGATAGTCGCTCAAGGATATGGTTAACTGGGGTATTCTCTGGAAGTCTGGCAGTAAAAATTTAAATAAGACTCCTGAAGAAATTAAAAGTTTTCTCAAGAATTCTTAGGCAAAATGCTATGTGTTATGTGCAAGGCCTTGCTGAGCCCTTAAAAATAGCCAGAGATATTTATATACCAAAAAACAGTCATATTGCATTCAAATAATCGAAAGCATGGAAACATAACAGCATGATCATAAGAACAAAACAGATAGAACAAAAAATCAACACCTTAGTATATCCTAGTGGCTTATACAGGGATGTCAAAATGAACTAATGACAAGGGGGCAGAATTCTTACAAACAACATTTCAGCTTTTTCCCAAAGACTAATTTTAGTTATCAGCAGTCGCTTTTATTTTTAGATGTGTTAGCTGACTGAAGATTAATTGTTTGTCATTATGAATTATATCATTAGTCATATCTGACTTTTCGTTAGTCATATCTGACTGAATGTTTGATTGCTTTGATATTCATAGTCACTTGATCATCAGAGAACACAGTCATGGTACTGTACAGGACACAGATAGTGTTATTTTTTTTGTTGCCCACCACCCACTGTTTTATAGCATACCTTGCATCATACCGTAAATATCTATGAATTTTTTCTATGGAATGATAATGGAAGCTGCCCCATTTGCGCCTATGGCTCATTCCAACATCCCTGAGCCTGAGAAAAACATTGAATTTGAATTTATTCCTTGCATTTATTTTTCTATATATATACTGTGAAAATGGGTACAATGTTGCCATGATTGTTTGCATCAATTTCATATATCCAGATTTAAAGCCTTGAAAAGTCATTGCAGATATGTTGTTCCAAATAAGTGTCAATAGCCTGCACAGACAAATTACCAGAACAGAAAAATATGCTTTTATTATCATCATAGAGGGTAGCACTTACCACCTCTGGATCACACAGCCAGTAGTCTACTCCTTGTAGATCCAGTACCATCAGTTGATTTCCCGACTTCCCATATGAGTAATGAGCAAATGTTTCTGCTTTGAGAGCACATTTATCTCTATCGTCATCTTTAAAAATGATAACACCAGTGTTGTTAATGAACTTCTTGAAGTTGCTAGGAAGAAAGTGCCCAACAGCGACATATTCTTCATTGTGTTTTGAATAGTATAGCTTTGTATACATAAAGGTTTCTCCGTATGTTGGTAGGGCTTCATCTCTCAATTTTTTTGCAAAGTGCCTTGCCAAAGAATGCATTTGGACAACTTTACGCGTATGGGCAATTCACTGCGCCATTCAAGCGCAAAGAAATCAGTGGCGGCGCCAGCCGCAAAAAAGTGGAGAGGACGAATGAAGATGGGAGTCTGGGGGCATCGCCCCCAGGAAAAATATCAGGGCCACGCCCTTTTTATACTCAGGAAACGCCCTTTTTACCCTCAGGAAACACCCCTATCTATCTATCAAACTCTAGAGATAGCTACCTAACCCCTCCTTAGATATTTTCTCAACGGATTTAGACGAATTGGAAGACTGACCTCGGAGAAAAGTGGGGGGGGACTGGTCCTCCCCATTCCCCCCCCCCCCGTGGCTCCGCCACTGAAAGAAATGTCGGGGGAGATCTGAAGTCATTCAGATATCTGGTCTCACACCACGAAAAACCATTTTTTTGTTTTTTCGTGTTTCAGCGTTAAGCCTTCATCGGAGCCATGCTTACGTATATATAATCATTCAGAATTAGCTTACTTGCAGGTTAAATAATTAAATAAACGTAGCTGAAACTGGGACTAAAGTAGTTAGTCTAAGCTTGGGCTTCCAATGCAACCTACAAGTAAGAGTCTTCAACTAGCCGCGACATTTGTCATCTTTTCAGAAGTTTTTAAGGGCCTTTAAGGGGGACAAGACGTGACTAGTTGGCAAAAATGGGCCTAAAATTCGTGGTGCAAATAAATATTGCCAAAGTATGTCAGGTGTGTAGGAATATTTGCCTCGCATTTGGAGAGACGATATCATACGAGAAGTAACTAACCTCCGATAACGTTTGATTGAAAGACATCTTTCCATTGGTAGTCATGGGCCTAAAATTGCACACAAACTAAAAGGCAAAAGATACCCACAGTAACCTATAGTAGGTTATTGCTATGGTGATGTTTCCAAGAATCTTATGTCTTGTTCAAATGGTTATATTTTCAGTGAGATTTTACTTGTAAAATGCTGTAAAAAAGTTTTAAAATCTAGTAAAGAGTCCGCACAATCTAGTAAAGAGACCGCAAAATCAAGGTCCGCGCTTTAGAATTTCACCCTATAGAAAAATTCTATAACGCGGACCAAGTTTCGCGGAACTGGAAGTCATGTCTCGCGTGGTCCGCGTTATAGACCTGGCCGTAGGCCTGGACCAATAATATGTAGAACTGTGGCCCTAAACAACCTAACGTAATGATCTTCATTGCAAGCAAATAATTAAGGTAGAGAAAAATGAGTTATTCAGATCTTAGCTGTATTCAACGTCTTGATATTGGGTTGAAGATACCCGTGCTTCAGCCATATTTTTCCTGCACTTGCGTGTACCGGTATATGCTTGACAAAAAGTTTAAAAAAGCCCGCGCAATATTTCCCGCTTTACAACTAGCCTCTTAATGAGGAATCGGAGCGAGATCTATTCATTATATATCCCCCCGTCAATCATTGATCAAGCTGAAAAAGAGCGCCCAGGCTGTGACGTCACAGCCTGGGCTTTCCTTTCAATTTTTGTAAGCCCAATGTTACACGCCTTGTTGAAAGAACGTTGCACTGCGGCTGCGCTCTTCCTATCCAACTCTCCTGAAACAATGTCAGTGAAACATGACTCAACTCTCCTGAGTCAATGAAACATGGCGCCAAACAAACCGAACGAAGTTGTTAGTGGTCAGAGAATCAATTGGAATATGTGCAACTTCTCGCAAATATTAGGACGAAGACAACAGAAAAGAAAGGAACAATATATTGTAAGTTTTATATAGAATATTTGAAGCAAACTGTAATATCGATGTGATTTTAGCAGGGTGATGTGGTTTTAGCAGGTCCCACAAACATTAGGCTAATACACTATTAGTTTGCTATTACTCATGCTCTTTCCAGCAAGGCCTATATAGTAATGGTGAAAATGAAATTTGTATCAATAGCGGTTTCAAAATTTAAAAAGGAATAGACACTAGAGAAAGATCGCTAGATAAATCAATTCTGAGTTCTACTATTGTAGGCAGTTTCCATATTGACCATGGAGCTTATTTCATTTTTCTCATGATTGAAAGGTGGTTTATGGAACTTTTATATAGGTGTATTGCCTTTAAGGAAGTGCAGTTTCTACAATATACATATCAAAAATAATTTTTGACACATCAATAAAATTTGTATTATTTGTAGGAACCAGGCAGGTTCATCAAAACAAGGTCCTGCAAAAACACTCTCATATACAGAGTGTAAAAAGAATATGGAAAATCAATGAGCAACTTTCTACAGACCCATTTGAAAGAATAAAAGAGTCAAATTTCAGCAAGAAGAAGAAGTGACAATTAATGTAGGGATTACAAATATAACTGGAAATGGCCAATGGAAGCCAGTAAGAGGGAAGGTGCTCCCAGTTAAAGTAAAAAGTCAATAACTACTGACAGTCTACTGCAAACAGCTGTAAAGAAGCATCAAGCATACAAAGAGATTGGTTCAGGCCCTTTTAACTTGCTTTGCCCAAACAACATAGAAGTAAAAACACTCACAAAAGAAGAACAATTTATCCTGGAGAAGTACAAATTGTAGATGGTTAGGTCATACAATCGAATCAATTTCGATAGTTCTATAGTTCTCGAGTCTGCTAAATTACGTGCCTTACGTGCCAAGCGTGCCAACGTGCCAAATTTTCTTATGTGCCTACGTGCCATCGCTTGTTACGTGCCACCGTGCCTACGTGCCCAGTTTTCTTACCATCAAATAAACTGGATGTGTAACAACAAGAAACTCTTTATGCAGGTCTTTATGACAAACTAAACTCTCAGCTGAGTAAAGTATTGGAGCAACATCACTAAAGAAACGTAATCCGATTATTCCATAGCCTACGTGTAGACCCATTATGAAAAAAAACTTTCTTTTTTGGATATTTCATTTTAGGTTCACTTTACTCTAGCATTCCATCACTCGTTGAGGTTTTTTAGTTTAGTTTAGTTAGTTTAGTTTAGTTTTTTTAGGTTAAGAGGCGTTTTCCACGGGCCGGGCCAGCATAGCCGTGTAAATGTCTGGGCTATGCCTGAGGGAGTCCCGTCCATTGGTAAACTTGTCAAGTACTAATTTGAACAAGTTCACCTAAAAGAGCCATGAACAAGTTCGACTCTGTCAAAATGTTCCCTAGCGATAAAATCGCTCTTTCCCATCGGTTGCTCGTCAAATATTGATGAATTAATACCCTTTTGTTGGGTTCCACTGCTGGGCATTATTTTGGTAACTAAACATGATATATTCTGGGATAATCCATGAGCTACAGAAAACATTAATATGAGCGGAAACTGATTTATCAGAATCACTAATCTTGCTAAGAGTCGAATCTGCCTAATTAATCATTTCCAACTTTATATAGATATACAGTAAGAACCCGCAAAGTAGAAACCATTTTTGTGAAAACTACCAGGTTTAGCTGAGGGTACCATTTCTTATAAGTTTCTTATATGAGGGTAGCGTTTCTAAAAAAAAATCAGCCTGAGGTTTCTTATGAAAAATGGTTTCTTTTTTGCGGGTTCTTACTGCACGTCAAATAATTGTAACAACACAACGCGACATTCATACGAAGTTGGCTGAAGTGGCTAAAGTCACTATAATTTGGCAAAGTAACATACAATTTTGACTTTAGGTTCTGAAAACAGAACTTTTTTCTGGTGATTTGATTAGTACCATTGTCTTATACGGCTATTTTAATCAGTGGCCTCGGCCTATTTCCTTTTACCAATGTCGTTGTTAGATTTTCTTTTATAATTATATTCTGGTAGGAGTCGAATCTTTAAAGGAAGGCATTTAATGGTAGCGTATTACATATTTTTCTGGACTGAATGGCTTGAAAGGAACCTTATATAATTTACCATAATTCCAGAATGCAGCTTTTTGATATCAAAATCATTATCAAAATCCGAATTCTCGAATTACGAACCAATTTACACCCTTACACCTTAAGGTTTGATGCCTATCTTAGTTTCGTTGAGATCATTATCACGACAGTGTTCGTATGTTCAAGTTTGGAAATATTTTGTTGGAAGATGTTATATTGAAATACAGCATATTTTCAATTCTGTATATCTTGTGCTGATGCTCTGCTGCTGCTGCGATGCGTGATTAATGGTTTCGTGAGAAGAATTGGCATGTAGAAAAATTAGNGGCTATTTTCAGTGGCCTCGGCCTATTTCCTTTTACCAATGTCGTTGTTAGATTTTCTTTTATAATTATATTCTGGTAGGAGTCGAATCTTTAAAGGAAGGCATTTAATGGTAGCGTATTACATATTTTTCTGGACTGAATGGCTTGAAAGGAACATTATATAATTTACCATAATTCCAGAATGCAGCTTTTTGATATCAAAATCATTATCAAAATCCGAATTCTCGAATTACGAACCAATTTACACCCTTACACCTTAAGGTTTGATGCCTATCTTAGTTTCGTTGAGATCATTATCACGACAGTGTTCGTATGTTCAAGTTTGGAAATATTTTGTTGGAAGATGTTATATTGAAATACAGCATATTTTCAATTCTGTATATCTTGTGCTGATGCTCTGCTGCTGCTGCGATGCGTGATTAATGGTTTCGTGAGAAGAATTGGCATGTAGAAAAATTAGAAAAATGAATTGATATTCAATGTTTGTTGTTTCTTTCAGATTTTGTTCAATTTAGACCCACATTACCCCCACCCTACCCTAACCAAGCATAGGTTCCAAATCTTTAAGAAACGTTTAAAAGGTCGGTGTAAAAGTTTATGACATACTTATTTGAATTGAATGACTTGAAAGAAACTTTAGCTACTTTGCTATAACTCTACTGTTGGACTTTTCAGAAGTCTTGAATATTTTTCGAAATTACAGAGTATTTTATATTTCAATTCTTTTGAGGATGTGACGTCATCAAATTTCTAAATCGTAACCCAGAAGAGTGAAAGACTTGTGCTTGATACCATATTGTAGACATTCATAAACTATGGGTTTTTTTTTAATTATCCTATGTTTCCTCAAAAAGTTTAGAAATTACGATGTTTTTAAGTATTTTTCAAAAATGTTCTTGAATTCTTAAAAAAGAAGAAAAACACTTCAATTCTGAAAATATTGAAGATTTCTAAAAAGTCCAACGGTAGAACTGTAGAAAAGTAACTAAAGTTCCTTTCAATCCATTCAAGTAAAAGAAATAGGTCATAGAATTTTACACCGACCTTTCTAAAGATTTGGAACCTATGCTATCCTACCAAGCGAGGGCACGTAGAATAAATTGTCACGCAGGCAATTTAGCACGTGGCACGGTGGCACGTAACATACCATGGCACGTAGGCACGTAAGAAAACTGGGCACGGTGGCACGTAGCATGTAAGGGCATGTAGGCACGTAAGAAAATTTGACACGTAGGCACGTTGGCACGTAACATGCGATGGCATGTAGGCACGTAAGAAAATTTGACACGTAGGCACGTTGGAACGTAACATGCGATGTCACGTAGGCACGTAAGAAAATTTGACACGTAGGCATGTTGGCACGTAACATGCCATGGCACTTAGGCACGTAAGAAAATTTGACACGTCGGCACGTTGGCACGTAACATGCCATGGCACGTTGGCACGTTTGACACGTAATTTAGCAGACTCATAGTTCTCCATCTTTCGATTTTTCGATCTCTTCAGCTTAACTGCCCTCTGCGTTCTATTTCTCATCACTACTGATGAAGGGTTATGCCCGATACGTTTAGTGTTTTTCAATCTTGGCATTTTAGTTTATTTAACACAGAATTTTATGCATATTTGCTGAAACTATTGCCACACATCGCTCACAACATTTATTATTACTTTGAATCAATTTCTACCTGGTGCATGTCCTTGACTTCATGAAGTTCCAGTGTTCAGATGCTTGTATTTCAGATGATGAATGCTCTTCATCAAATGATAAGAAAGAGATAGCTTCAGTAAAAGAGCTAAACAAGAAAGTGAAGTTCTTTCTGATCTTGAAAAACAAGCTTGCTCTATGCAGCCAGCTGATTTCATGCATGTACCTGTCAGATCACAGTTTTCTTTGCCTGACATATCAACAGTCACAGGGCTACATGAGCAAGCAGATGATTTCATGGAGTCACCCCTACAATCACAGTTTTCCTTGCCCAGCACATCAGCAGTTACAACATCAATGTCACCAGCAAATGAGCTCACTGACAGAGTGCTTGCTATTTTTGCTAGCATGTCATCAGATGCAGCTACCTCTTCTTTAGAAAGATCATCAAATGACATCACCATATGTGTTGGCAGACTTATCAGAGAGCATGCAATCTCACCAGTGATTTCTTATGCAAGCTTTCAATATTGTAATGAAACTCCAAGTGATGATGATGATATCAGCACATTTGGCATACAAGCATCCTTACCGCAGGCTCAACAAACATCTGATGAAAGCTTTGCTGAAACCCTTTTGGCAACTACAAATAGACACATTTTGAAAGAGAATTTACCAGAATTAAGGTCGGGAGAAGTAAGATTTGGGATGATGCAAAGTTGAAACTCAGAAGGTTTCATGCTGATCAAAGTTTGAGTAAGTTGCTCAAGGTTCAATTTGTGGGTGAAGCAGCAGTAGATCAAGGTGGCCCCAAGCGAGAATTCGCCGCCTTAGTAAATTTCGCTGCCTTAGTACATAAGTCCATCCAATCGTCAATAGTATTTACTGGCAACATGGGGCAGAGATGCTACTCCAACAATTTCAGTGCCTTACAACAAGAAGAGTACGAATTAGATAGCAAATTTTGTGCATGGCCTCTACTGCAGGGATGTCCTCCACCATCTTTCTTTGCTCCACTAGTTGCTGTATGGTACCCTGGACAAGGTAGAGAACAAAGCTGAATTTGCTACGGAGCCAACAATTTGTAATATTTTACAATGAAAAAGACTTTGCAGATGCTTTTGGGGAGAACATGGACATATGCTTTGATGCAGGTTTTACCAAAACCAAGGTAACGTTGCAAGACAAAGAGAGTCTTATTAAATATTTGATGCTTATGTTCACAATTGGCACTAAATCAATTTCTTGACGGGCCCGAATTTACATGGTTTTTTGCAGCTTGTACGAAAACATGCAGATGAAGCACACTCACTCTTTCAGCAATCCAATTGCAAACAGTTAACTGTAGAGATGTTAGATGACCTATTCACGCCAAGGTATTTTGAAATTGGTTCAAATCGTCGTGTAAAGGAAGAGTCTATCATGATGAACTTCACTCACTTCTTGGAAGATGTTGAAGTGGGTGAGGCACAAACAACCGTCATGTGCCCTGAAACTGATGAAGTATCAAGTATGATACTGAAACTAGCCGATATATTGCAGTTTCTAACTGGCTCGCCAAGTTTCCCTGTCTTTGGATTTGAGGCAAACGCTTCCGTTTCATTTGAGCATGCTGACGTTTCTCGTAAGCTGCATGTATCAATGTGTTCACTTGTGCTTTGCTTTCCAGTAAATGATGTCATGCTTGAGTATTTATCATTCAAGAACGATCTCATTGAATGTATAATTTCATCGCCCTGATTTGGCCTTGTTTAGTTCAGTCAACTAACAACAAGGATTGTTTGATTATTTAAAGATTGTGTTTGTTAAAACGTTTTGTTAATGAAAAGGAATGAACAGCACATTTCAAACTTTTCTACCCTGTATGGCATTTGTGCTGCAAAATAGTTACGCTGTCCGTTTTAAAGATCACTGTATTTGAAAGTAAGATTTCTGTTAACGTTATATGATCTACCATCTACAACGTCGTATTTTCAATTAAGCATTTGTTAGTGTTTTCGCACATAGAAATGCAATCACGGCAAGAAATAAGCAAATTTCCACCAATTTCTAGTGTTTTCGCACATAGAAATGCAATCACGGCAAGAAATAAGCAAATTTCCACCAATTTCTAAATAGGGAGATTCTTGCATTTCCAATAAGTTTCTGAAAAGGAAATTCACACTCACAGTTTCCTATCAGTTTCCAGAGTGGGAAACGCACACGCAAAATTTCCGATTAGTTCGGGTTTAGGACTTTCACACTCCAAATTTCTCTAGATTTCCAAGGGAAGAAATTCCCAGAAATTCACATTTACTCGTTCCCAGCCCTCTTCCTATGACAAGTGAAGTCTATTGTTCAGAACGTCGTTTGAGGCGCTCACATGCATTCTTTTTCTGCAACGATCAGCGAGCGATAACAAATGGAAGCTTTCTCAAACCAGTGTAGAATCTTATCAAGCCAAGAAAGTAAAGCGTGTTAAATCAACAAGTCAAGTATCGAAAAATTTCTACGGAAGGACTAAAATAAGGTTTGTTGAGTTTCTTATTTTGCATGTATCTTTTTGAACCGGTTCTCTTTGGGCCTAATAAGCGGGATGGCGGGCGAAGTGTTTGGTGGCCTACAAGAAGCCTCTTTCGTTCTAGCTTGCTTTCAAACTTGCTTACAAATGTACTGTTGCTAGCGACATTGAACTATGAATACATGTCTTCTTCCTGAAGCCAAAAGATTCAAGTGGGGACTGGTCTCGTGCATGGGGACGACCTGCTTCTGGTCACAACTTCCCAAACCCAACTCAACTGTACAGTCGAACAAAGAGTCTTTCCTCTTTTAACCTTTTATCGGTCTAATATTGAAAAATTTGTCAAACAAATTATTTATTGTGTTTTTGCATTTACTTGTTGATCAAATAACTCATTTTCACTGAAAAAACAAACTGCTTATTTTTCCTCATTTCCCTCCTTAACATTTTCCAATTCAAAATCCCTATTGATTTTCTTGACTTTGACCCTTAACGGGCATAGTTGCCATATGGCAACCAAATATTTCAAACAAATTTTATTGTCTTGACCTCACCATACACAAAATATGAGTTGTGTCACAATAATGAGCATGCTTTATCTTGGGAATAAACCAAACGACTATGTTTACAATGTTTTTAAACATCAACACGAGAAACCACCCCACAGAGTGTGACACCTCCTTCATTGTCAAAACGGAAATTTTTATGGTATTGCACAGGAGCTACATGCATTTATATTGTTTTAAATGTCATTGTATCTTTTACTGTAGAAATGTGTGTTTCTATCTAACTCTTTCTCTTTCAGGATAGCACTCCAGCCTGATTGATGGCATATAAGAAACCACTTTCTTAAACTGAGACCTCAGATAGTTTCTTATTAACAGGGACATTTTCATAATTTTCATAATAAAATGAGCCCCTTCTGAAGAAAATGATACCTGTTTCTTATACAAGGGGGTTTCTTATATGTGGGTACCTACTGTAGGGCTTCCATAGCATAGCTGTGACTGGCTAACTGAACGAAAGAAAACTTTTTCGATTTTAGAACTCAGTTTTGCGGACTTTTTCAAACGTTTAAACTTTTTCTGACTCACCCTGGATGAAAATAGAGATTACAAAACGGGTGTTGATGATTAAAAATGCAAAAAAGATCTGTTTTCAATAATTTTCTTCCAGTACTCAACTTAAGAGCTGCTTATGAAAACTACGTTCACATTTTAAGAACAAATCTTTGTTTCAAATTGTTTCAAACGTCAATGAGCTCTTGGCTGTCACACTTTAAACGAAAAGAAGATCTGTAGATACGATGGTCTCCTAGCTTTGGAAAGTCAATATGATGTTGTTAAATGAGGCTCTTTTCCTTCAAATAAATCTTACATGATACATTCTGTTGAAATAATGAAGACTGGAAAATATCCTTTCAGCGAAGTTACAAAAGTGCCTCCATTGTAATCTCAGATTTCAACATATGCCTCCGACCGGCGGTCGCGCGGTTGAGCACTTTTTCCAGCCCTGGGAGCTATATGCATTTATATTGTTTTAAATGTCAGATTGTATCTTTTACTGTAGAAATGTGTGTTTCTATCTAACTCCTTCTCTTTCAGGATAGCACTCCAGCCTGATTGATGGCACCAGGAAGAGCCAAGAGGAGGGAGCAGAAAAGCAGGTAAGATCATAATTTCAAACTAAACTGCTTCAACGTAAAATTTCTTTTGGTGCTTGAGTCAAAGAGCGGAATGCCAGGCCAGCATACTTTCAATTTCTAACCTAGTTTTGAAATTATGTGAGACAGCTCTGCGTCTTGAATGCACAAGCTTGTCCAAGTGGCCGGCACTCTTAGCGATTTGTTTTCATCAACCATGCAAGTATCATCTTTATTTCAATTTGTTGAAATTCTTGAATTAGTTACAAAAAAGTGTTCTTTTTCCCTCCTCCAAGCTCCTGTCAAGTTCTTATTGCAAAGCAAGGAGACAGGTTTATTTACAATTGCCTTTAATTTGCTTTTCCTACTATTTGTGTATTAAAAAATGGAAACATCTTGTCATGGACATAAATTAATTTGGTCTGAAATGTCTTGAAAGTTGGCAGTGCACAGAAAAGAAAGAACAAATTTCAAAAGTTTAAATTTGAAGACTTTGATGTAGTATATCATATTATTTCCCTCAGACCAGACATTGATCTGCCTGATTCTGAGTCATTGATGTTGCCTAAGAACTGCATGCATTTTTTATGTGAAGGACAACATCAACCAAATAGAGTTCTATCCGGCCCGTCATATGCAAAAGAGCAGATAATTTGACAGAATGCTCACGAGGGTGGAAACAAAGACACATCTGAGTGTTAGTCTTACTTGCCCACCCAATCATTAAATTAAGATCGGGGTCAATTGTAATACTTTTTTGAAAATCGACCATATTGTATCTCTTGAAATGAAATGGACCTTAAAGACAAATGACGGATATATAGCGCCTAGTTTAAAAATAGAACAAAAGATGTCTGAGTGCCTTCATTGTCCAGTACATTTGATAATCTCTCAAGGTCGTCAAATACAATGGAATACAATAGGCTATATTTGGATTGCCTAGGCCCCTGATTTAAGTCGCCTTATATCTCCGTCATTTGTCTTTAATAATGAAATCTCGTCATCAGCATCATCATCATTATCATCGTCATAATAGTAATAATAATAACACTCGTTGATACATGTATTTAGTTTTAGAGCATCTAAAACCAAGTAAATGTCTTTTTGCAACACATATGTGAAGCTTACTACCCGGAAGAGACGAATCAATTCATTGTCAGAAAATTGATTCATTGATTGATTGATTGATTGTTTATTGGCCTTTTAGGTGTCAAAACCATAGCAGATGCTTGGGATAGATCTGATGGGAAGTTAACCAACAACTGAAAGGGGATTTAAGTACATTTTTACATGTACAGATTATTTCACCAAATGGGTTGAGGCTTTCCCCATTCCGGACAAGACCGCGAAAGAGACAGCCCAATGCCTTGTGAAACTCTTCTGTCGACACGGTGCTCCAGAAAAAGTCCTGACAGATCAAGGAAGAGAGTTTGCCAATGAAGTACGTAATCTAGTACGCAATGAGTATAGTTAGGGATGCAGGCAGGATTCATTCTTTTTATGAGAATCTTTTACAACAGAATACCGACCCTTGGAATTTGAAAACTTTAAGAAAATTAGCTCAGTCTTATGTTAGGTAAGACAAGCATAGGTTCCAAATCTTTACATTGGCGTGAAAAGGTGGGTGTAAGATTCAGTGACATATTTCTTTGAATAAAACGGCTTGAAACAAACTTTAGCTACTTTGATATAACTCTACCGTTGGACTTTTCAGAAATCTTGAATATTTTCGAAATTACAGCGTATTTCATATTTAAACTCATTTGAGGATGTGACGTCTCTAAATCGCAAACCAGAACAGTGAAATACTTCTGCTTGATAACATATTGTAGACATTCATACACTATGTTTTTCTTTAAAATTATTTGATGTTTCCTCAAAAATTTTAAAAATTACGATGGTTTTGAGTTTTTTTCAAAATTTTTCTTGAATTCTTAAAAAAGAAGAAAAGCACTCTAATTCTGAAAATATTGAAGATTTCTGAAAAGTCCAATGGTAGAATCATTACAAGGTAGCTATGCCATTCCATTTAAAGAAATAGGTGATAGAATTTTACACCGACCTTTTTAAAGATTTGAAAGCTATGTTCGTAAGGCACCGTTATTAGGCTGTAGGCTGTAGAGACCATAATTTTTTTGCTGTAGGCTGTATGGTTGTACTGGCTGTGTGGTTGTACTGTGTGTCACAAAGAAGTAACAGATTTAACCAAGGCTAGTGATAATAGTTTAGCACAACTAAATCCAAAATAATTTTAAAAGTGTTCCTAGTAGAAAACTTGAACATAAATTCCTTGTTAATTAATACGGAAGCTTTGATTGATAATTTTCGATAACGCCAAAAGACACACCATATACCAGGATAAGGCCCGATAGAGTATATCCAAAATCATAGCAATACATGTCCATGGAAAAATGATATTATAATGATGCACCTACCATTGGGCTACCATGATAATGTATGGAGTCACATCACCATAACCAAAACTATAACTGGCGACGTTGTGAACAGTCTACTTCATCGTTTCCGTATTTTTTAACAGCTAAATGAAGAATTTTACAAAATCCTTGGAGTGAAGCATCAAGTGACAGCGATTTATCATCCACAAACTAATGGCCTCGATGAAAGGACAAACCAAAACATCAAAAGGTAAGCAAGCTTCGAGTTTGCTTTCATAATAGATGAGTATGCGTTTTAACGCAACTAAATGATTTCCATCTTGAAAAAGTTTAGTCTTGACATCATGCTACACAAAGTCATATATGAAATTGATGAATTCAGCAAAGTCATACTTACAACATTTAAGGAAAGAAAGGAAATGACATGATCCAGCTAAAATGCACCTTGAAACAAAGGGCACTTACGCAGAAAGGAAAGTCAGGTAGGCATCTGCACGCCAACACCAAGTCATCCAGACGGCATGACGTCACAACAGAGTTAAATACACGACGTCATCTTGTTTTGGGGTAAATCTTCAAAAAATTTATATACGTTTCTATAGGAAAATTGCAAAAAGTTGCCTAAAATTGCTCTTATATTCTTCCTCGCGATAGTGAGTAGGGAAAGGATAGGTAGAAATTGTCAGTCAGACCCACCAATGAAATAATTGCGCGAACATGCTATTTTGAAGGCAAAACAAAATTTAGGCCAAAGAGAGCTGTAAGAAACTTGCCTTTGCAACAATAATTTTGTAAACAGTGCCAGAAACTCCGTCAGTTGTAAGTTGCTCGTCACTCTTTGAAGTTAGCCTTCCTTTTCGATGTTCACCTATCTATCCGCTAAAGTTTTGGAATGATTTGAACAGCTTCCAAGCATTTAGAATTAATTTACTTCGATAAATAAACGAGACACTCTCAAAATCCCAGTGCGACGCTATGTTTTGTAGTGGCTTCATTTACCCTAAGTCTGATTTTCGAGCGCGAATTGATAAAGTCACGTGTCATGTCGTCTGTATAAAATGAACTTTTTATGGAAACGTTGAAGAAATACCCGCTAAAACTGGTCCATTAAATTAGCTTCTACAATCGTCTAAAAGATATAACCTGTTTTCACTCACCTGGTCCATAGTGAACTCAAAAAAAATTATCTATTTCTTTTGCTTCAGGCGAATAGAGAAACTAACATCAGAAGAAGCAACGGTTGCAAACTGGGACCTGTTGATAGATCCTGTTCTTTTTTCAATCCGAACAACAAAAAGCTGTACAACTAAGATGACACCATTCCAGCTTATGCACGGTCGGGAAGCAAGAAGACCGATAGAAATTGAAGAATCTGGAGAAACTGATGACTTGTCAAACGTAAGTTGCATCCGTAACAATATATTTTGAATACATTCAGTTGCTTGTATTATAAACTGCTAACATCATAAAAAGATTTCAATGCAAGCAGGTTTTCCACAGTTGTTTTTTTAAGGTAAGTTTTGAAGGTACATTGGCAAGTTGTTTGTCAAGTAGGTTATTGGTAGCTATTTTCAAAACAAACATCACTTTGCAACCTTGTACAAAACTTAGACTTTTTAGGAAGAATTACGAAGAACGTTAGATAAAACACAGATTATATGTATACAAAGACAAACGATGTAAGGGGTTGCAGGAAAGGATTGATGAAAGCGTTCTGTAGCAGAAACAAACTCTTGGGTAGCCTCAGGTAGTTTGATTAAGAGTTGCGTCAATCAAGGTTTTTGAGACTATATAAAACAATTTGTAACGCGGAAATCACTTTTGTTACTATGATATTTTCACAATGTGAGGACCTTTTATTAATTTATTGCAAAACCACCTGAAAATTTCTAATGTCACTTCATCTTTTTATAGATGTCTATCATGCTGCCCGTCGAAAATAACATCGTGAAATTTATGACCAATCTTCTAGAAAAAAAGAAGATTTACAAGGAAAAAGCAGAAGCAAACATAAAAATTGCTCAAGAAAGGCAAAAAAAATATTACAAAGAAAGAAAATCGGTGCCTGGAAAGAAGCCTGTGAAGTTTGCAGTTGGACAAAAGGTTCTCCTGTTCAATGCAAGAAAGAGAACGCAACAAGGTGACCCTCTGTCAAAAAGCTGGACTGGACCTCATATTATTCGTGAGGTAATCGGAAAGAAACACGTACGTCTCGACAACAGCAAGATAAAAAGGAACATCAATCATTTGAAGCCATGGATTTTTCCAGACTCCGATGAGGAAAAAGCGACGGAAGAATCTGCAGGCGAATCAAGGCAAGAAGACTTTGGAATGAACGCCGAAAATATGGAAGAAAGTATGGATACGACAACAAAATCCGCAAATGAGATGAACAGCAATAGAGAACAGAGTCAGGAAGAGAACATAGAGGTTAGGGATGACAGAAATGGGCAGAGTTTTAGCAAGCCAAATGATATAAATAGTCCACGGGCAAATATGAGCAAAAAGGCGAAAACTGATCATGGCAATAAAGAGTCAGAGAACACAGTTGGACCAAGCAGCACTAAGCACGAAAATAGTATTCAGAGAGATGAATCGAAAAATGAATCCATGACAAATGATGACAACCTTGAAGGAGATCAGGAAGATGACGTGTTGAAGAAAGCATAACGAAAGAAAGCACAACGCAAGAAAGCGTCACGAAAGAAGAAGAGATGACATCTGAAAAGGAAATAGACAATGAAGGTGGCACATTTATCAGAGATCAAGCTATGGAGAAGTCTGGTGAATCAGAAACAGAGGAGGCGGGTAATAACTGGAAAGAAATAATAAATGGGCTTTTCCGAGAAAGAACGAAACAATCAAAGGAAGATTCAGATGAATCTGAACATGACGCGGAAGAGAAGCTAGATGAGGAGACAAAGAGGGAAGACTCGATACCGGGAAGCAGCCCTTCAGACCGGAAAACAGACGAAACGAAAAATCAAGATCAAGGGGTCGATTCAATCAACGTTCCAAATAGTTCGAAAATGTCAAACGAGGCCGAAGACGCCACTTTGACATATGGCGAGCAGGAAGTGCTAAATTAAACAGCTACAACATCCTTTGTAACAAAGCTCAAATGTATCATCATAGAAGATGATAGCCCTGACGTTAATCTTCAGCCAAGTATGGTGCAAGAGAAATTCTCTTTGACCTCCAAACAGGGTAAATACATACTTTTTCATTTTCATAAAAACAGCTGCCTTTGGGATACACTTCTTGAGCTCAGTATTCCATCTTTTGTGTACATCAGGTCTGGAACGTTCACTTAAGTTTACGCTTCTATTTTTAAAAGACCCAGTATTATTTCTATGATACCATATTTTAACATGCTGTCTTGTGTGAAGCAACCTTTTTGGCAACAATCACCTACTTAAGAGCTTCCATGTGTTTCCATCATGAAAAATTGAGATCTAAGTCACAATTCGAAAGCTGGTTTAACCCTATCTGACCTGGGGGGGGGGGGGGGGGGGGTTCCCCCCCCCCCTAA
>REGM01000169.1:182713-195426 GCA_004194415.1 Aurelia aurita
GCGGAGAAAACTGTCCGTGTAATATCATTTCGAGGTTCCCATACAAACAAACAATTTTGGCGCCCCCTTAACGTTACCAGCGCCCTACATTCAGGGGGGGCCATGGCCCCCCTGGCCCCCCCTGCCACCCCGCCACTGCTTTCAAAAAAGGGCCGGCACCATCGCTTCTATATGACAACACTCTAATGTCTCGCTGCAACAAACCACCTTCAGTGTGCATCCATCTTTGAGATATTTCTTTGTGAATGTATCTTGAATCAGTACCCAAGACAAACAATACAAATGATGGAACAACGGGATTAACTGGTTTCACCACAACACAATGCGCATAAGGGGTCATCGACAAAAGATTTTCGTCCCCGTTAACGGATTTTGTCCGTTAGGAGGGAGGGGGTCTCACCTGAATCCGTTAAAATTGTCATTTTGGGGACGAAAATCCCGATAAGAAAAGTTGCAAAAAGATCTCCATAAAACTATATAAGATCATGAACAAAGCTGAATTGTGTCTGTGCTTAAACCTTAGACCCTATACTTTGCTTACACTCACCCTTCTTGAAAACAAATTGTTGAAAAGTCCAATTGTGTTGTAACAATTCTGTTGATAGAACTGGCTGGATACAACTGATACCGATGGCATTAAATCGGAAAAAAACCAGGAGAATTGGTGTTGCTGTTGTTGCATAAGGCACAATTTGGGACTTGCTGCAGTGGGCCTAACATGAACAATGAACAATGATTATGAACAGTGATGATGGGAATTCCAACTCATTTACAATTCAAATGATAAAATCAAACCAGCTAATGAACAAAAATAAGATACAATGCAAAACTTAAGTTATATAGGATAAAATTTTGTAGCACTAAAGGACAATAAAGAACAAATCTACGGGGGATATCTACAGTAGGCTTGATGTTCCTTGGGCGTTTCTTTGCTAGATCTCAATCCTCAGGGCAATTGTTAAATAATCAATAAAAGTGTTATAGACAACTAACATTTTTCATAAATCAAATTTATGGCTAAAGATAAAGTACTGTATGAGAGATTGTGACAGGATCTTGGTTCAACAGTTTGATCACCATGTAATATTTTGAATTTTAGGCTATGAATAAAGCAAACACGGGAAACTGGAGCCAGACAATGTCCTTTTTTACAACTCGTCATGGAATATCAAGGGAGGCAAAAAATAGAAACAATAACAATGTTGAAGTTAGAACAAAAAGCAAAAAACAGAACCGCTGAAATGGCAAAAAAAAACTTGAAAATAACTAGTTAAACAACTAGGTAATCAGTTAGATAATGAAGAGCCTTGGCCACAGCAAAACCAAGATTTCTTTGATTTGCTATTGGGAGGTGCATTGTCTGGACATTTTTTTATTTACACAGGCTAGATGATACCATTTGGTGCATTTGGTACCATCGCATTGAACCCAAGCCACATCTTCCTCCATGGCATCACCATCATCATACCCAGGTTCTTCCTTATTACCTAAAACGAAATAGAATCAAATAGAAATATGCTTGGTACATGTGGTACCATCAAAAGTAACCCCAACTCGCAGCTTATCCTGGAAATTAGATAATAATTCAATGCCAAGTGGAGTACTTTTGATTCGCAGATTTTTCACTTGACACAATGTTTTTTAGTTTAATCATTTGGTGAGTCATTTTTGGCATGCTGCAACTTTCTTTTATACTCACATATCTGGCATATATCGTCCTCTTCATCGTTGGAACTTGGTGTGTCATAACTATCATCCTTATCACGAGTTGAACTGCCAGAATTCTTTTCAATCCTTAATTGCTTCAGCTGAGATGAGGAGTCAGTAGCAGTGCTCTTCCTTTTTTTGGCTAAATGCCCTGACTGATTTCGATGTTCTGCCAGCTGATTCCTGGTTTTAAAGGCGAGATTACACTTTGCACTACCTGGGTTTGCTTTATCCACAAATGCGCATTTATATTCGTTGATCCAAATTGTGTTTCCATCAACTGAAAAATATGACGTTTCTTCTGTGTAATTAATGGCCTGTCAGATAATTTCAAGAAGTTACAATAACTGTATTTGAAAACAAATGGTGTAGCTTCGTATGATTAGACTTTAGAAAAAGAAAACCTGGCTTTGTAATGCAGCAATGTCTTAGCTATCTACATACTTGTAGCAAAAATTACTTTTTATCGATTACTTTGTATCAAATCATAACTATTTGGCAATGTTTGATTACTGACAGCTAAATTCCACAGTATCTTACCTGTCTTTCACGTAAAATTCCATTTTTACATTTTGTATCTCCTTCGCCACATAAAATAATTTACATCAAGGAACTTACCCTTCTTATCATGGTGTAATACGGTCAAATGACAGTTTTTGTCAGCTTCTGACATGAAATGGTACATTGGACAGTATGGACATTTTCCAACAGAGCCTCTTTGTGGCATGCCATGATCCCCTGAAAATTAAAGAGTATGAGTGTTATCATTGAAGTGTATCGTTGATGAAGCTTGACGGCCTAAACCTGGATGATACCCTGGATTCTCCACAAGTCCACAAATTGAAAAAACCAAAGTATGAAGTTTTTGCCAGCAGTTTGGTGAGATTCAGGTCTCCTCCCTAAAGCAACGCCCCTATCATTGTTCCAACCCATGGGCTAAGAGCTGTTACACCCACTCGACACAGCCAATGAAAAGCAATGTGGCTTGCTTCGTCACCTGAAATGCCAATAACTATTCTTTACTTGCCTGTTAACCATTCTCTCTGATCCAAATCACAGATGTCCAGAAACGTTTTGTAATGGCCTTCATCTCCTACGCTCTCAACAGGATTCGGCCACTTGAAATTTCTCTCCCTTAAAAAGTTCCATGCCTTTGTACAAGAACCTGGACGAGTTGAGCAATAAGTGCATCTTGGTAAGCTGCATTTTCTAAAAATTACTTCATTGCTCTTCCTCTCCATATGATTCACAGTAAACCGCAGCTCCTTGAGCAATTCTTTTGACTCTCGAAGATGTTTAGCTGGGCCAGTCAGGAGCTAAAATGAAATGGAATTTAGATGAAAGTATTTCAAGACAATAACCAAGGTTTCTATTTTGAACAAATATTATTCTCCTACAGATTGGGCTCAAGACGCGTCTTCAAAGCTAATGTATTTTGGTTGCAGCATGCACGGTCAAAAGGGAGCTTTGCCAAGCGTTTGTGTAAAGGAAATATTGCTGAAATTGTCTTAGATTACTGCGAGGTCGTGTAAATGATAAAAAATGAATGGCTATTGTGTAAACGGGGTTGTCAAATCGTTATCGCTGACCTTGTGAACCTGTGTGTAGTCATCCAAAGGTTCTTCCTGTGACAGACAAGGTTTGAACTCGCATTTCACTTCTCCATCATTGAATTTTGCATTTCGCCAGTACATTAAAACCCAAAAATTTCGGCGGGACAAAATTTCGGATTTTTTTCTGTCCGAATATTAATCCGTCCGAAATTCTGAGTTGTCCGAAATTATTTTCTGCCGAAATTTGCAAAAAGCGTCCGAAAATATTTCCGCCAAAGTTTTTCCCCCGAAATTTTATCCGCCGAAATTTTTGGGTTTTAATGTAGTTTTCACAAATGCTGTTCATAACATTATCAAATACCTGAGGATGAAAAGGGAGTATTAATCATTGTTGTCTTTGGGAAATAGCTAATACCTGCAGGAGAAACAGCAACATTTTCGAATCATTGAACACAGTGGACGAACATAAGGACGAAAATTTTCCCATTGACCTTGGGGCTAGGTATACTGTTGGCCAATTTTTAGCCTCCTGATGAAAGTGCGATCTCTTTGGCACTTGTGGAGCTAATTTCCTAGGGCACCATATGTTTCCACGCTGAACGATTTTAAAGGATTTTCATAACACTGTTCATTTGGCAGTGAATGTTTCTTAAACCTAAAACAAAAGAATAGGGAAAACATTTCATTCAGTTTCATGGAATATTTGAATATCGATTTAATACCTTTGCTTCCTTTGATTTAATTTCTTCTGCAGAAAAATGAGTTTGTTGATACGGTGGCTTGCTATCATCCGGAAGGATTGGGGGGATAATAACATTTGCCAGCTTTTTGCTCATCGGGGACCAAAGGTGCTCAACATTATTGTATGCAGACCATTTAGCTGAGTAGCTGACGATGACAAGTATGTCAAGATTTGCTCTCTTCCACAAGCGACAAAAATAGATTTCATTGACTATGAGTCGATCCACTGGACTTGTGAAACTTGCAAGCTCTCAGAATGATATATGATGGTCCAGCTTTTAATCATGGAAAAGGATTGCGACCAAGCTTATCAATTGTGTACCCATTTACTTGAACGGCAGGGGATTCAAATCCTTCTAGCTCATCATCCGAAACTTCATCGTCACTTCTCTCGTCATTCAAAGTATTGCTCGTATTGCTGTTCTCCTTGGGCTCCAGTCGCATGTAGCCAGACGGGGAAATCAGATACCCAGGATGTGGGAAGTCATGATCGCAGAGGTTAGGGCTGTCTGTGCTAAGGAAGAATCTAAATTGTTGATGATATCGTGATACAGCAGTGGAAGGGCCCATCCTTAACTTACTCATGTCATCACTGGAGTAAAATGATGCTTCATCTTTAAATTTAACAACGAATTCTTCACGGTAACGGACAGATGCAAAAAGGAAATGCTGATTTGCACTTGCCTCTCGGTAGTCATTCTTTTTCTTTGGAACCCTTGCATCAATTAGCTTCTTGTAGCGTCTTGCACGAGTAGAATTCTTTCTTGGAGGGACCATTAAATGGTGTATAGTGTCAACACTAATTCTTCCTTGCTCTTTTAGTCCTGGGATGTTTTCCAACAGATGACTCTGGATGTCTTTCAATCCAACGCCGGTTCCAGTTATCGTTGTTGAGCGTCGTCTGCTCTGTGCCATGAAAGAATGTTCTTTTATAAAATTAGTGGCACATTCAACTAACCCAGGGAACTTAACATGAAAAGGCACTCGCCCTGTAGTTTTAGAGTTCTCTGTTGGCACTTGATCTGCATTATTCTTTGTGCCTTTCTCCAAAAGAGGACCTGGATCTTCTGTGCTATCATTCTGCATTATTACATTTTGGAGGAGTAAGATTAATGTTGATGGCTCAAGTATCAGATCGTGTACATCGATAAGTAACCTCTTATTCTGCTTTTCAGCAAGCATAACAGGGAAATGCTTCAGTAACAAAGGTATTGTCTGCAACATCTCGTCATCTGCCATTACCATAACAAAGGATTCCTCTCTTATTCGAGCGGCCCATCTGATGATTTGCTCATTTGATACAGACTTCTCCTGAAAGGTATTATTTTCTGCAAGAAGGAAAGCTTCTCTCCAAGTCAGCCTTGCATTGTAGCATGTTAATTGAAGATCAGTTTCAAGCAAAGGCTGCATCTTCTGTGTGTGTTTTCTCTTGTCTTGTGTAAATTGCTTCTTTATCTTTGTGATAATCTTTGAGATTTCGATAATTTTTGCAATTTGCAACGACGCCGTTAGGACGTTTGCCAAAAGGTTGTTCTTTGTCATAGCTGAAACTGATAGCGTATGCAGTCCCGATGCAAGGTCTAGTTTAACAGCACTTGCTGCCTCCATTGATTTATCTAAATGTCCAATGCTCTCTAAGATTGAGTTAGCTGTATCTCGTAGCTCACTTTTTCGATGTATTCTCTCTCTGGTTTTCACATAATCTTCCTACAGGCCTGAGAATTCGTCTATTTGAGGCACAACAGTGGCAAGTGAAGATACGAAGCTTTCGTTGCTCAGGACATCTTCAGTGGCGAGACCCGAGCAGTGACCATAAAAAATTTTTCAAACCTTGTACTTTGTCATATCCTCTCGAACCCCCTGTCGAACATCAGGAACTAGGTCAATTTGGACCAAATCTGGAAACTTGGAGCTCGTAGCTTTCACCTGAGTTGAAGTGTTTTCGTCTCCTGTATGAATTGAGATGCTTGCTTGAAGTTCCCCACTTTTCTCTGCAGTGGCAGTATTGTTGCTATCCTCAGTTACCTTATGTTTGGTAAACCAACCATTGTGCATGGGTCTCTCTTTAATTTTCTCTGGTCGATCTTGAAGGGGATTGCCATGATGGTCACACCTGGAACAATAAAAAGAAAATGGTAAAAAGAAAGCGAAGAATAATATTTTGTTGAAACTTGTGAAAAGGTTGCAAAGCTTGCGAATGAAAATGTCTTTAAAATAAACGTTTAGAAATACGAAGGCAAATATTAGCACATACCTTACAAATGGTTTTTCTCCAGTTTGCAATTCAAGGAATTTTTTTATTTGTGGTTGATCTCTTTTTACTTTGATCCATGCATCTTGAGCTTCTTTCAGCAGGTCACACTTTTGAAGTTTCTTCTGATATTTGCGCAAACAGTAGCGCTCAATAAAACATTCATAGTCTCCTGTTGGGTCCTTATAAATAAAATAGGGCTTTTCTTTGGCAACTGTGCTAAATAGAGTTCGCTGCTTCATGTTTTAGGCCCACAAGAAGAAAATAACGTGCAAGATCATGCCTATCTGCCCAGCCCACATGTATATTGTGTTATCCCCATAAAATATCATCGGGAATCCCCAATTACAGCTACAACAACATTATAGGCCGATCGCCATGTTTGCTTGAAAGCTGATGAAAGCGCGAGAAGAATAGTAGTGGTGATGGTGAAGAATGAAAGTTCTGCTCAAAGATAACAGGGCAGAGCATCAGTGACTGAATAATGAAGAGTGAAATGACTGAAGTTTAAAATAGACGTGTGGAATTCAGGTTTGAAAAATTCGGATCTCATGAAAATTTGTTTGCGTTGTTGTGACTTGCTAGCTTAGGCCATGCGAGCCATGCGTGCTATATGATAAACATACATATTCTAAGTGTATTGCAGGCCAAGGCTACTTGACAAGAGGCCAGAAAAATTTTATCCGTTAACGAGGGGGGGGGGGGGTTCAGACCTTAACGGACAAAATCCGTTAACAGGGACGAAAATCTTTTGTCGATGACCCCTAAGAAGACACTGTTTTTTTATTTACAGCCTCTTTAATTTCTTCAAAAGTCTAAAGTACGAAAGCATCAGCACATGGCAACCCTTTTTCGTCAATAGGTAAGCAGAATCCTAGAAACCTATCTCTTGTATTGTCATATTCCACTCTTTTCAAAATCCTGGTATCATCCAGATGTACATGAAATGCTCCTGCAATTCATCAAAACGAAAATCACCTTCTTTGATTTTTGCCTCCCTACCGATGTTTTTCTGCGAGACTGACGGCAAACCACTTCCTAAAGTTACTTGAAGCCACTCATATGATGCTTTTCCAATCAAACAAAAAAGAGATGATGCAAATTGTTAAAGATGGTACTGTCATGCCGATATCCGGCTTTTGATACTTTTTCAGCATTCTGTTCAGCATTGTTCATTATTTTTGCAAGGATGGGCTGAACTGTCCTTTCCTTATCAACTCCGCACATGTCATTGATTGTTTCTCGAAATGTGGCACATTCATCAATTTTCTGTGTCAGTGTAACAATATCAAAGTATTATGTGATCTTTGTCTATCCTGGATTCTTGCCAACTACTAAGCTGCCTTCTGAAACTTCGGCTTGACCAGCGGGCATCAGGTAGTTTTTTGAAAGCTTTAACCCTATTTTGGTTGGGGGGGGCAAATTTATCCCCCCTAGTAGATTTTTTCTGATAATTCCGCAAGGTTAAAAATTACAACAACAAAACTCTTTGACTTTTAGGAACTACCTATTTTGCAAGTACTCATAAAGTTTCATTGAAATATTTTGACGAATGAGGGGGAGGGAGGCAATTTTCCGGGACTGACCCTGTCAAAATCGCAAATTCTCAAATCCCACGAAAAAAGTAGCAAAATGGCAATATTTTGCAAATTTCTTTTGCAGAGTAGTGTTATTAGATGTATTCTATCATAATTTTTATGCTTGGATGGAAATTGTGCTCTAAATTTGATTTTATCTCATATTTCCTGATTTTGTCTAATTTTGCCGCTTTTCTGGACCACACAAAGGAAAATGCTGACGTGAGCAATATTTGTGGCAAATTTTAGGCTACTTTTTATATTTTTGAAAAGTACATGCCCGGGGCTATTAGCAGACCAAATCTGGTTGCTCTACCTATGATCAGTCAAGAGTTAGGTAGGGGGGGGGGTTATTTTGCCCCCCAACCAAAATAGGGTAGCTCAGATAGCCCAACCACTATAGGGTTAAGAAATTAAAAATAAAATTGGAATTTCTCTTTTCAGTTCAATTTTCAATCCACCTTTTCAGGAAATTGCTAAAAATAAGACAGAATTTCAAATTTTTGGTATTTGATTTTGTATTAGATTATATGCAGAAAATTTCCAGGAAACTTTGGTAAATGGCTACATGCAAACACAGAATGGATACGCAAATACAAAATGTGTTCCTGGAAAATAGTAAAATGTATATATTTGCAAAAAAATTTCTAAATTTATATTTCTGTTGAAGTAAATAACGTAATCAACAAATTTTCGGTAAAAATCCATTTTTTATATTTTTTTATATTCAATTTAAAACTTTTACAGTAACAAAACCCTATTTTGGTTGGGGGGGCAAAGTTGCCCCCCCCGTGTTGATTTTTTATTAATAACTCCAAATTGAGTAAATATTTCTTAATTAAACTTCGTGACTTTTCTTAAAAATGTCTTAGACACCTAGTGAAAAAATTTGTTTAGTAAAAAGTTAATTAGGAGAGGGTAGGGACCAAATTTTTGCAGGGGATGTCTGAAAATTTGAAATTTGAAAAATTATGATTGTTATGTATTCTTTATTTTTTTTATCCATTCTGTTGTTGAGCAAGCTGTGGTAGAAGGAGAATGGCAAACAGTCAAGACGCGCAAGAACAAGAACAAGAAAACCAACAGACCCAAATCAGATTCCACTGTGAAACAGAATCAGTTCTCAGAAAGAGCCAACTACAAAAGGAATGGTAAAGATCTTTCCAGCAAGAATCAAAGAACAAATTTAAGTGAGCAGAAAAATACTGTCAAGGACATTTTAATTCTTGGTGACTCACATGTGAAAAGGCTAGACGAAAAGATGTTGAAGAATGCCATTCCTTATGGATCAGGTGGGATGAAAAGTAACCAAGTTCTTCAAAGGCATGGGAAAGTGATTAATGAAAAGATAGAAGATGTCAAGGAAGTTATTATACATGTTGGTAGCAATGACATTCAATCAAGAACTGCTAAAAGTATTGTGAGTAATTTGGATGATACTGTTAAGAAAATTAAGGAGAAAAATCCTAATGTCAAGGTTACCCTTTCCTCTGTGTTCTATCGGGGTGACAAAACTGCTCTGAATGTTAAAGTTGTTGAGACTAATGATGCTCTCAGGCGGTTTTGTCTCCTGCAGGGCTTAGACTTTGTAGACCATGGGAACATTGCATTCAAACATCTGTCCCCAGATGGTCTGCATCTGAGCCCTGTGGGATCCCGTGTGTTTGCAGCGAACCTGATTCAGCACATGAGGAGTGGGTAACCATGAAACTGTTGAAACTGCTGGGGATGCCCACAGAGAGGTTGCTTGCAATCAAGTAACCCAGAAAATTTCTTCTAAAAACCCCGACCAAGGTATGAACAGGCAGGTGGCATCTGGCCGGTCTCATCAGCATCTTGGATTCAAAAAAGGTATGGTAATTGCATCCCTTAATGTCAATGGTATTCGTAGTCACCTTGATGAGGTTCAGTTACTTTTGAACAACCTAGGGATCCATATTCTTGCCCTGAATGAAACCAAGCTTGACAGTTCCATTGCAAAGGAACTGACTGACATCGCCGGTTACCAACAAAAACGACTTGATAGGACTTGCCATGGTGGTGGTGTATCCATTTACATTAGGGACTCTATAAGATTTAAGCCCAGAGACGATGTCCCTGTAACCGATCTTGAGCTTATTTGTATTGAGATTGAACCACCAAAATGTAAGCCATTTCTTGTCATTGCCTGGTATAGACCTCCAAGTAGCCCTGTTGGCACCTTTGAGAAGCTGGAAAAGGTTCTCACTTTTTTGGACAAAGAAGGTAAAGAAATAATCTTCCTAGGAGATACAAATTGTGATCTCACAATGAAAACAGCCGATCAGCCCATAGACAATGATTCCAGACATATGTGCAATCTCTATGAGCTCTTCAGCTTCAAACAGCTTATTGAGGAGCCAACCAGGGTTACTTTGACCACTTCCACAATCATTGACCACATTGCTACAACATGTGCCAGAAATATTGTAAAATCTGGAGTGCATGAAGTTTCTTTGAGCGATCATTTTGTGGTTTACTGTGTTCGAAAGTATAATGGCGCAGTAGAAAAAGGCCACAAAGTGATCAAAACTCGCAAAATGAAAAATTTCAATGAAGAAGCATTCCTGGCTGATATTTCTGGCATATGTTGGGAGCAAATGCTTAATGATACTGATGATATAGATGTTCTTGTCAACAATTGGTCAAGCTTACTTTCTCTGATCATAGACAAACATGCCCCAATAGCTGAAATGCGTGTCTCGGAGAAATTTTGCCCTTGGATAGATAAGGACCTTAGAAACCTTATGCAGACTAGAGACAGGCTTAAAAAGGCTGCAACCAAAAGAAAGTCCGCAATCCTTATGGACTCATACAGGCAGGTACGTAATAAGGTTAATACCCTGAACATCCAGCTTAAGAAGGAGTACTACACCAATAAGATCTCTGCATGTGAAGGTAACATGAAAGAATCGTGGAAGACTATCAATGAACTTCTCAACAAGAGGTCAAAGTCAAGTAACA
This sequence comes from Aurelia aurita, assembly GCA_004194415.1. Lineage (NCBI taxonomy): Eukaryota > Metazoa > Cnidaria > Scyphozoa > Semaeostomeae > Ulmaridae > Aurelia > Aurelia aurita. Next base: position 193,525 of record REGM01000169.1, read on the forward strand.
TTGACTGTCTCAAAGAATCTGGTTCTGAGACTGTTCACAAAAAGGAAATCTCTAATGCAATGAACAGCTTCTTTTGCTCGGTAGGCAAGGATCTTGCTGACAAAATTGATCCGGCTCCAAATCCCCTCCTTTCAGGTGACTACGAAATTAACAAAAATAAGGCAAAATTTCACTTCAAGACTATTGAGGTTAAAGACATCAGGGGTGCTTTTGCCAAAGTTAAAACAGCAAAGAGCTTTGGGACTGACAACATCTCTAGCTACTTTCTGAAACTTGCATTGCCTTTCATTGAAAACTCGCTTGCTTTCCTGTTCAATACATCCATTGAAACAAGTCGTTTTCCTGACTCATGGAAAGTAGCTAGAATTACTCCAATTTTTAAAGATGGAGAAAAGACTGACAAGTCTAACTATCGACCAATATCAGTCTTACCAGTCATCTCAAGGCTCTTTGAAAAACTTGTGACTGACCAACTGTACCAACATATGGACAAAAATGGTCAATTTTCCAATGACCAGTCAGGTTTTTTGCGCCTTCGGTCTACAGTAACTTGTTTACTTAAAAATACTGATGATTGGTACAATGGGTTGGATCTTGGTAAGCTAGTGGGATTAGTATTCATTGACCTTAAAAAGGCCTTCGATACTGTTGATCACAAAATTCTCTGCAAAAAGCTTGAGCTTTATGGCGTTCAACAGTGTGAGCTTGCCTGGTTCAAATCCTACCTTACCAACCGTAAACAGTTCTGCAGGGTTAATGGTGTTGATTCAGAGATTGGGGATATAGATGTTGGTGTTCCACAAGGCTCGTGTCTTGGCCCCTTACTCTTCCTGATCTATATCAATGATCTCCCTCTAGCTGTCCAAGACTCCACTGTGTCCATGTATGCTGATGATACCAGTCTATGCCACCAGGCCAATGATTTGACTCAGCTGAATGAGGCTATCAATAATGATCTTAGGCAACTGGACACTTGGCTGCAAGGCAACAAACTTTCCTTGAATGTTGCAAAAACACATGCCATGCTTGTTTCTACCAAACAGAAACATAACACTCTCAAAAGTCAGAATGAAGATTTGAAACTGAAAATTCGTGAAAATGATCTGCAAGTTGTTCAAAAAACGAAATATCTTGGTGTACAAATTGACCGCTCTTTGGACTGGAAAGAACAAATCAAGGCGGTCTCTACCAAGGTTTCCAGGGCTGTAGGCTTTTTGAAGCATGCCAAATCTTTCCTACCAAGAGAATCATTGCAAACTCTCTACGCAGGCATTGTGGAGCCCCACCTTCGGTACTGTTGCTCTGTTTGGGGCTGCGCTGGCTCAACTGAAATCAATCAGTTGCAAAAACTTCAAAAGCGTGCTGCCAGAATTGTAACTAACAGCAGCTACGACGCCCCAAGCAGACCACTTATCGAAGAGCTGGGTTGGAAGACCATTCAGGAACTCATTCAAAATGAGTCTGAAACAATGGTCTTCAAATCCCTAAATGGGTTGGCTCCACAATACTTGTGTAACCTCTTCACAAAAAACTCAGAATGCTCCTCCCGTAGCCTCCGCAATACAGAAACGGACCTGAGGCTACCTATGAAAAAAACAGCAAATGGACAAAAATGTTTTTCTTTCAGAGGAGCAAAGTTGTGGAATGGCCTCTCAGCTGAGTCAAAGCAAGCATCCTCCCTGAGCTTATTTAAGCAGTTGATTCAGGGTTGAACTCTTTTCTTTTAACTGAACTTTTAACATTGTAAATAGGTTTTTATATTGTAAAATAGGTTTTAGTAATAGTTTTTAATATTAATGATTTTCTGTAATTTAGTTTTATTTTATGGGAGGGCCCCTTGAAAACCAGCACTTGTGCTGAAGGGCTACCCTCCCCCTTAGATAAATATATGAAATATGAAAA
>REGM01000169.1:212280-223730 GCA_004194415.1 Aurelia aurita
ATACAACAATTATTTGAACTTTGTGTCAATAATATGCTGTCTGCAAAATTCTATACCATTACCTTAACCCTATCTGACCTGGGTGTTTTGAAACACTCAATGCCTGGGGGGGGGCTGATTCCGCCCCCTCTTTATTTCAGTTGTTATATCAGATATGACCACCTAACTTGGCACACATGTTATTCATCATATAAACAATGATTATTTAAAATCGTAATTCAATTAGCGCTATTGTTGTTGTTGCTAGAGCATAATAATCATTATGACGTCATAAAAATGAAAGCATGTTAAAAGTTCATGAAACTTGAATTTTCTTACAGAAATGAAAAATATAGATCAAAATACATGTAAATCAAAGTTTTGAGCTTAATTGGACCAATTGAAAAATAATAAGAGAGAAATAAAGTTAATTTTCACAGAATGTCAGATGACAACTTGGTAACCATGGATACAGTGCTAAATATAGAATGTCAAAATTGTCACAATTTCATTTCTCTATGATACAAAGTTAAACTTACTAAATCTCAGCGGCCTTCTATGTATATCAAACATAGAAGAAACAAAAATATACTAGGGGGGGGGGCGAATCAGCCCCCCCAGGTCAGATAGGGTTAAGCACTTTTCATGCAAACTGGAGTCAAAGTTGCGAGCTTTTCAGACAATGACTTACAAAATGGTTGAGACACCCCAAAATATAAGGTTTTTCGCCCCTACTTTCCCCCCTCCCCCTAGTCAATGTTGCAATACCACACAAATGTTGCAAAATCACGCCGGTCAGCTGGATCGGGTCCTTTTTTCTATACAACATTGGGGGATGGGGGGACGAAAATGCCATTTTTTTCAAGGTGGCTCAACCATTTTGTAAGTGATTGTAGGTACAGTAGGTAGCCTGACAAAGATTCCAGTTGTTGATGGCTTCATGCATGTGTTGTTACATTTGTAAATTATATAAATTCTGTAAAGCTGGCTACTTTCTACATATATGGAACATTTGTTATTATTGACCTTTTTTGTCCAGTAGCCATCGCAGCAACTGAACTGTAAATTGCTTGGCCTGTAAGAAATTGACAAAGCAGCAGAAGAAACTGGGTTGAGCGTGAAACAAGTCAAGGTTTTTGATTCCTTAAAAAGTTGCTTGCTATTTTTATTTCATTTTACCGAAGGGGTATGTTTGTGCCCCTGCAAAAACACCATGTTTGAAACATGGTCAAACATGTTTAAAATATGTTTGATCATGGTCAAATGACCATGTTTGACCATGTTTTGACCATCAAATTACCATGTTTTGACCATGTTTAATCACATTTATCAAATTGGAACCATGGTAAAAACATGGTCAAACATGGTCAAGTATTTCTTAAAAACATGATCAAACACGAACAATCACGGTCAAATATATTTCGTGAAAACATGATCAAACGTGGTCAAACATGGTCAAATATCATTCTTAAAAACATGGTCAATCATGGTCAAACATGGTCACATATATTTCTTAAAAACATGGTCAATCATGGTCAAATATCATTATTAAAAACATGGTCAATCATGGTCAAACATGGTCAAATTCATCCTTCATCATGACCATGTTTGACCATGTTTGACCATGTTTTGACCATGTTTTGACCATGTTTGAATAGATTTATCAAATTGGACCCATGGTCAACACATGGTCAAACATGTTTATGGATCCTTTCATGGTCAAAATTGTGCTGCCTGTTCTTGACCACGAATGACCATGATCAAACATGGTTAGGCATTCCTTCAAAAACATGGTCAATTATGGTCATAGCATGGAGAACTTTTGATTTCATTTTATCACGGAATTCGGAATTCCATGTCACCGCTGGAGCAACCCAAAATATTTGACCATGGTTGACCATGTCAGGATGCAGATACCGACTATGATCAAACATGGTCAAATATAATCACAATGCATCCTGATTATAGTTAAACATGGTCAAACATGTTCGTGGTCATCAATATGACAAATATAACTCAAAATTGTAAAAATAATAATGAAGAAATCCTGAAAATGAGCCACAACAGTCATGAATCAAACAGGCAAGCGAGAAACGAATCGAATAAAATTCAACAATATTATCATAGAAACTCTTTGATCGAAAATTTAAAATGGAAACTTGTACAATTTGTAATCGTAAAATTGTAAATATAAAAATTAGACTAATCCAACTAAAAGAAACAAACTGATAATTTAAAAGTTTTGAAATGGTGATTCAGTTGACTCACTCTTTTTCTTTCTCTCAATCTTTTTTATGACGGCATGTACCCTATTGGTAAACGAAGATCTATCCCTCAGATCTGGGAAGACTTCAGCCAGAACTTTATTTACAGTGCCAAATCGCACCGGATCAAAGATCGGCTTCGCTTTCTTCAATTTATTGGGAGGCTTCCCAGACACTGAATGAGATAAAATTTCCTCTTCGGTGAAAGCTTCTGTCATTGCCTCATACACAGCGACAAAAGGCTTTCCCTCCGGAACCCTCCTGGCAATGGGTCTTATTTTGCCTTCCAACGGGTTTTCATCTACTTTTGTGGGTTTGACAATGCCCTCGGCCTTCAGTTTTCGTTTGATATCCCTCAACTTTGAGTTGAGGTCGGATACCTCCTCTTTCAGATCCTGAAACTCAGCCCTTGTAACATATTGGACTGAGGAACCACCAGCATTTCTTGAAGAAATCTCTCTTTCTGGTAGCGAATTGAGCTCCAAAATCTGCGTAAGAGAGTGTGGGTCATATGCAAGGAGGTCTTGTTGTGGCTCCTTTGTTGGTTTTAACACTGAACCTGAAAATTGAAAACAAAAAAATTGTAAGTCAATGACTATAAAAAAAGACGACCATTGCAGAAGAGATAACTATTTTTCAAGGACGTAAATAATATTCTGTAACCTTGAGCTTTTAACATGACCTCAAGCTTCTAGAAACTTACATATCATAAACAAATAATTGTAGTTAGAACATTGCTAAATTGCCTAAATTTTTGAAACTCTGCTTTTATTTTTTGCGAGTTACTGAATAGCATACAATTGCTCCCCTTTACAACAGACGTTTTGGTAATTCTAAAGAAGAGTCTGTATCAAACAATATTTTTTATACATTTCGTAGAATTTTCGAATGCCACAAAATCGAACACTTTGTATAAAAATGTATGAAATTATTGCTCGATCCTGACCCTTTTGCAGAATAGGTAAATGGTCTACTCATTTGTTAACTATGATGTTGCCCCGTTAACATAAATACTGACAGAGTTTTAACTCAAGCATAAAATAGTTCATGTTGAAAACTCGCCTTCAGGACGTTCCTTTCCAAAGAATGATCGTACGTGATCAGAAGTCTGTTGCTGCTGCTGGGTCACCCAAAAAGCAAATTGAAAGAACTGCATATGTCTCATCTGTATTCATCTATCCAAAGAGATGCCATTTGAAAAGCGAAAAAGTACCATCAGAACAGTATTTAGTAATTATATTTTTAACAGTGTGTCGATTCCATTTAATTTTGTTAGTCTGGCAAAATGAGACCAATAATATTACAGATAAAACCCGATCTTGAAGCGTTCAAAACTGAGATTAAAAACAAGGGAACCCATATCCAGTTGAGATATGTTTTCATTGTCTAAATTATAAAGGCCTTTCTAAACATTGCTTCTTGATGAAAAAGAAGTAAATCATTTCTGAAAGAGACTTTACAAAACAGGTTTTTCATAACTAACATCCATGAATTCTTAAGAATTCTCATTAATTTGCAAGAATTGATAGAAACAAAATATTTTCTATTCCACTATTGAACTGCTCACAGTACAGTAGTTTTGAAGCTAAATTTGGGAGACTTATTTAGAATTCATAAGATGTTTTATGAATTCTCAATAATTTTTAAGAATAAACAAGTCAAGAAAGAACTGTATTGTACATACTTGAAGTTTGGATTTCTGCCTGGGTAAAGGCTCTTCCTCAAATGAAGAATCTTGTTCCCGGGGGCAACCTTTTTGGCAGACTCCTGTTCAAAGTAAAAATTCATCAATTCATTTGAAATCAATAATATCAAAGGTTTTATTTGTTTAATTCTATTAGATGGGAATAATCATTGCAGTCACAGACTATTAACACTATGTGTGAGTTAGCACATGCTAAAGTGAATCTTTTGAATAATTGCAGTCATTTTATTAAAAGCATTTTCCCCTCATCTGCAAACTGCTACACAGGATTTGATTGTGGAGTTTCACGGCAAGAAAGACGTGAATTTCATCATGTTTTTTTATACGTAAACTGCTGTTGACGGTCCAATTTCCTGTAGTTTTCCTGCATTACACGAACAGGAAACGTGAGATTTACGCATTAGTTTTCAACCTGATAAATTATTGTTAAAGGAACGTTTCCATTTCCCATGTTTTTTCAGTTTGCATACTCGGCGTTTCCAATGAAGGAAACGCGTGTGAAATTACAGGTTTTCTAGTTAAACTGTTGTGAAATCTTAAACTTTTTTAACATTAATCAGTGTACACCACACGTGTTAAAAGATCTTTATTAGGAGATTTCGCGTTTCGCAAGGTTAAATGCATAATATTTCGTGCAATTTCACAATAGTTTCCATAGCACGTGTTTATAGCGTAGCAGTAGGCCAGCTTTNTCTTTATTAGGAGATTTTGTGTTTCGCAAGGTTAAATGCATAATACTTCATGCAATTTCACAATAGTTTCCATAGCACCTGTTTATAGCGTAGCAGTAGGCCAGCATTACTGTGGCATACTTTCCTCTGCATAGTATTTCCAGATGAGTTTGAGAAAAGGAAAATAATCTTCATCTTGTTATCCTTGATACATGCTCTCTGCGCATATTTCCTTCATTTCGTTCAATTTAATTACAATAATTTACTATCTGAAATGGCCTTCTATTTGCACAAGTGCTTTCTCCTATCATTGCAAAACAACATAATGATCACTTGAAATAGAAATGACCATGCACCAACCAAAAACTTATCATTTTCGTCATGTCTGTATTTACTAAATAAGTGCCTAGAACTCCTAGATTTCAACATATAGGGTGATCCAAAAAAATGAACCAAGAAAAGTGTGATGCAAAATAAAGTAATATGCTGAAAGGAAAGATTTAAACGCCGTTTCCTAGCTAAATGGCTAACATACATTATCATTATTACTGCTATTTTGATCGAAGTCAGAAATTAGTAATGATACAGATTTTGCCAATTCGTGATTTCAATGAAAATAATAAAAAGTAAGGGCAAGGTAGGCCAGTTATTCAGCTACCAAAACACTATTTAAATCACTCCATTTTGTTCTTTCACTATACTTTCTAGAACAGTTTTGTCTATGTTATATAGATGAATCATATTAATATCGTAGCAAATAACTTCTTGAATTAAATTGATAATGAAAACTTACTTCGGGTCAACTCTCGGCTGAACCTCTCTTTAACATGAGAGTGTACGTCGTTGACAAATTGTGGCGTTAGTTCTGCGTTTTTGTGACTCGTGAAGCTGTTGAAAAATATTGCTGAATTAATTTCAAAATGGAACTGTTTAAATGTCACCCAATGTCGCAATTTCTTCTAAGAAAGTTTTTAATGTGAATCTTAGAATGTCTTCCAAGCCTATGGCTTAAAATATGAACGTGCAAGGTATCATTTTTCAAAACATTTCGCATATTTTAGCATTTGATTTTTATTGTTTCTAATTATCAATTGGCCTTTGATATAACTGAAAAGGAAGACATTTTCCTAGATTAATAGCAAAACCAAATCTGGTCGATTTTTCAAAAGTTTAAACTTTTTTGTAACTCAGCTGTTAGTTAATATTAATTCTGATTCTTCTTGATGCTGATCATATTTTAGCCAATAAGATTCCACTAGTGTTATTTATCAATTAACTTTAAGTAGCCTTCAATCACAAACGGATAACTATGCAAGCTATTGAATAGTTATCAAAATAAACTAAAATCAATAACCAATTACTATTACAATAAGTAACAATGAATAGTTATCAAGATAAACTAGAAGAAATACATGACAACTCATGCTGCAGAAATCTATGCTCAACCATGCATTGCCGTGAACCATGCACAGCCAAACTAAAAGCTGGAGTGTATGCATGGTTCCTTTGTCTATTTATAGGCCACTCCATTTATAACTGTAAAAGTCATTTCAGTTACCTTTAAAAATGATCTTTACTGAACTAGGATTTCAAAAATACGAATGAAATAGTTATAATCCTTTATCAATGAGACTTACTGCTCATCAAGGTCACAGTGCTCATATGTGGGCATCAAATTGTACAATGCTTTTGCCGCTCTCTGCAAATAAAAAGAAGAACCTTGAGATCCTTCGTCATGAAAGAGATCATTCCTTCTTTTACGTGTCAAAATTGATGGGTATTAAATTCTGTTCTGCGTACTCTTGCTACACGACAGTGATCTAAGATAAGAATCAACACAAAAGTGATAAGCGTAGTTTTTATAATTCACGGTCTTTCTTTACAGAATTAAATTTATAAATTGGCCTAAGAGGAATGCTAAAATTGCCAAGGAGTCTTATTCAGAAGATTCTCATAAATTTAATGCATCTGTGGATAGGGTGAAGCTAAAATTCTAAAAGAATTCTCACTGATAGCTCCTTTGGAACGTGCTCCTTTTGTATGCTTTCTTTAAATTTTGATTCAGTGTCACACAAACGCACATCAATCTTTTGAAGATAAGACAGGATATCTTCTGATGACCTTTTTTGGTTGTCTTCAATCGTTGTCATTTTATTGTTGATGTCATCCTTCATGTTTGTAATCTTCCTGGTAATAAAAATAGAGATATGAGTGCGCTGAAGCGAATTGTAATTGCTAAGTTTAGTTTATCGTTTCCTTTAAAGTCAGTGCATTAAGAATATTTACGCGTTTTAAAAGTTGTACTATAAAGACTATAAACTTGGACAAATAAAAGTTCTATTTGCAGCCAAGAAACCGAAATATTTTTTAAATTTCTCTTCATATATCTCAGCACTGGAAACATAGGTAAACTAGTATTTATGAACAACAATAATAATCCTAACCCTAGGTTAGGGATAATGGAAAGTATATGAAAGTGCAAAATATGTAACATCGTCCAAATCATAATTGGAGCATTTGGTACCATTTCTCAAGAGTTGAGAATTGAAATTACGACTTTATGAAGTAGTAGGGTCATAATATTTCCTTTACAGATTCACGTTCTTTCATGAAGATGAATTGAATTTTTATGAATTCTCGAATTTTCCATTTATTTGAAATTCTCTTGATTTATCATTGACACATTATACTTACATAATAATTTTCGTAATAACTTGATATACAGTATTACCACTCGAAGCAAGACTTTTTTGGACAGCACAGAGTGGAAGCAAATGGTAAAATGCAACTAAAATACAATACTAAGGGTACATATAATAAAGGTAACTAAATAAAGCGGGAGTATTACCTACCACCCATAAGCTCTGCCAACTGCGATGTAACAGGGTGTGGTGGGAAAGGTTGCGAAGTGTGGTGACAGTCTTTGTGTAGTATCATGCGGCTATAATGGGCTGGATTGTGTTGGTATGGTGGAGGCTTCCGAACGGCATGTTGTATTTTGATTTCACGATAATCTAGTTCCATTGATGATAGGAGTAAGTGTATAGGTTGACTATTAGTGTCTGTGTAATGATTTCTGACTTATTGCAACTCATCAGCTAAAAACCCACAGGGATATTTCGAGGCTTTAATTCTAGTATATCCATTTTATTTGTGGGCGCCCCATGCAGTCCTGCGTCCAGGACCACAGTTGCGAAGTTCAGTTTTTTTGAAGTGTCCACAAACGTTTCTTCGATATTCTCCAATATAAATATTTACAATGTTCTTCAGTATAAAATGTGACCATAAATGTTGGGCAATCAATCCTAAATCCATATTTGCGACATGGTGATTTTTTATGAATAACGTTCTGGTTTCTTGTTGCCATGGTTTCTCGCGCGAATTTGCTCACGGTTGTTCATGTTGTTGTTGTTGTTGTTGTGGTTGTTGTTCTTGGATTCTTGGAAGTTGTTTTTGTTGTAGTGGCGGTGGTAATTTTTGTTCTGACTAGTTTGTCTTTCAGGTTGGGCCTTCTTTGTAGTGCTAAAATTGGTCTGCTATTGTTCCAAACCTGTTGGAGGACTGGGTTATTTCTTATCAAGTGCCAGTGGCTCATGATGATGGAGCTAATTTTCGTTGTTTCAGAGTCATACGGGACTATGAATGGTATGACCCTATTATGATTATTTCCCTCATTATTGGGGGGATTAGGCCGGAGCAGGTTTATGTGATCTGGAAATAGCAGGTCTCTTTGAGTTATGTTCGATAGTTTAGCAAATTCGTTTTCAATCAGTGATAGATCATATCCCCTCCTTATAAGGTTTTCTTTGAGGTTATTTAGTTGTTTTTCTAGTTCTCTGTTATGTGTGATGAGCCTTCTATATCTAAGTGCCTGGCTATAGATAATACCTTTTTTGCAATGGGCAGGATGGAAAGATGTTGCTTGCAATAATGTGCAGACATCGGTAGGCTTAATAAAGAGTGTGCTTTCTAGCACATTTACATCATTAAAGTAGATAGTTGTGTCCAGGAAATTGACTTTATTCTTAGAGTATTCTCCCTCAAATTTGATAGTATCATGGATAGAATTAGCATGTTCAATAAATTTAATCAGGGCTTCTTCCCCATGTTGCCAGATGATTATGATATTATCTATGAATCTTTTCCATAGGAAGGGTCGGAGTGTAGAAGGGGCGTGTGTGATAATTGTGTTTTCAATCTGAGCCATAAATATGTTTGCAAAATTGGGTGTCATGGGTGTTCCCATAGAGGTACCATGTATTTGTAGAAATATTTNAAAATGGAATGAAAAATTTGCCAACAGGTAAATCGCCTAGTTTGGATGGTCTCCCAGTGGAATCTTACAAACAACTGTGGCCGGTAATTAAAGAGGAATTTTTAGAAATGGTAAATGAAGTCCAATGTTTAAAGATTTTGAGTGTGACTCAAAGAAAAGGTATATTAAAACTCATTTTCAAGAAAGAAGATCGCTCTGACTTGAAGTACTGCATACCTATTTCACTGCTCAACGTTGATGTGAAAATAATCACCAAAACTCTTGCCCTGAGACTTGGTAAAATTTTGCCTGCTATCATCAATAAAGACCAGACATGTATCCCCGGAAGAAATATTTCAACAAATTTACATACCCTACACGATATAGTTAAATATGCAAAACTCAAAAAACATAGTGGCTGCCATACTTTTCCTAGATCAAGAAAAAGCCTTTGACAGAGTAGACTACACTTTCCTTTTGAGAACTCTCAAACATCTGGGCTTTGGTGAGTATTTCATATCTTGGATTGAAATCATTCTGAAAGATATATTGAGCCAAATTAAAATAAACGGCTTCCTTTCTGAAGAGGTTTCGATAACTAGAGGTGTGCGTCAAGGGATCCCCTCAGCGCACTTTTGTATGTCATCATAGCTGAAGTACTCGGAAACCAAATTCGCTCAAAAAAAGATATCAATGGAATCATAATAAACGATAGTGATCAAAAGATACTCCAATATGCTGATGATACTCAACTATTTCTCACAAACGACAATTCAATAACAGAAGTATTTAGGCAGTTTAGGTACCTTGAAGGGCAAAAGTACAAACAGCAAAAAGGAAATGTCTGGAAGCCAAGAAAAATACATTTATACTTCCTAGACTATGGTAAAAAACCGAAATATTTTCAATACCACTCCCTATTCTAACAGAACTAGAGAAATATGTAATAGATTTTGTATGGGCTGGGAAGAAACATGAAGTCAATAAGCTTGCCTTGTGTGCTGATTTGGAACAGGGAGGTCTAAGACTGACTAATATCCGAAACGAGATCGCTGCACAAAGAATGGTTTGGTTGTCCAAGCTTTGCAATATGGAGCAAAGTTTTTTCACAAGAATCATAGCAGAACAACAGCTAGGATCTTTTGCAGGAGATTACCATGGCCTTGCTTTCATAAAAACAAATCCAGCTTGTTTTTCTCTCAAATCAAAAGACACGTTTTATGACGAAGTAATCAAAATTAGCCAGAATTTTGATATCGACTATACAATTCTAAGCGAAGCCCAACTAATGAATGAGCATGTTTTTGGTAATCCAAAAATATTGGATCAGAATGGCAATCCATACAAACCAATGAAAGAGCTCACCAACCTTAGAACTTCTAGATTTCAACCGAAAAGTTGTTGAGGCAATCAATGAAATTAAGACCCACCTACCACAGCTACAAAGACAGCCTTGCATTGTAAATCTCCCTTACAATTTCCTTAAATAATCAATGGACACAATTTCAAAAGATAAAACTGAAAGATTTTTATGTTGAACTACAGGCAAAAGTGACATTTAATGAAAGTTAAAGAAATGGGAAAGAATCTTGAATAATAATGAAATAAATTGGGGTCAAGTATGCACAAACATTCACCAGACAAAAATTTCTCTCAGCACAAAGTCAGCCACTTACTCACATATACATCTAGGATTTTATAGTGAATATATTTTAGTAAAAAATGGAACACTTCCAAGCACAAATTGCAAATTATGCGGCACCTTGATTCTGCAGGCCAGCAGATCAAGTAATCTGCAGGCCAAACGCGAAAGCAAACATGCGGGTCACCACTAGGGCCAAGGGCCCAATACAACAATTGATGTGTTCAGTTTCGGCCAGGTGAAAACCGCGGACTTCACGGACCTCGCGGACTTTTTCGTGGCCGTAAGTCCGCGACTTTTGGGGTCCGCGGTTTTCACTTTGGCATAAGGCGAAAGTGAAAACCGCGGACTTCGCGGACTTTTTGAAAAATGATCTGGAATCTCCCTCTTAACTTTACAGTAAGATGGAAATATGTTCTAGAAGTCCCTTGAACATGTCAGCTGTACAGTTGATTGTATGTTTCTTCTGTTTCTTCTTCGAACGTTTAGTTGTATTCTCGCGGCGTGACTTTGTCCCTTTCATTTAGGCCACATGTTTTAGAATTTACAATGTTAGGCCGTAAACATGGACGTGTGCCCTTACATTTGATTTGGTAAACTTTTTATTTAAGCTTTCGCGGACTTTTTATTCCTTTGTTTTTAACGTTTATCTGTCTATTGTCTTGAATGATTTCAAGCCCAAATCAAATGTAAGGGCACACGTCGATGTTTACGGCCTAACTTCGTAAATTCTAAAACCTGTGTCCTAAGTCACGCCGCAAGAATACAACTAAACTTTCGAAGAAGAAACAGAAGAAACATACAATCAACTGTACAGCTGACATGTTCAAGGGACTTCTAGAATGTATTTCCATCTTACTGTAAAGTTAAGAGGGAGATTCCAGATCATTTTTCAAAAGGTCCGCGAAGTCCGCGGTTTTCACTTTCGCCTTAT
>REGM01000169.1:246559-271138 GCA_004194415.1 Aurelia aurita
TAATTTTGCTGGTGCTCTTTCTGGCAACCTTAAGATGTGCCCAAGCCAGTTTAATCGCCGTTTCTTCATTTCGGTTGTGATGGGTGTCTGATGTGATCTTTTATATATTTCTTCATTTCTTATTTTATCCATTAATTCGATGTTTAAGGAGGGTACGCAGTGAAAATTTGACGTTTGAATAAATCTGACCAATAGTTGAAAACTGCTGACTCACCCAGATCAAAGGCATCAAGTCTTTAAACAAGATTGCACAAATGGTTAAGGCATCTTTTTCGTTTGATTTAATGGCTTAAAAGGAACTTCAGGTACATTGTTATAATTCTAGTTGCGGTATTTTTGATATCTTGATTATTTTCAGAATTACAGCATCTTCTGTGTTTCAACCAGTTCTGAAGTTGTGACGTCTACAAACTGCTAAATCGCAAACGATAAAAGCTACAGATTCCTGCTTACAGCCATATTATATAGACCTTCATAAAAACGCATGGTTTTTTTAACATTCTACTGTTTTCCCTCTATTAATTTAGGATTTACGATGATTTTAATTTCTGTTCATCAATTTTTAAATGAAAAGAAAAACGCTGTAATTCTGAAACTATCTAAGATATCAAAAATCGCCCAAACACAATTATAGCAAAGTACCTGACGTTTCTTCTCGCGTTATGTTAGAACATAGCCCCACTATTTTCATTTCCCTTAGTGGTTCAGTTCAGTTCAGTTCAGTTCAGTTCAGTTCAGTTCAGTTCAGTTCAGTTCAGTTCAGTTCAGTTCAGTTCAGTTCAGTTCAGTTCAGTTCAGTTCAGTTCAGTTCAGTTCAGTTCAGTTTTCATTTTAAAATTCCACAGTTCAGTTTTCATTTTAAAATTCCACAACATACAAAAATCTTTCAAATATACAACAATTTACTAAAATTATGACAAGATTACAAAAGACAACGAAGAGGTTAAGCATGAAATATTACAGAAATTAGAGATTTGTATGGAGGGGAATTTCTTAAGGAGGAGCTCTCTCAGTAGATAAACTAATCGAGGAGAGAGCACCCCCTGTGTTAAAAACATATTATATTATTCAATCAGAAAACACTTTTTAGATCGAATGTCAGAGGTTGATTGATCCAAAAAGCAGAGTTTGGGAATTTACTGATACTTGGTGGAGAACAAATGTATTTTTAGATTATGACGGAAACTCATCACTGAAGGGGATTGTTTGATGTTGAACGGAATGTTGTTCCAAGATTTCGCACCAGCATATCTGACAGATTTCGAACCATATTGCAAGGTGTTTTGCTGTGTCATAAAAATACTACCCTTACGAGCCTGCCTTGTATCATATTGATGAACATCTGACAACATTGCAAAAAATTGTGAAAGTAAGGTGGAGATAACCTATTAACAGACTCATAGACAAAGGTAATTAGCTTCAAATCCAGTAAATCATAAAATTTAAGAATTTTCAAGTCGGAGAAAATTGGAGAGGATGGAGATGTAAAATTCTGGAAAGCAATAGCTCTAACAACTTTATTTTGTAGAAGATATATTGGTTTAGTGTGGATGTCATACGTATGACCCCAGACAATGATTCCATATTGTAGAAAAGAAGAAAATAATGAGTAATATAAGGAAACTAAAACATTAGTCGGAAGAAGATGCCTTATTTTGAAAAATATACCACANTTTCTTTTGCAGAAGATATATTGGTTTAGTGTGGATGTCGTACGTATGACCCCAGACAATGATTCCATATTGTAGAAAAGAAGAAAATAATGAGTAATATAAGGAAACTAAAACATTAGTCGGAAGAAGATGCCTTATTTTGAAAAATATACCACAAGTTCTTGCTAGTTTTTTTGAAAGTTCACTTAAGTGATACTTCCAGCTGAGGTTTTCGTCCAAAAGAAGGCCAAGAAACTTGACAAACTTGGCCTGTTTAACATGTTCCTTGCCAATTTTAATGTTTATAGTTTCATCTAAAGAATTTTGGGGAGAGTGAAAACAATAAAGTTAGTTTTGTCCACATTTAATGCAAGTTTGTTAATATCAAGCCACTTCTTGACATGTTTAAGTTCCTTGTTAACCATTTTTTGTAGTTGATTCAGACTATCAGATTCAAAGTAGATGTTTGTGTCATCACCAAAGAGATAGAAAGATAACTTATTTGATGAATTAGGAAGATCGTTTATGTAAATGAGAAACTTAAAGTTCATACTAAGAAAGAAGTTGACCAGTGGAAAGTAACTTTTCAAATGTTGTTGAAGTCTCAGGCAAGTGCCCCTCTGGTTCCAACGGAAATCCATGGATGAAATCTATATTTGAGGGTAGTTAAGATAATCATGGGGTAAAGAGCGAAAAATTTAAGCACAGGTTTAAAGGGCAACCTTTCTTAGTCAAAAGAGACTTCAGTTCTGAATGAGCAATCAGTTTGGTAAACTTTGAAATTGCTGTAAAGTTATTTTGTACCTATTCTGTTTTTTTAATTCTGCAATATTTCTTCAGAACAGTACCCATAATTCCACATGTTTCTTCAAATGGTACCTATAATTCTGCACATATTTCTTAAAATTATACCCATAATTCTGCAATTTTCAGAAAAATGACAAAAAATGACACGTCCCCGTAGACTCAATACATGTAGTAGTTTCGCTCTTTGACTGGAATGATAACCCTACAATTACGACTCATTTCCCTACGCTTCCAGAAACGGATTTAGTCTCTTACTGATTCAGCATGGCCCAAATCACCTGCTATTTTTTTCTTAAAACAACCGAGCCTAAAACGCTACAAAAAGCAGTTTTCCTGAACTGCTGCACCATAAAATGAGCTATCAGTACTCAGCACGGCAGCGACAACAACAACAGCAATTCAATTCAATGAGTTGAGCGTAAGTTGAGGGCCTTATGCAGTGAGGCTAACATCCCCGTACCTTGAACCTATTAAGTTACCCCGTCCCCAAGCGTTTCTTTCAAGCCATTAAATCAAACAGAAAATGCATTAACCATTCGTGAATCGAAAAGAATAAAAAATCAAATGGATAGAAAAAAAAAATCAAACAGAAGATGCATTAACCATTCGTGCAATATTTTTTAAAGATTTGACGCCTATGGCCTCACCTGGTATGTTTATTAATCAAGTCAAAAGCACCCCGTAACCCTCCCATGATCCATCTTAAAATACAAGCAAACATTGCTTGTTGCTTACTAACAAATTCATTGAAACTTGAACTACGTAAGTCATACCTCGCCAAGTGATCAATTTCAACGGCACTGTGATCAACGGCATTATGAAATATATTGATTTAGGCCCTATTGGCGAGCATGTGTAGATCTTAGGCCCAATTTGCTAGCATGTATCCGTGCTTGTTTTCTCCCAGAAATTGTTCATACCTTACTGACAATGCCCTTTAACTTTCCATAGCATTTGTTGTCTTAACAGCTCTGTAAATATCACCTTTTGTACTAGTTTCATGGCCTAAAGTTTGCCTCTGCAGACTTTTTCTCTCATATCTTTTTCGTAAGTGCCTCGCAGTTTTCTTTGGGTTTTCTCTCTTGATTTGAAGGGGATCTGGAGGAATGGAACTGCGCATTTCATATCGCCATTACTGTGATCAGGGAAGAACACTGGAAGCTACAACTTTAGGGGTGACTTTGCAGCAGCTCATAAAAGTTATGATTTCAACAGCCTCTTTTTGGGTCATGGGAACGAGGTTGAAAAGTTATAAGAGGTTGAAATACAAAGAATACAAAGCCAATGGAAAATTTGTTCTGTGGTCTTAGATGGCTCTATATGTAGGGAAATGGGGTAACCTTACTATGCAAGTATAGCTTAAATAGGAGGTACGTAAGGAGGCTGGAATGATTTACAATATTTAAGGTTTAATGAAGGCCTGGGGGCAGTGGCGTGGTGGCCGGGGGGGCAGGGGGGGCACGTGCCCCCCCAGCGACGTGAAAAGATGGGGGCGCCGAAGGCGCCCAACGTTTTAAGAGGGCGCCAAAATCCCGAACATAAGCTTGGTTCAAACTAAAGTGAAATAGCGTTAAAATGCACTGGAAATACGAGGAAAAAAGCGTCGAACTTATTTTGTCTCAATTTGAGATGTTGTTATAGGCACCTTTGAAGATGTTTGGATAGAATAACTCTTTAAAAATGTAAAGTAATTACATTTGGAAGCAATAACTCACTTAAAAAGAATTTAAAATTTGCATAGAGAGTGTGCCCACTATCCCAATTCTAGCGCGTTTTTACTCTAGNTTGCCCATCGAATGTGGGAAAATAGAATGGAAGGTGCTGTTGTGGGCTTCAGTCTTCAGGAAGGGGGTTTAGGACTTTGATAGCATTTGTACATTCCTTGCCTCACTGCAACGACATGAGTGTATCAATCGCGTTCTTGAAGCCTAAAATTTCACTCTGAAGTTTCATTCTCTTAGGATTTAGAATCGCTAAATCTACTTTCGCGGGCCCGGAGCCCCAGTGAATATCAATTTTCACCAACTGTGCAAAAGAGAAAGAAAGGCAATCAATCATGCAATTTTCATTAGTTTACTTAAATAACAAGGCATTTCTTCGAGATTTTGATACTCTAATTGCAAAATTTTCCAGAGAAGCCTCTCGATATCGCGTTCTTTTTTCTCAGTCAAAAGGTGAAATTTTCACAAGAGGGGCTTTTTGCAACGATGTAAAGGGCGTGGTCTCAAAAAATTTTGCTCGCTCCGCTCGCACTGAGATTTAGCCCCTCCCTAAACTGTATGATATTTGTTCAAATGGGGCTGCCAAGGAATTGTCATCATTTGGTTTCAACACCTTGTCTGAAGAAAGAATTCTCTTTTAAAAGTCTGGATATGTTGTACAACAGACAATTGTCATTGTTTTCTGGGGGCGCCAAAATTGATTGTGCCCCCCAGCCAATTTGGAGCCACCACGCCACTGGTTGTGCGAATGAATAATGATGACGATGATGATGACTAATAAGCAGAAGTCATCCAGAAGGACTTAAAAGTAAGGGTCAACAAAATAATTAGTGCCGTCCATCCTAATTAGATACAACCAATCAAAGGTCGTCACTAAAGTTCATCTTCAAATTTAAACCATGTCCACACTAACTTAGACTATCTAGTTAAAATTTAAGCAACGTTACATTATAAGCAAGCTTAAACAAAACCAACTGGATCAGAGTTGGTGTGAACGCAGTTTTAGCAAAGCTGGTTTTGTACACACTACTCTAAAAACGGTTTAATTTCCAGCATGACTTGATTATTAGACTGATTTACACTGCGCTGCTGGCTCGAAATAGCATTAAATGTATGTCTTAAAGTTACAAACATCTTCAAACTTAAGCATATCGTTTCTTTCTTCTTCTTTCAGAGTTCCAACTATCATTGCTCAAATTATAGACATTAGTCAAGCATGTAATGGGAACAGGTCGATCATGTAGGTAGGTAGTTACGTAGGTAGTCGCATTTAATTACACGTAGAATGAGGATTAGGGAAAATACGAATTTGCCAGCTGGTGTTTTTGCACACCACCAAACAAAAATCCACTATGAAAATAATTACAAGAGTAAAGAAAATAAGGCAGGCCGATCTGCTGATAATTGCATTTCCCAATTTAAATATTGAACAAACGACCTCAAATCGTGGCGAAGCAAGCAGAAATTATTTGTCTAGTAGATTAATTAGTTTGGGTTTTTTATAATAAAGGCAGATTTTCTGAGAAAATAGGTTAATGCATTAAATAGGTTGACTTTTAGAGCTTGATCACTCAGATTTCTAAACTCGAAGATGACGCGCTTCACGAGAGTTCGTTGGTTTTTCGTGGCTATTTTGGTATGGAATTTAAAATCAACTGGTGAGTCAAAAGTTCGTTTGTAAAACTTTTTCTCAGGCTGGCAGTCTTCGTCAAGAGAAATGCTACAGAAAATATTGCAAATAGAAAAAATAACTGAGCTATTCCTGACGCTCTGCTTCCGTAGAATCTTTCCGTAATTTCGTTGCGGAAATGGATATGAACAAATTTCTTTAGTGTTATTTGGGCTCAATAAAAAGGTTTTGCTCGCTTGTTTTTTTTTCAAGTTTTGTTTGGATTTGTTAATGAACAAAAACTCAAAATGTGAAAACACGAACTATGAAATCTAAATACGAAATAGAACTTAAATTATATCTATGAACGGGGTCATGTGTGTCCGAAGAGGACGTTTTTTGTTTGTTTTTTGTTTATATATCATCATCAAAAACTACAAAACTACAAGAATACAAAGCTATAATCTAGGACTACTACACAAGAAAACTACAAAATTACTTGAACGAAACTGCCTGGGATGTGAACTCGCACATCTCCCCTGCGGGTGCCCCTGCAGCCAACATTTAGACACAAAACAAAAATAAAGACTACACAAGACAATGAAAACAAGCACAAGACCGGAGAAAACAAAAAGAAAAAGGGATGCAGCTCAGTTCCTGCGACCAGTTGCTAAGATGTATTCTAAGGTTGCCGAGATGATACGCCTGTTTAGGGTGCAGTTGAGCCTACAATCCTTCACAAAAATTGTGAGACTACATCCCCTTCCCCCTCAGTCAATGTTGTTTGGTTTGATTATAGTGTGACTGGATGTAAATTTGTGTTGGAAACATTGCTTAAAATCACAAAATCGACTGAGGGGGGAGGGGATATTACAGGGGCAAGAAAAAATGATTTTTCTGCAGTAGAGACAAGGGAGTACTGAAATCTTGGGATTTTATTTGTTGGTCTCAATATATTTTGTGAAGGATTGTCTTAAGAAATGTTAGACTTAGAAAAGTTTCTGAAATTTTTCTTTTTCTATCAAATTCAGTTTTTATGTAATTTTAGATGAAGAAATTAACTCTTATGTGAAATATATTCTTTAAGTCATGAAAATAGTGTATGGGAGGGGCAGAGAAAAGCCAAGGATTCAAGGGGTGGGGTTCCTTATGAATATATGAAAACTTGAAGCTGAATTCACACTTGAGGTTATTTTGTAGTGCAATACAGTGCGTGTGGCAAACTTGAATTGATCAACATCTGTCGCATTGCCGCACTTCATTTTTTTCTCAAATGTGCCAAGAATGAGGCGTCAAGTGTGAATTGCGCTTCACAGTTTTGCTAGTTAGGCTGCTTTTTGTTTTATCCTTCCAGATATTTTAAAATTAAACATTAAGTTCATATTAATGAGAATTTTTTAGCGAGTTACCACGTGTTTCCAACGAGATTCCAAACGAGTTTCCATAAAATGTATAGGGATTATAGTAGACTTCAACGAGTTACCACGAGTTACCATCATAAATAAAAAATATAGATCTATATATTTTTTTATTTATGATGGTAACTCGTGGTAACTCGTTGAAGTCTACTATAATCCCTATACATTTTATGGAAACTCGTTTGGAATCTCGTTGGAAACACGTGGTAACTCGTTGGCATCACGTGACCTCAGCACATTTTCTGAGGTCTCCAAAACGAAACTGTTCAATGATGGCTGCACACTTCATCACATTACTCCACAATGACCATTCTTAGTTGTAATTCCCTTTTTATGCTTATTTGCAAGAAACTTTTGCTAGTTTACCTTACATAAAGCATTTTAAATAGAATGAATATCAAATTTTAATATTCAGGACGATCGTAATGTCTTACTTTATACTGCAGCGCACTTAATATTGCCTATATTATAGGCCTATGTGCAAATTGTGCGTATGCCCATCTATGTTAGGCCTAAATAGATATACAGAT
Organism: Aurelia aurita; assembly: GCA_004194415.1. NCBI lineage: Eukaryota > Metazoa > Cnidaria > Scyphozoa > Semaeostomeae > Ulmaridae > Aurelia > Aurelia aurita. The sequence continues at coordinate 254,297 of REGM01000169.1, forward strand.
TCTGAGATTCTTACATACAGATTCTTAGTCATGTTTTAAGTTCTGTCCTAAAATTCTAGGCTTTTAGGAGTTTTATGCTTGTACCTTCCACTTGCCATGTACTGCATATGGTTTATCCCCTATGGATAGGATCAAATGAAACTCTGTTGGCCAGGCCCCCCAAAATTAGGCAGTTGAAGTCTATTTCTAGCTTGGACTGTTATTGGAAGTTGGTAGACTCTAGACTTTCAATGAAATCTATTTTATTTTTGTCAAGCTTAAGTCAAAAACCCCTTCACAATTTTTGTTGATTTTCAGACAATCCTTCACATAAATTGTGAGACTACATCCCCTTCCCCCTCAGTCAANTAATAATAATAATAATGATAATACGCAGAGAAAACAAGATTAGTTTGTTTGTATTATTAATTATTAATTATTATTATTATTATTATTATTATTATTATTATTATTAATTTTATTATTATTATTATTATTATTATTGTTATTGTTATTATTATTATTATTATTATTATTATTATTATTATTATTATTATTATTATTATTATTATTATTATTATTATTATTATTATTATTATTATTATTATTATTATTATTATTATTATTATTATTATTATAATAATAATGATAAAATGGTCATGAAGAACTGCAGAAGGAGATTAACAAACCTGTGTATTGCCTGGATTGACTACAAAAAGGCTTATGATATGGTTCCCCACTCCTGGATCCTTGCATGCCTAAGTATGTTCAAACTAGCCGATAACATCCACAACTTGATAGAAAAGTCAATGGGTTCTTGGACAGTAGAACTGACATCAGGAGGAAAAATGCCTGGTGAGGTCAAGATAAAGAGAGGTATCTTTCAAGGGGATAGTCTCTCACCAATTCTCTTTGTATTGGCTATGATTCCATTATCTATCGTCTTGAACAACATGAAGGCTGGATACATGTTAGGCCGAAACAGGGGAAGCTAAATCATCTCCTGTTTATGGACGATTTGAAACTATATGGAAAGAACATGAAAGAGTTATACTCACTAATTGAAACAACCCGGATATACAGTTTGGACATTTGTATGGAATTTGGAATCTCAAAATGTGCAATGTTAGAATTGAAATGCGGTAAAGTAGTGGACAGTAATGGAATAGACTTACCTTCGGGAGAGATAATTAAGGCACTAGAGAGCAATGATGGGTAAAAATACTTAGGTATAATCCAATGTGATGCAACAAAGAATAAGGAAATGAAAGAAATGTTGTCAAATGAATATTTTAGACGCATAAGGAAGATTTAGAAATCGAGTCTTAATGCTGGGAATACGATCCAGGCTGTTTCTATAATTAGATATGGGGCTGGAATTGCAGACTGGCGAAAAGCAGAATTACAGCAAATGGGTAGAAAAACCCGTAAATTGCTAACAATATATAGAAGCATGCACCCCCAAAGAGATGTTGACAGGACCTATTTGAAACGAAAGAAAGGCGGACGAGGATTAATAAGTGTTGAAGAATGTGTGATGCTTGAGAAGACGAGCCTAGATTTCTATATGAAAGAAAAGGAAGAGATGCTACTACAAGAGGTGGTGAAAGAAGATATGATGACAGTTAATGAGAATCCCAAAAATGTGAAAGAAAGACTACGAAAAGCACGAGAGGAGAGATATTACAGCAAGCCACTCCACTCGGCATTTTTCAGGGAAACAGAAGAAGTAAGGGACGAGGATAACAGTTGGCTGTGGGTTAAGAAAGGGTATTTGAAGAAGGAAACAGAAGGGCTGATCATGGCTGCGCAGGATCAAGGAATAAGGACGAATTGGATAAGGCATAACATTGACAAAGAAGACATTTCACCGTCATGTAGGTTATGTGGTGAGAGAGATGAAACTGTCAGCCATGTAGTATCAGAATGTAAAGAGTTGGCTCAAAACAAGTACAAAAAGGCAAGGCATGACAAAGTTGCTGCTATCCTTCACTGGAATATGTGTCAAAAATATGGATTTCCCAATACTGCAAAGAGCTACGAACATTTTGTGGATAAAGAAATGGCTGTCTTAGAAAATGAAGAAGTCAAACTATTATGGGACTTTTCCATTCAAACAGAAATAAAAATAGACCATAATAAGCCTGACTTAGTCCTGCTGGATAAGAAAGGAAAAACCTGCTATATATTGATGTGGCATGTCCTTTCGATACAAGAGTTGAAAAGAAGGAGAGAGAAAAATTTGAGCATTATACAGATCTGAAATATGAACTCCTCAAGGTTTGGAACACTGAAGTAACGAAGTTGTACATAATACCTATTGTCATTGGCGCTTTAGGAATAGTCACGAAGAATGCTTTAAAGTACCTTGAAAAGATTGACTTTAAACCAGGATTAGATCCTCTGCAGAAAGCTTGTTTGTTGGGTACTGCCAGAATAATTAGAAAAGTTTTGGACTACAACAAATAGGACCAAATAGAACACTAGAAGGCCCTAGAAGACAAGAAAAGACGTTTTAGCAAGAAAGACTTCAGATCTATTATCTCAAGCCACGGGAGGTGGCCTGATAATAGACAAGATACTGGTATATTATCAAGACCATGAGAAGAGTTGCATAATAATGATAATAATAATACGTATCTAATTTATTCTGCACCCAAGCAAATGGAAAAACACACTGCTTAGTTAGAATTTGTTGGTTAAACAGTTACCGTCAATAAACGCTAGGGCACATGGGGTGAATAAATCTATAGCACTGAATATCGTAGAACGGAATAATACTTGATATAGGCTTAAAAAGCCCAGATTTTCATCAGCAGCCCAAACGAAAGATGGGATGGAAAGAAATCAGTGATTCAATTTTTTCACCCGGTGCCTCCAGATATAATTCGCTCCAATAATATTATAAATCGAGCACCAAGCTGACAGTTCCTTTACTTTTGCGTTTCCAAAGCCAATATTCCGCATTTGTTCATAAACTTTCTTTTTGATACAGCCAAGCGCACCAAAACAGAGCACATGAAGAGAAACGTTCCATCCTTTTTCACGAAGAACGTCACACAGATCCTGGTAGCGATCACACTTCGCTGGAAAGGAGTATTTAAATTAGAGATCAAAACAAACTGCAACTTCTGCTATGATGATGTCTCGTGAAATCTCATCAATAATTACAATATCCGGTTTCCGATTTTGCAGAAGGTCAGTTCTTCTCGATANAATTGCTTAGACTGTCTTAACAAATGTTAGACCTAGAAAAGTTTCTGAAAGTTTTCTTTTTCTACCAAATTCAGTTTTTATGTAATTTTAGATAAAGAAATTAACTCTTATGTGAAACCTATTCTTTAAGTCATGAAAATAGTGTATGGGAGGGGCAGAGAAAAGCCAAGGATTCAAGGGGTGGGGTTCCTTATGAATATAGGTATGAAAACTTGAAGCTGAATTCACACTTGAGGTTATTTTGTAGTGCAATGCAGTGCGTGTGGCAAAGTGGCAAAGTTGAATTGATCAACATCTGTCGCATTGCCGCACTTCATTTTTTTCTCAAATGTGCCAAGAATGACGCGTCAAGTGTGAATTGCGCTTCACAGTTTTGCTAGTTAGGCTGCTTTTTGTTTTATCCTTCCAGATATTTTAAAATTAAACATTAAGTTATTAATGAGAATTTTTTAACGTGTTACCACGTGTTTCCAACGAGTTTCCATAAAACGTATAGAGATTATAGTAGACTTCAACGAATTACCACGTGTTACCATCACAAATAAAAAAAATATAGATCTATATATTTTTTTATTTATGATGGTAACACGTGGTAACTCGTTGAAGTCTACTATAATCCCTATACATTTTATGGAAACACGTGGTAACTCGTTGGCATCACGTGACCTCAGCACATTTTCTGAGGTCCCCAAAACGAAACTGTTCAATGATGGCTGCACACTTCATCACATTACTTACCATTCTTATTTGTAAGTCACTTTTTAAGCTTGTTTGCAAGAAACTCTTGCTAGTTTACCTTACATAAAGCATTTTAAATAGAATAAATATCATATTTTTATATTCAGGACGATAGTAATGTCTTACTTTATACTGCAGCGCACTTAATATAGGCCTACGTGCAAATTGTGCTTAGGCCCATCTATGTTATGCCTAAATAGATATACAGATTCTCACATACAGATTCTTAGTCATGTTTTAAGTTCTGTCCTAAAATTCTAGGCTTTTAGGAGTTTTAAGCTTGTACCTTCCACTTGCCATGTACTGCATATGGTTTATCCCCTATGGATAGAATCCTGCAGAGGGAAGGGGATGCAGTCTCACAATTTTTGTGAAGGATTGTAGAGCCACTCAAACGGAAACTCTGGTTTGCCATCATAATGGCTCTAGGTCACATCACTCTGCCAGGCGCTTCGCCCTATGATTGAAATAAAAAAGAAGAAAATACTCGATGTATCATCGGAAAATCTAATTTTTAATTCAGAGTTTCCTAAAGCCCGTGAAATAACTTTGACTTCTAAGTTAGCTTTTTTCTCTGTGAAAGAGTCTGTGATCTATTGAATATAGCGTTTGGTATCCCATGATTTCACATTTCATGAAACAAAAGAGTTATTATATCGGAACCTTAAAGCCCGTTTTCCACTAGGCGACAAATGTCGCGCGACGCTACAAACGTCGAGGATGAACTGCCTTGGGCATGCGCAATCAAAAATATGTTTTTCGCGAAGCGAACTTTTTCCTGTCGCAAAGGAGTTGGACTTGATCCTACTTTTTTGAGCGTCGCTTGTTCGCGGCATGAAATCAACCAAGGAGAATTGAGCACGAACACACAATATGGCGGCAAAGAAACCAGAAAATGATGCCATCCCTCATCTCCTCATCGTGTGGACATCAATACGCTGAACTCCATTCTTTTCAGTCTTCCAGTTTCTTATCAGTCTTCTCAATGGCCCCAACTGTCCCAACAGGAGAGCAAGTAGCCTGCGTGCAGACTCGACTGGTTTACAAAAACTGAAATTGAGTTGAATGGAAAATTGCTGTAAAGTTTTCGATTCTGGCAACTTGTATTTCCCCAATCTTTTCTTTGTTTCCCCTTTCGTGTAGTACTTTCATTACATCTATATAGTTAGTTTAAGTAGTCCATGATTAATCGTCGTAAAATTACAGTTAGTTTCACCATATGTTTTGTAATCATGCAAACACTTCGTTGTTTTTCCGAAACTTTTCCGTCCGCAACTTTTTGATTTTAATGTAAGGTGTTCTCAAATTCTAAGAAATAATCTTTTGCTATAAAACTGAGCATCCAGCTCCAACATAACATATGTTGAACCAGTTGGTTGATAACATAAAATCTAGTTCTTGGAAAGTTTGTTTCGGTACCACCCTCATACCAACCAGAACCAGGTACCAAAGGTCCCAGTACCAGGTACCACAGTGGCCAGTACCAAGTACCAGCACAAGGCCTAGGCCCTTCAGCCGAATAGGCCCTTCGCTCCTGGTAAAGCCTTCGAACCCAAAATCTCTTCTTCTTCTTGTTATTTGCTCTCCTTCGCTGTCTTCTCCTTATAATCATAAGCAGAATTATCCTTTTGAGAAGAAGTCTTCTGTTTATGGCAGCCATTTTGAATATGTATCTTAAACTTCGCGCCGTTTTTGTTTTCTTGTGGACATTGAAGCCAATTTCGCTTGACATTTTTCGCGCGACGTTTGTCGCGTCGCGCGACATTTGTCGCCTAAAGCTGGCCCGGGCCAAGTTAAAAATATAGTCTATTGTATTTGTGTTAGCACGTGCCGTTTCATTGTGTAGCTGAAGAAACAATGGGTGCGTGGGCGTTAAAAAACCACTTATAAGAAACTGTAGTAGCCTCTTCCAGAAAATTAAGAAACTCTACTAAAACTTTTTCAATTTTTGGTTACGAGTTGCAAATTGTTTTTCAACAAATATTGTATTACCAATCCAACTAATTCTAAAAAGTATAATTTTTATTTATGATTTCTTTCTTGCAATCCTCAAAAATCATCATCATCATTAATTTATTTATACAGTAGGCGAGAATTAATTATAGCTAAATTTACAGCTAATTTAAGCCTACTAAAAGCTATACAGGAATTTTTTTATAAGAAACCGCTAATAGGAAACTCAACTCTCAGATCGCCAAAAAGTTAAGAAACTCCAGTACTGGGAAAATATGACGTAAGAAACTATTTATTTTATCAACAAAAATTCTTAGCATATTTTTACTTTATTTTGACTTGCTCCCTGTATTATATTACTCAGAAGGTACTTGAGTAATGTCTAAACATTAGAAAGGCTTCAAAAACTTTGTTTCGAAATGTTCATGAGGGCACAGGTATTTCATATTATTATTCATATTAAATTATTTATAACACAAAATCCCTTCAGCATAAAATTATACAAGTTAAATTTACAATCTATAATACAATATGATATATTGACAAACAGAAAAATTACTTCAGAACTGTTAGGGCCTATTTGCTGCTCTTCCAGGGAGTCGTGTTTGATTTTTAATTCAGTTCTTGAGATGGGGCTTCTAAATTTCATTTTAACTGCGGGAGGGTTGGCAGTTCCCTAATATTGATAGGGACGCTATTCCATGCAGTAAGAGCTGAATAATGAAAGCCTTTTTTCACATATTCAAGCAAGGGTGTCAGGACACCGATTAAGAAATTGATAAATAAATATTTACTTACCTTGTTTTGCTTGTTGTTGTCTTCTTTGTTTTGTCTCTCCCTCCTGCCTTGTGAGTTCATGAGCAACATTTCAACTGCCTAAATAAAATTAGGCCAACCGCTTTTTCAAATCTAACTCCCTTGTATTCCTTTGCGGTTTAAAACCCATTCTTCTGCGAAGGCGCACATGCACACAGGAATACAAGGGAGTTAGATTCGAAAAAGTGGTTGGCCTAATTTAATCTAGGCGGTTGAAATGTTGCTCATGAACTCACAAGGCAGGAGGAAGAGACAAAACAAAGAAGACAACAACAAGCAAAACAAGGTAAGTAAATATTTATTAATTACTTAATCGGTGTCCTGAAACCCTTGATTCAAGAAGATTGCAAACATGAAGATTGTTATGGAACTCGTAAGAAACTGAAAATCTGATAATTTTAAGAAATTTTCAGTACTGGCTAAAATTCTTAGTTTCTTATGAAAAATACATGTATTAGTGGTCCACAATGAATTATGACAAATTATGAAATTTAATTTTACGAAATGTTAAGAAACTGCAATAAAGTTTTGCTATAAGGAATGGGCCCAAACTTAAGAAATCCTACTACGAAACCTAGAACCAAGTTTCTTATAACTTACCCTGGGTACCAGAGAGTCTGGTACCCAGGGTACTTATAACTTGGCTTTGAATCGAAGCCTGAGGAACCTAACGTAACATCAAGTGCTTCCTTCAGGTGTAGGATTGACTCGTGGGTTAAAAGAGAGTAACTTTTATTTTCTGGTTATTTTCCCGATAACTGTCGTCTAGATCATAAAGCTATGATGACAGATAAACTATCCGACGTTTCCTAAAATTTCCTGAAGATTCCCGTTTCGAACCGATGGCTTCCCTTGTCGGAAATACAGCTCCGTTACGGCTTTCCAGTTCCTGGAAATCCCATTAATTAAGAAAACCGCTGTTTGACCCTCTGAAAGAAATGTCCTTCTTGGGAAGTTCATATGAAAACAGTTATGTGAATAAAACATTACTCAGTGATATGAAAGCTCTTGAAGACCACAGAGTCACACCCAAAACAACAGCATGCGTAGTTCTGACTGGTGCTTTTGTTTTCAAGTGTAGGGTGGTTAATTCTAGCAAAAAGTTCGTTTCATTTGTGAGACGTTTGTCTGTTCCAAATAACCACTTGTCTTAAAATAGCATCATTGGTGAAACAAAACGTATCGGTGTCTGCCGAAATTTACGAAATTGAATTATACAATCTAACCTAAAGTCTGTCTCAAATTAGATGTCACGGGTTTTTTCCATTTACTTCGTAAACCAATGATTAACGCCATGTGGCCTAAAGTCACTTCAAACTATTAACTCTTAACTACAATCCATTCAAGGCGTATACCCATAGAGAAAACCGGTTTTTTTGGCAGCTTTTGAGGTCGTATCTGGCATTCAATTGTTTTCATTCACGTTCACGGAGATGTTCACGTGACATCTATTTTGAGACAGACTTTAGGTGTATGCTTCGAAGCTGCTTGTAAAAGGTTTGAAAAAGTAGTAGAAATTACAATCAAATTTGCTCGGGGTTTTTAATTCCAATGCAATGATAGCGAGCCTTTCACTCCACTCCACGGGGGGGGGGGGGGGGAAATTTGAAAATGTAAAGAAANTTTTTTCACTCGTTTTATATCTGAGTCATTCAGTCTCAATGTTTCATGTACCTCGACTTTATCAGTTCTACCAGCAATCCTTCACAAAAATTGTGAGACTGCATCCCCTTCCCCCTCCGTCAATGTTGTTTGGTTTGATTATAGTGTGACTGGATGTAAATTTGTGTTGGAAACATTGCTTGAAATCACAACATTGACTGAGGGGGGAGGGGATGTTACAGAAGCAAGAAAACATGATTTTTCTGCAGTAGAGACAAGGGAGTACTGAAATATTGGGATTTTATTTGTTGGTCTCAATATATTTTGTGAAGGATTGCAGATGTTGGAGTATTGTGTTGAACTTTAGAGCTTTCCTTTGGGACCAAGGAGTAATCAAGAATTTGTTCTAGCACTGTTTTAACACGTTTTTAGTCACGTTTTTAGTATGGATTAGATTAGAGGGAACTGCTAAAGGTTGTGACATTTGTGAAAAAATGTTTCCACGCAAGGGCACTCTTAAGAAATTTCTATCTACGAGGATAGATACCTAAAGATCTAGAAAAGAAGTATAGGCCAGTATAGAGCTCAGAAATACACGAGAGAACGAAAGAAGGAGCATTGGGAGAAGGAGTCTGGTACCTAGGGTACTGCGATCGATGTCAGATGAAAAAATTAGCAAATGGTTGGGTTTCTAAATCCAAATTTTAAATTTTCCTAGCAAGGGAGGGCATATACAGCAGATTTAGTCAAAGTTACAATAAAACAGCAAACCTACGAAGTTATTTAGGCTAAGAAGGGCAGGGGGATTTGCTTGACCGTAGGGGAAAGTAGGTGAAAACAAGAGAATTGCCGTAGGTGGATGTAGGGGGAAAACGCATGCGCTGTAGGTGAAAATAGAAAACAGTGAGTGGCAGCACTGATTGGCATGGCATTTGACAATAAATGTTTCAATAGATCCTGACAAAAGTTCTGAATGCCTTCTTTGTACTGAGTTCTATCTGTGATGTTGGCTTTTGTCTAATTCATGTTGGCCTAACTAACAGGTACCTATCATTTAGCGTTGCAATTCCACACAATCTTTATGCAGTATGTAATGATTCTTATACTACCATCTTTAGCTAAAAGCGAATTTCAAAACTGTTTATTTAGGCCCACCGTACCGTTATCCCTGTTATGTGTCAGTCGTTGGGCTACCTTCTACACCTTCAAGCAGCAAAATGGTGAACAACATTACCTATAAATTCTACAATTACGATAACGAAAAGAATTGTTTGTACCTGACGGAGCAGGGGTAAATTTTGTAACAATTGCAGCTTTGGTTTGTTTACATTTTGCACAACAGCCAATCAGCAAGCTCCATTTTGGAGGACGTGATCAACAACTTCGGGCGTCGCGGGTCGAAGCTGTGAGGAAAACCACTGGAAAACCATCCTCGCGACTTTTGCTTGCCGCGAAAATATACTTTTGAGGAACCCTTAGAAAATTTTAATCTGTATTCTCAGATAAATTTCCTAACGAAGGCTCTTTGCCCTTCTCTCTGCTGCGCCCGGTTTTTATGAAATAATTTTTTAAGACTTCGTCATTTCCACGGCCCTCTCGCTTCCTTCGGGGGGCTAGGCCCAGCCCAAAGAAATAAATATTTGCATCTAGGAACGATAAAACGGCACTCCTATTAGCTAAAAATCAGTTTCAAACTGGGAATTAAGGTTCAGATATATTTACAGTACCTCACATAAGTGTTGCACCAACCCAACTTATCCTAAATGGCTTCCAATCGATCCTGTCGACAAAATTTGCACAGCGAAGAAAAATCAGCATGTAAGGGTTTCTCTTACTTTAAGTGTTTTTTGTGGTAGTTTATTGTCATTTCGTCTACTTATTTAAAAGTGAAATGAAACACTTAAGAGAAAAATACAACATTAAGCAAGATTTTGGCTACATAACTGGAGAAACAGACCACAAGACAACGAAGAATTGTTATATTTATCAGCAGACCAACAGGCGCGCAACTAGAAATTTTACAGGGAATTTTATTTTATTATGTCTCCTGAGAGTCAATTTTCAAACTCAGAAACCGAAGGCAGAAATCAAGGGATATTTCTTTTACATTTGCTTCTGTAAAGCATACCAATCAATAAAGATGTCAACTCACAGCGTTAGCGATTTGAAAGTGGATCAAGAAATCATCATCATCATCATCATCATCATCATCACCATCATCATCATCATCATCATCATCATCATCATCATCATTTATTTATTTATCTTGGGCTGAATAAATGGTAGCTGAATTAAAGCTAATTAAGGCCTACTGGACTAATATTAAAGAAAAATTTACAGTTTCTGGAAATAAATGGTTAAAAGTGTTTTTCTTACAATATATACAAGATAAAAGCACATTAAGACATCTATCCTGATAGAAATCCAACTTTTGGGATATATACTTTGCAGAGCCCACAGTTGCATTTATCACCATTCCAACATTTAATTTTTTTTTTAAAAATAGGAAGGGTGTTTGCTTGTTTTATTTCTTGCGGTAAAAATTGCCACAGTTTATTTCCAAGGTACGTTATCGACTCAACCCCAAAGGACGTGGTTAGTACCTTTTGCAGTTGAGCGTCATTGCCATGCCTTTGATTGTAGCTAATGTTTCGCTGCATAAAAATATCCTTCATGAATGGTGGATTCAAATTGCATTTTGTTTTATAGACTTCAGTCATAAGCAACTGCAGGTTCTTTACATGGATTGGCACAAATTTAGTCTGCTCTAAGAGAGAACCAAAATCATTTCCGTAATCTTTGTATGCAATTCGTAATGCCCTTTCGTGAAGACGATTTATTCTATGGTCCAAAGTTCTATCATAGATCATCCAAACAAGTGGGCAGTAGCTAAAATGAGATAAAACAAACGCCCTCATTAACTGCTGTAGTTTTTCAGTGTCCATGTAACACGATATCCGAGCAAGAGCATGGAGTTTTTGGCCAGCTTTTTTACAAAGAGCCTTGACATGTTGTTTGAAGGACAGTGATTGATAAAAAGTTATCCCGAGAAGATTCTCTTCTATACTTTCTTTCACACAGGCCTCGCCTATTTTCATTGTTGTTTTATTACTCCCTTTTGTACCAAAAGTCATTAAGTGGCATTTGTCTTCATTTAGTTTCATAAAATTGTTTGGAAACCATTCAGTTATTTTAAGGGCATCATTCTCTAAATGCATAATGACATTTTCGATATTAGGTCCACACGCATAAATAGTCGTGTCGTCTGCATAATTACAGATTTCGGTTTCCTCCAGGAACATAAAGAGGTCATTCAGGTATATGTTAAACAGAAGGGGTCCTAAGACTGAGCCTTGCGGTACTCCCAGGACGGTTTCTGTCCATGTGTTGAATGAACCATTGACCTTCACCCTCTACTTCCTGTCAGTGAGATAGCTATGGATAAACAGCAAGGCAGATCTACTGAAGCAATATGCATTCAATTTTGCAATTAATAATTCGTGATTTAGACAATCGAAGGCCTTCGAAAGGTCCGTCAAAACAGCCCCTGCGACGCCCCCACTGTCTATTGTCTTCTTACAGGCTTCCACTAGACGTAGAAGTGCATGCTGTGTACCATAGCATTCTCGAAACCCACACAGGAGTGATGACAAAAACTTTGGACGAAAGGTAGCATTTGATCTTGCACCAATCTTTCGTAAATTTTTGATAACGATGGCAGAACTGTAATGGGTCGATAGTTCTTTTTCGTAAAGGCATCCTCTTTTTCAAAGAGCGAACTTATATCTCCAGCTTTTAATTCTTTGGGAAAAGTACCCTTGGATAAACCAGAGTTGAACAGATTTTGAATGACAACAGAAAATATGTCAGAGTTTTCCTTTAGAATTTTTGCAGGTATGCAATCAACTGGAGAGGCTTTGCTCGGGTTAAGTTGTTTGATTTTAATTGCAACCTCTTCGGTGGTGACCTTTCTAAATTCAAATTTGTTTGAAAACGTCATAGGATCTTTAATTTTGCAAATACTTGGATGAGCTTCGTATTTCTTAACAGATTTATCAATTGGATCTAGTATATCGCTAGTTGGCAGCAAAAGTGAGTCATTTGGAGAGATCCCCAAAATATCTGTGATGTTTGCAAAATAATGGTTGAAAATCTCTGCAATTTGAAATGCGAGCGACGTGAGCTATGAGGGGGGGTCCGGGGGCTCGCCCCCGGGAAATTTTGTAAAAATCACAACCTCCAGATCATTGGAGAGCACATATATTGAAAAGAGATTAAAAATGAGAAGAGAATTAATACCGGGCTGGTAAATACAATCCCGTTTAAAAGGCTATCGGCTTGTAGTCTTTTAGCAATTAACTGGAGTGCTTGCCATGTACTGGGCGCACAAAAAAAAACGCCATATATTTGAAAATTCGTTATACAGAGATTATTTGATAAATTTGAATTAATCAAAGTTTGGTTGATAGCCGAAAGGCTGAAATTTTTTATTTTTCTATTTTTCTCAGCATTAGAATATAGGTAGAATTAAATTCATGAAAATTCCTTCACTTCAAAATGCGTGAAAATACAAAATACATTTCATTGCCCTAGAGGGTTAAAAAGTGATCTTATCAAAGGTATTAGATCATATACGTTAGTGCCTTTATAAAGATTCGATTCTGAACTCTTTAAAATGAAATGTGGTTGAGTAACGAGATTCTTTATACTGTAATTTTGATTGGGTGGTTTTCAGGCCAGTTTCACGCATTTTGGAATAACTGATTGTTCGTAAATCAAATTTTACCCATATTTCCAAAGCTCAGAAAAATAGAAAAACAATTGCAAAAATATTTCGGCCTTTCGGGTATCAAACAAACTTCGATTCATTCCAATTTATCAAGTAGTCTCTGTAAACAAATTTTCAAACGTGTGAAGTTCTTTTTGGTGCACCCAGTAAGACATACAAGTTGCAGAAATTATGTTGAGATTTTCAGCCATTTTTGCAAGTTTTGAAGCCTCATGTTTGTAAAAAATCGCAAATGATTTCGGAAAAAAAAGTTAAATTTCAACATAGTAAACTCTAATATTTAGTTCAAGACCTTGGCAATTCAACAAATTGCGATACTTTATCGCAAGAAACCGTCGAAATACCCCCGTAGTTGCGCGCCTGACCAATGAAATTTTGCGTTCATGAAAGCTTGATTCTCCAAACTTTATTGACCAAGATGAAAGTTTTCCTCAACGAATGTCATAATAGAAGGAAGCAGAAATAAAGATAAATCAGCCTTGGAAGGTAAGTGGATTAATTCGAGTAAGGGGGGATCACATAAATAGGCTCTGTCTGGCCAAACTCTAGGTTTTATTTCACCTTCAAGCGAAGTTGGAGAATAACAATTTTGATAATCTTTCCGAATTTATAAATTTAACGGTCTAACGGGAAACAACTGATCGGACGTATTCCAGCAAGAAAGATTTGTGTTAAATGATAAAATTGAAATTCAAAATATTCTTACCTTGGAGTCGTTTCCTTCCCTTTCCTATTTTCGTTTATTCTTGTAAGATTCATCCAAGGAAACTTTTATCGTAGATAAAGTTAGGAGAATCCAGATTTGAATAGCACAAAATTTTATTGTCCTTGCTTTGTTATGTAATTATTTCATGGTCTACTCCCCCAAATTGCTTGCCAAAATCTTGTTCAATGTTGTCCTAAAGTTTTCGTTATTTTATCGAAGTAACCAACTAGTGTTTCATTTCACTTTTAAATAAGTAGAGAAATTGACAATTAACTACCACAAAAAAACTCTTAAAAGAGAAACCCTTACATGCTGATTTTTCTTCGCTGTGCAACTTTTGTTGACAGGGCCGATTGGAAGCCATTTTGGATAAGTTGGGTTGGTGCAACACTTATGTGGGGTACTGTAAGTGTATCTGAACCTTAATTTCCAGTTTGAAACTGATGTTTAGCTAATGGGAGTGCCATTTTGTCGTTCCTAGAGGCAGCGGCGTGGCCAGGACAAATCAACTGGGGGGTATTCAAACGAAGGGGTCTGGGGGCAAGCCCCCAAGAAAATTTTTGAGGACACGCCCTTTACTTTGGCTTAGAACGCTTCTCTCGATCCCATGTTTGCCGGTATCAACATAGAATTTTTGACCATTTTGTGAAATATTTTTAACAGTTAGCATCCCCAGAAATTTTTTTGAGTAAACATCATTTTCTTCGGCTTAGAATCCCTTTCTCCATCCCATCTTTACCAATGCCATTGGAAACTTCGATAATTTTGTAACAGTTTTCTATGAATCACCATCTTTGGGAAAAAGTTTTCGCTAAGACCTTATACTTTGTCCTAGAACGCTTCTCGCAATCCAGTGTTTGCTTGTCCCCGAAATGGAGGTCTTGGAAATTCTGTGATAGTATGTCTGGGAAAATTTTTAAAAATACCAACCTTTGCTTTGGCTTAGAATGACTCTCCCGGTCACATTCCTGCATTTCTTGGAAAAAATTCTTACACACCCTACCTATACCCAGCTACTTTCTCCTCGGGCAAATGCCTCCCATCCCTCCCCGTGGCCACGCCACTGCCTAGAGGAAAATATCAACTTCTTTGGGCTGGGCCTAGCCCAACTAGACTAGATTAAAATTTTCTAAGGGTTCCTCAAAAGTATATTTTCGCGGCAAGCAAAAGTCGTGAGGGTGGTTTTTTTATGAAAACAAATGCCACTTTGATAGACGTAACATGATTTAAATTATCGTTGCTAAGTTCGTTTGTTTCGCATGGAGCATGTGGATTTTTGGACTTATGCAGTTTTGGTTCATCCCCAAAGTGGGTTCATCATCATCATCATCATCATCATCATCATCATCATCATCATTTTTTTTATTTTTTTTTATTTTATAAAGTAGGCTGAACAAAGCAATAGCTAAAATTACAGCTAATTAAGGCCTACTTATTTACATAATTTACAAATCTAATAGAAAAAACAATAATGTATCAATGCATATGTATATAACGATAATTACAGGAACTTCAGTCTATCCTGTTATGAACCCAACCTGTTGTACATATACTTTACAAAGCCTACAGTTGCATTTATCACCATTCCAGCACCTTATTTGCTTTTTGAAAATTGGAAGGGTGCTGGAGTCTTTTATCTCGTGTGGTAACAGTTGCCACATTCTATTACCAAGGAAAGCTATTGTCTCGATTCCAAAGGACGTAGTGCGTACTTTTGGAACCTGTGCGTCGGTCCCATGCCTTAATTCGTAGCCAGTGTTTCGCTGCGTGAAGATATCCTTCATAAAAGTTGGATTTAGATATATTTTTGTTTTAAAGATCTCAGTCATAAGCAACTGTAGGTTTCTTATATGGATGGGCACTGAATTAGTCTGCTCCAGGAGAAAACCAAAGTCATGTTCGTAATCTTTTTGTGCGATGCGCAAAGCCCTTTCATGGATGTGGTTTATTCTTTGATTAATGGTTCTATCACAGAACATCCAAACAAGTGGACAATAGCTAAAATGGGATAATATGAAAGCACGCATTAGTTGCTGCAGTTTTTCTGTGTCCATGTAACAGGATATTCGGTTTAGAGCATGAAGTTTTTGGCTGGCTTTCTTACATAGAGTTTTGACATGTTCCTTGAAAGAAAAAGATCGATCAAATTTTATGCCAAGAAGATTCTCCTCTGTAGATTCTTTCAAACAAGCGCCTCCTATTTTGACGGATACTTCGTTGTCTTTTGCACCGAAAATCATTAAATGGCATTTATCCTCATTTAGCTTCATGAGATTGTTCGGAAACCACTCAGTTAACTTAAGGGCATCATTTTCTAAATGCGCAATGACATTATCAATTTTTGGACCATACGCATAAATAGTTGTATCGTCCGCATAGTTACAGACTTCGGTCTCCTCCAGGAACATAAACAAGTCATTCAGGTATATGTTGAACAAAAGGGGGCCTAGGACAGAACCTTGCGGTACACCTAAGATAGTCTTTGTCCACGTGCTGAATGAACCATTGACTTTTACCCTTTGTTTCCTGTCCACGAGAAAGCTATGGATGAACTGCAATGCAGATCTACTGAAACCGTATGCATTCAACTTTGCAATTAATAATTCGTGATTCAGACAATCAAAGGCTTTCGAAAGATCCGTCAGGACGGCTCCTGCGACGCCTCCGTTGTCTAACGACTTTTTACAGGTTTCAACTAAACGTAGAAGTGCATGCTGTGTACCATAGCCCTCCCGAAATCCACAGAGGAGTGGAGACAAGAAACATTGGGTAAAAGGCAGCATTTGATCTTGCATCAACCTTTCGTATATTTTTGATACCGATGGCAAAACTGTAATAGGTCGGTAGTTTTTCTTTGAAAAGGTATCTTCTTTTTTAAAGAGTGAACTTATATCTCCAGCTTTCAATTCTTTGGGAAAAATACCCTTAGATAAACCAGAGTTGAATAAATTTCGAATGGCAGCAGAGAATACATCACAGCTTTCCTTTAGAATTTTTGCAGGTATGCAATCAACTGGAGAGGCTTTACTCGGGTTAAGTTGTT
>REGM01000169.1:271699-314148 GCA_004194415.1 Aurelia aurita
ACGCCCCCTCACCACAATACGTTGGGCCTCCTGTGGTGAAAAAACCAAGCAACGAACAATCACAACAGTTTGTGATTGGACACAACAACAGCCACTACAACATGCATTTGAAAGGTAAAAGGTATTTATAGCTTCTACGTGCATGATTGCATGCATCAATTCATAAGCGACTTTTGTAATGAGTGTACTCAATTACAACAGTAAGTGGTTGCAGGGATATCAAAAGAGCAGAAATGTTAATGATCGCTAAGACAAACATACAATCGACGAGGAATGCTTCTATTTTGTAGTGTGATTGTTTTAACTTGCCAACCTTTATGCACAGAAATGAAAAGGATTATTGAGAACTGAGCGATATCATTCAACCAACCTTGACCATCCCCCCGGGCAGCCTGGGGTCAACAAAAATTGATTGCACAAACGCCACAAATGCCCGGGGGCCAGAGATTGTTTGTGGCGAATGCCCAGGAGCTGAGCACTGAAGACCTGCTATATTCTCAGTCACTGTATAACACGAAATGCCCCAGTGTTATCAAATGACCTGTTTCTGGGGAACAAAATACTGGCAAATGCCCGGGGTGGGGAATATTTTTACGCAAATACGCGGGAGTGTCCAAGGTGAGATGGTCAGGGTAGGAATTGAACGAAACATAACTGTAAAATGTCTGGAGAAGACGATGAAATCAATTACTGAATTACAGCAAAAACAGGAGTGCCCGAATGCCAGAGTGAGTGAACTGTGGAACCATGTGAGAAATCGAAAATTTAAAGGCTAAGATTCTTTCACAAGGGGTACGTGACCTTCGGTTGCACGGGGGTCTGCCTTTACAATTCAGTTTGCAGAACACTACCGACTACTAATTGAGCAAAAAAATTGCAGAACACTACCCAATTTTAAAGAAAAAGAATGAGTGGAAAAATTTGTCTTCGTACCCACTTTGATTAGGAATTTGTGCGGAAAAATACCCTTCTTTAGTGATGTAAACAATTTTTAAGCCAAAAAGGACACATATCTAGAGACTATTGGCGGGAAAACCCACTCATATCGACATCCCACACCCTAAATATGTCGTCATGTCTGTGGGTACCATCAATGATACCTGAACAAACAAAGAAGTAAGAGAAATCAGTGACAACAACAATTGCCAATGTTTACTTCTGGGTAACCAACTCAACTAAAATTTCAATAAATTATGATCACAAAAAAGCCGCTTATATTTAAAAAGGGGGCTCATGACGATTTTTACATTTTGCATTGAATTACTCAAAGATTGGGGTCTTGTGGATTTTGACTCATTTCCTAGGGCAATCTTTCAAACAAACTGCACCATAGAGCAGCACCTCCTTAACAATATTAACAGCTAGTAGTGAGCTATTAGAGAATGACTGTGCCGTTACTATTCATACAAAGAACTTGCAATTACTTATGACGGAGATGTATAAAACTAAAAATGGGTTAAACCCTTAATTTATGCAGGAAATCTTTTGTGAAAATACAATTCACTACAATTTACGTAATAATAACGAATTTACGCAACCCAGAGTGAGATCTTTCAGCAACGGGACAGAAAGCGTCCGATTTAAAGGTCCGCAGCTGTGGCAAATGTTACCACCAACAATACGGAATTCAGAATCCCTTTGTCAGTTTAAAACAAAGATAAAAAATTGGTACGGAGAAAATTGTCCATGTAGATTATGCCGCATCTTTATTCTGAATTTAGGCTTTTTATGATAAATGGTTTTAGATATCTGCTTTTTACTTTATACTTACTTTATACTTACAAAACTCTCGAAACAATCTCGGGAAAGTGATTTTGAAGAACCTGTACCCCAACCTCCATAAATAATTCAAATTACAGTAACAATTCCTGTGACAACAGCATCTTGCAAAATATGCCATTGACCGACTGGACAATTTGTTTCTGATAAGTAATGAAAATAGACATTTCCTCGAATATTGAGCTACCAGCACTGAATCATTTCGTAATAAAGCTAAGAAAGGTAATTTTTAATTCGTACTTGATATGCTGGACTGTTTTTTGTTGAATATGAATTATTTTATTTTACTTCTAAAGATCTCTATTCGTTCCTTGGATTGATTTGCAAGGATGGGTATCAATTTTCTATGCAAAGTTTACAAAACGTTCCACCTATTTTGTATTAATTTCAGCCACGCTTATGAAACAAAACATAACTAAAAGGGCGTAGCCTTCATTCTCCGAGGGTCTGAAGGGCGTGGTCACTAAAAATTTTCTCAAACCCCTTCACTTTTCAAGTGCTGCGTACGCCCCTGCTTACGAAAATTCCTGAAGTATCCGCTTAACGATAATTAGATATGTGTAGCGATGATGATAATACATTGGGTTTAAAAGAAACCTTTATGATAGGCTGCTATGTTTATCTCGCACACAAACAGCCTGAAGGTATGCCGCAAGCCTGCCCACAGTACCCGGCAACCGATAAATTTCTCGAGATATCCTTCCACATTACTGCGCACCCTCCACAGTACTCAAAGATAGCCCTCCACATTACTCGGCATCCTCCACATTACTGATGATAGCCCTCCACCTCCACATTACTCAGCACCCTTCACAGTTACTCAAAGATAGCCCTCCACATTACTCAAGATAGCCCTCCACATTACTCGGCATCCTCCACATTACTCATGATAGCCCTCAACAGTACTCAAGATGGCCCTCCACAGTTACTCATGATAGCCCTCCACATTACTCCGCACCCTCCACATTATTCAGGATAGCCCTCCACATTACTTCGCACCCTCCACATTACTCAAGATAGCCCTCCACAGTTACTCATGATTGCCCTCCACAGTACTCCGCATCCTCCACATTACTGCGCATCCTCCACATTAATGCGCAGACATTACCTAGGGTGACGACCCCAGACCAAAGTTTTATTATTTAGTTAACAAAATGTAATTATTTTTTATTTTATTATTATTTACAATTTATTTTCTGTGATACAGGTATGTAAAATATTATCTAATGCCATATCAAACTGGCGTTGAAATCAACGGTTTCCATACAATTTTATGATATCAGATTTTTTATGCATGCACAGTTGTTGGGCCCAGTTTTTTTGACGTCGCCAACCTATAAATTCTTATTCTATGATTGTAAACCTCAGCTGTAAGATCAGCTGTAAACAGCAGCCCCTGGCAGCCAATCCAAACACTTTGCTAATATTTGGGTCAGAGTTTATGGAAAAAATACGAATTGCAGTTTCTCAGTAATTGTGGCTGTGGGCTGTTTCTCTTACTCTCATATCGATTTATTTTCTTTCAGTCTTTTATGGTGGTTTGGATCTACATTTATCGAACAAAGGCTTTGTCGTGTTGAATGTTGAGTTAAATCAAGTCAAATCAAATCAAATCAAATCATAATCATTATTTAAAGTTGGTGTGACATAGTTGTAAGAAACTAATTAATACCAACTATTTACAATACAATTTACAAAGATATCCAAGGAACAATATTTACAAGCTACATAACATAATGGACAGGCTACTTACAAATTCTACAATTACAATGGTCACCCGTCCAGGTTTTGATCTTCCTTTTAAAGCTTGCAACTGTTGGTAGCTCCTTTATTTCATCTTTAAGATTATTCCACAATAAGCTTCCTCTGAATGAGAGCGACTCCATGCCAAATTTTATCGTTCTCGTGATCGGTAATTTACATAGATGCTTAGTTCTGAGATCATACTGAATCTCTTTCCTTTCATGAAGGTGCCAGATGTATGATGGATTTAGATGGCTCATTGTCTTATATATTTCTAGCATCAATTTTTGGAGATTTTTAATGTGGATCGTTACAGTGTCACTTTTCTCCAAAAGTGTATCAAAGGAAGAGTCGTAATCATTGTGGAGTGTTCTTAAAGTCCGCTTGTGAGTACGGTTTATTTTATGGTTGGCATCTTTGCCGCAAAACATCCACACTAATGGGCAATAGTTAAAGCTTGAAATAATTACTGTGTTGCACNCCAGGTTTTGATCTTCTTTTAAAGCTTGCAACTGTTGGTAGCTCCTTTATTTCATCGTTAAGATTATTCCACAATAAGCTTCCTCTGAATGAGAGCGACTCCATGCCAAATTTTATCGTTCTCGTGATCGGTAATTTACATAGATGCTTAGTTCTGAGATCATACTGAATCTCTTTCCTTTCATGAAGGTGCCAGATGTATGATGGATTCAAAACGATTCAAAGCAAAAAACGATTCAAAATGGAAAACTCATTTCATCCGGAAAAGAACAATAACAGATACAAGATAAGCTTGAACAAGGAAAGAATCTCGGGAAAAAATAGTCGAAAGGGGGGACAGCATAGAAAATAACGCGATGAAAAATAGGGGTCTGTGGCATAGTCCAACGGTCCAATGGTCCAGATGGTCCGGTAGATAAAACATGCCAATTTATTCAGGTGTAAGCTCTATGGCCCTAAAATAATAGAGGACAATAGGGGACTGTTCAACACAATCAAGCGTTTGACCGTTGGGGTTGCTGTATTCTGAGGTCGTTCTTCCTGTTCTGATTTTTGCTCTACTCTGTAGATCAAAAGACTCAAATTGTTTGGGAAAATATACACAGAAGCAAACATTTATTTCTAGAGTACAAACAATTCTTCAGTTCTCATCAAGAGCCACATTCACTGATGATTCAAAGTTAATAATTACATTGAAAACCACACGTTGCTAAATTGCCTTGCTGTTTAAACTGCCTGTTTGTCTCATTTTGATATCTGCTTCAGTTACTAGATATCTGTATCCGAGAAGAATAAATTGTAAATAATGATAAAGTAAAAATAATAATAAAATCTTGTTAGCTAAATAATAAAACTTGGGTCTGGGGTCGTACGTATGGTCTAAGGGCGTATGGACGTATGGTCGTATGGTCTGGGGTTGTGTGGTCCGGGGTCGTGGGGTCGTAGAGTCCAGTTAAAAGAACATCCCTGATTTTCGTGAATGTCACATAAACTTGGAAAAGATTTGCGGTTGTAATATCCAAACTTTGCCGCGTTGTTTCGATTTATTGACAATAGTACTTAGTCACGCGCTTCATGTTGCTAATAGCCTTGACCAGGTTTATTTTGTGGTCTGCTCAGCATTGCAAGTCACGTTTTTAAGAGCCTTTACTAAAAGCCAGCTTTCTCGGAACTGAAAAATCCTCCAGTAGTAGGTACTACGTTTCTATTTAGGACCCGCAGGGCCAATCAAATGATGAGAAATTTGGCACACTGGGAGATGATGCATGTAGCTAACAAAGTGTATCCGCATTTTTTTGACGATCAACAGGTCTGGATTTTAGACCGAACAAAGCCGACGGGAGGGCCAACAAACTGTATGCAATTATTGCGGAAGCTATAGCTTGCAAAATAGATATTATATCAAAACTCTCAGACACACTTTGGTAAACAAGGAAACGATCTATCGGCTTAAGTTATTGTCGTGATTCTACGGTCTTGCTGGGGTTCCTAAATAGCCTTTGAAGGAAGGGTATTTTAAAATCATGATATCTTTGATAAATGATTTACTGACGCTTTTTGCAACTGGATTTCCACATAGGGGTATTCCTAATTAAATTATGCATAGAACTACCGGGTGTCCCAAAAAGAAGTATACAGATTTGGTCAACCTTAACGATCAGAATTCAGCATGAATCAATTCGAAATCAATTTTAAAACATTAATCGGTAGTTAACTTGAACATAGATACCTTGTTTGTCGACATTGGTGCTTTGAGAGTAGATATATTAATCTTCAAAGGACAAATTTGCCTCCACCTCCAAACTAAAGCTTTGGTGCTTTAAGAATTTGCTTAGGCCAAAACGCCAAAGCTCTGGTTTGGAGGTGGAGGCAAATTTGTCCTTTGAAGATTTATATCTCTACTCTCAAAGCACCAGTGTCAACAAAAAGGTATCTATGCTCAAGTTAACTACCGATTAATGTTTTAAAAGTGATTTCGGATTGATTCATGCTGAATTCTGATCGTTAACCCTATTCGTACTGGGGGGGGGGCGTTTTTCGGCCCCCCTAACACACATTGCTACACTGCGCTAAAACCACATAAGATATGACAACCAGGTTTGGTGACTTTTAGTAAAATTAAGTTGGCAATTAAAATTTTTACATATCATTGTTCTTACTTTGATCACGTGACCACAGTAAAACCATATTTGGAGAGTGGTCAACAAAAAAAAGCTTAGGACGTCCATAGTTTTTGCCTCGCTTGTCCGATTGATCTCAAACATGTACCATTCGATTGCTTTCGATGAGTACTTTCATTTGATATATAATATTTTCTAATTTGCTGACATCAGCAAAATTTAATATCTATGACGTCATTCACCTTTATGACGTCATTGTTCTAATTAAGAAGTGTAAAATATAAATAAATTGCATCTAATTTGGTTTATCTTCATTATTTAAGTCAATTTGAGTCCATATTTAATAGAAAAAGGGACAAAAACTGCGAAGATAATCAGCACATAAAACAAAAGAATAATTTAAAGCTAATTATGCTAAAAACAGATACAGAAAATTGCTACAAAGTATGTATTTTGAATCTATGATATGTTTCCTACTATTTGCAACAATTTTGGAGAAAATCGGTAGAGTAATTAATTAAATAGAATTTTTCTTGTCAAGAAGCTATAAATTTGTCAAATTTCCCTTGTTTTTTGGTTGCCNTTTGTGTTTTGGAAAAAAAAGGGGGGGGGGGGGGGCGAAAAACACCCCCCAGTACAAACTAACCAAAAATCGCCCAGTACGAATAGGGTTAAGGTTGACCAAATCTGTATACTTCTTTTTGGGACACCCGGTATGTATGGGTTCGTTATCATCCGCGCACAATACGGTCCTTCAGAGGAAGAAACTGAAATTACTGCCGTGAGGGTGGGCAGTAACCTTAACTGCCTAATCACTTTCAAGACAAAAATATTATTTTACATACAAATGCTTGTGAATATATCTGGCGCTTCAAAACGAATTATAAAGATTGCGCGTGTGATTAATCGCCTTTGGATATTGTCCCCTGATTTAGATGTTCTGTGGAAAAACTGCCAATGAAGAGATAAACAGAATCCACAAACGAGCGCTTCGTAGGCTATACAATGACTTCAGTTGAAATTTCAAAGAACTTTTGGCTAGATCAGGCCAAAAAACGGTCCATCTACAACATCTTCAAAAGTTGCTCTTTGTGGTTTTCAAGTCCCTACATCAAATAAAGCCTGCATTTATGTGGGAAATATTTGAGAGGAAGCAATTAAATTACAACCTTCGCAACAAGGATCTCCTACAGATACCAAAATTCCAAACGATAACTTATGAGGCAAATTCTATTACATACAGAGGCAGCTACCTTTGGAATAGCATACCTGATGTGGTAAAGAGCTGTGATAGTGTCCTCTCTTTCAAACGAAAAATCAGAGAATGAAATGGAAGTACATGTACTTGCAGAGTTTGTAAAGAAATTGTGTAAAGAGTTGGATTGTATTAAAGTTATTTTTGAATATTATGTAGATAGTTGGTATTAATTAGTGCACATATTTGAAGTGCACTACAGATGTATACTACCAACTTTAAATAAATAGATCATTATTATTATTATTATTATTATTATTATTATTATTATTATTATTATTCTTATTATTATTATTATTATTATTAGTATTATTATTATTATTGTTATTATTGTAACATTACTAGGGCGCGTGCCTGTGCACTCGAATGCTAACGCGCGCATCCCATTGAAAGCCATGGAGGTAAAATGAGGCCCCCCCAGGGGGGTCTGTGTTCCCCAGTTCCCTAAAAAGTTTCAAAAAATCTCCCTTGTTCCCAATAATGTTTCTTGAATGTTCCCTAAAAGGAAATCTTCGATTGTTCTCCAGTTCCTCAAAAGTAGGCCTTTGATCCCCAGTTCCCTAGAAAATTTTGCTTGTGTTCCCTGATTATCATTTTTTCACATGACAATAAATATATCAATTTCTGACTAAGGATCATTTGGGGGAACGTTCTAACAACATTGTGTACTTGAACGAAGAGTTGTGTCCTGTGGAATGCGTATGCAGCACAACTATAAGATTTGCTTCGATTATCTTGCAGAATCTTTGATCTGCTCTCTGCTGGAATATTTTTTCCTTCTGCCTGTCTCTATTCTTAAGCTATGGCCACTATACAGAAAAGTGTTGCCATGCTCCTCCTGAGTTTCCTATCTTGTAGTTGGGTGTATAGCCTGATAACCAGACCCGATTTCAAAGGATTTGCTTGAAATCGAGTCTTGCTATCAGGCTATTGGTTGTAGGACTCTGATTTAAATGCCTATTTGAAAGTTTTATACATTCTAAGTTTGTTACCATCACCCTTTCTAGTTTGCCCCCCCCCCTCTGAACCTTTTGTTTTCTCCGCCCAGTAAGTCTCATCTTTTTTCAATTTTGATCCAACTTGTTTTTGAAGACAGCCATCATTGTGAAGGCGTAATCTCTAATTGAATGCCTTCTTCGCGAAACTGCCTTCTCTAAATAAAAATTAATGAATCGATGGAAGTGTATCAGGTATTGTCTCCAACAGAAGATCTTGAGTGGTAATCTGCAAAGTTCAACTGGTACTGCTAAGTTCAGCCCCGTCGGAACGAAATTCATATTGGGGGGCCGAAACCAGATGCAAGCGGAGCGAGCAAAAATGGGGGTCCGGGGGCTTGCCCCCGGGAATTTTTTGTGACCACGCCCTTTAGATCGTTGGAAAACGCCCCTATTATGAAGAATTTGCCATCTAAAAGAGCAAATGATCGCGACTAACGGAAGGCTTTCCCTGGAAATTTTGAATATAGGACCTCAACATCACTTAGAAATAGAATTTTCTTTAATGTAATGAAATATAAACATGATAGCTTGATAACTCTGATAACTTCCTCTAGTATAATTAAGTTTAAATCTTTATTTCCATAAGCTTGACTTTTTAACAGCCTTTTTCACTAGAAAGGAACAAACTTTAGCAAATCATTGGGGGGCCCGCTTCCGACGGGCCTGGTTAAGTTGCTGCAACTTTTATTTACACCTGATACATTTTTTGCAAAAACGGCTATGCAGATGGATTAGAACGCTTTTCAAGGAAGGCTGTTGAGCCATCCAGGGTCTACGAAGAATGGTAGGATGTATGCCATCATTAGCAAAATTTTAACTTTAATTCGTTGCAAACTCTGAGCGAGACTCTAGAAACAGCAAATACTCATGCAATTGAAAAGTGGAGTTTACTAAGCATATGATACAAGAAGAAAATGCGAGCGAAGCGAGCAGAAAATTTTTGAGAAGCATAAGTCGAAGTTCGTTGAAGTAAACCCTAAAGTTAGAGTTTAGCTAAATTCCTTAAAGGCAATACACTTGTCGATAAAATTTAAGGGAGGCATAAGTCGAGTTTATAAATTTTGTTAGTGCTGAATCCATGGGAAATTGCAGAAAAATTGCAAACAAGATTATAGAAGACATTGCAGAATCTTTTCGAACCCAAAATGTGCATATGGGAGTGCGAGCGAAGCGAGTAGAAAATTTTTGCATCCTTGCATAGGCTAAAATCATGCCAAGATGTGATTTATCGCCATTTATCATTTCAAGAACTTTCTCGGTTCTGCCTTATTTGATGAAGAAATGTTTTTAACAGGAAGTTCTAAAATGTTCCCTGCTCCCTAAAATAATTTCTAATGTTCCCTTGATCCCCGTTAAAAGTACAAGATGTTCCCGTGTTCCCATTAATAAAAATGCCAAGATCCCCTGTTCCCCATAACCCCTGGGGGGCCTCTACAATCAGAACAAGAAGTCACCTTAAGAATCACAAGTGATGTTTAGTAGTATCTCTTATTGCAACATGAAAAAAAAGATCAAGTTCTTGTAAAATTGTAGGAAGGAATCTCCATAATAATGTCAACAGTGTTGTCTACACTTTTTATGTATGTCTGAATCAAGCTAACAAGTCCTCAAAAGCGCAAATCAAGGAAATCCTCACAAACTCAAAGAAGGAATCTCTAATCATAAAGGGAAAATCTCGAAATCGCACGCAACATTGAGGACGTCCTTGCAAAATCGATGGATGGAATATCCAGTCTCGAAAGTGTAAGTTCCCAAAGCGAATACAAAACGAGGAGATCCTCGCAAATCGGAGGAAGGACTCTCCAATCTCAAAGGGGATGTCCCCAAAGCGCAATCAAAACGAAGAAACGAAGAAGTCCTCATGACTCTCCATAAGAATTCATACTATTACGTCGTGTTGTTTATGTATCTTTAGAATACTAAGTTATGAAAAATATCTTTAGAACACTAAGTTGTGAAGTCCAAAAAAAAAAAAAAGAACGAGAGAGAGCATTTCCAAGTAAAAGATGAAGTTTGATGTGTTAAGAAGAGTAAAGGAAAGATTAATCATGCAAGAATGAAGAAGAGTAATAAAGGAAAGCGAATTTTCAATAGTAAAGGAAAAAGAGTTAATTTTCAATAGTAAAGAAAAAAGGAAAGCGAAAGGAAAGTTGAAAATGTAAAGGTCAATTGCACATTGAAACAGAGTCGCAAATTACTGAATACACCTAGAAGCGGTAAGGCCACCATACAATAATGGTGGCGGATTAGTAGTAACAATTCAACCTGTGAAAACAACAAAGTCCAAGAGTCCAACTGCTAATTACCAAACATGACTCTGCTAATATCATTCAGTCCAAGTCAAGACTTCTTCAGCACAATGAATTTATTTCTAGCATCCAAATTTAATCAAAAGGAATTGTAATTCCTTCATTGCTTGTAAATAAAATATACTTTGCCGCTGTTCTAGTTAATGTATACAGCATCGCAGGAGCCGCAGGAGTTAACGAGTCGATTATGGATTGATAAACATGCCGGGTGTCCCAAAAAAAGTATACAGATTTGGTCCACCCTAGCGATGAGAAATTAGCGTAAATCAATCCGAAAACATTTTTATAAAATACCTCGATAGTCAACTTGAACATAGATACCTTGTTTGTTGACATTGATGCTTTGAGAGTTGAAATATTGATCTTCAAAGGACAAATTTGCCTCGTGACCTCCAAACAAGGGTTTTGTCGTTTTGGCCTAAGTCGTGAAATCAGTTGTTGATATTAAAATGAATGAAGTTTACTTTTGAGCTCCCTTGATGATAACTGTTACGTAAATTGTCCTTTTTAAAACGTATCTGTTTCGCAATTTAAAATTTTTCTCCTCCTGTTTCAAATTTTTCAAGTCTATTGTTGACTTACTACTGTGCTTTAAGAATTTTCTTAGGCCCAAACGCCAAAGCTCTGGTTTCGAGCTTGAGGCAAATTTGTCCTTTGAAGATTATATTTTAACTTTCAAAGCATCAATATCAACAAACGAGGTATCTATGTTCAAGTTGACTTAGAGGTATGTTTTAAAAATGTTTTCGGATTGATTTGCGCTAAATTCTCATCACTAAGGTCAACCAAATCTGTATAAATTTTTTGGGACCCACGGTATATGGAAATTGATTTGCACTCTTCGCAAAACAATGGGCGGTTCGAACCACAGGGCACAAACGTTAAACTGTGCCTTAATTACTTCACCAGACTAGGCCACGCGCCCATGGAATTTTAAACTGACGACGTACGTTTCTCAAATATCAAATTTTACTCTTATCTGCTCAATATTTGCTGCTCTCCGACCGTCTCAGCCTTCTGAAATAAGTTTTGGTCGAAGTTTAATGTAGAATTGCTTGCATAAAGTTAGACTGGCGTAATTTCATGAATATTCGAAATATGGGAAAAGTTCGCAAGGAAATTTGCTCCTACAATTGGTAAGCAGGCTACAATTCTAATTTTATAAAAATTCCCGACATTGTACACAGAGTTTTTTGTGAATGGTTGTGAATATCTGAATAGTTGTGAAAATGACAGAAAATAGGCATCCGGAAATTGAATTGCTGTTTCGCGTAGTGACTGACTGAACAATTTTAAGATGTGTCAGAGCAGTAACGAAATAAAGATTCGGAGCCTATATCATTAGGGACAAGCTTGTGAAGAACTTTTTTGGAAAAAATGTTCATTTCCCTTCCGTACATTTATATTTTTGCAAAAAGTGTTAAAAACGCCAAATGTGACCTAAATCTTCCTTTTTCAATTGTTCTCGCCATTTTTCTCTTAGACGGAAATTGTTTTGTTCAAGATTCTGTGCCTTTGCTAAGCGAAGCACTTATTTGGGACAAAGCGTTGATTAGAGGAAAATATTGTTGTATCAAGAGATAATCATGATCATAGAGCAATAAACTTCAACTAACAGTCAAGCAGTTTTTGATGAATCCATTGATATAGAAATTCTTTTATTTCTTGCCATTTGATCCGGGTGCTCCAATCTTTACTGCGCCAATCTCCATGGGAATAGCAGGATTGCATTTACAGATTCTGCAACCGTTTACATTTCTCTGGAACCCATGTTTGCAATACATTCGGCACCTCATGAGGGGGCATTTTGGCCTATTGCACCTGCAAATTTCGCAGCCATTTTCATCTTTCTTGAAACCATGCTTGCAGTACATTTTGCATCTCACTGGCCTACATGTCTGTGACTTACATTTGCAAAGGGCGCAGCCATTTTCATTTTTTTCAAAGCCGTTCCTACATAACTTTCTGCACATGCGAAGTGGACAATAAGGTCGGGCGGGAGGGTCGTCTTTACATTTGCAGATCTGGCATCCGTTTTTATCCCTTTGGAATCCATTCTCACAAAACATCAAGCACATAGCCAAGCTGCATTTAGGTTTTAAAACAGGACGATCACAGTGGCAGTATGGGCAGCTGGTCTTGAACTTCAGTGAGCATGTCCTGGGGCAAGGTCGGACAGGTGGGCAAGGTGGTAAGCAATTGCATATATCGCAGCCATCGACCTTCCTACATTTACCGAACCTTCCTTGTGGGCAGCTGATCATGGGGCATGGCTTTTGTGGTACATCTGGAACACATTTGCAGCTAACGTCGCATCCGTGCTTTTCTACTGGTTTTTCTATACGATAGCCTTCTGGGCATACCGGACAGCTAATGGCAGGACATGGGGCAGAGTCTCCTGTTGACATAGAGATATAGAGATCAATGTATGTTGCTGTTGTTATTACATTTACCAAGAGCAGTAGGATAATTCTACGTCTTTTAGTTCTGTGTGCCCCCTCCCCTTTTCATAACGACGCTGCTTGAGCAGATAGGCAGGTGACTGATCTGCACCCGCGTAGCGTCTATATGACGATATAAAGGCGCCGCGTTGTAAACAAAGACACAAAATTGACAGTACAGAAGTATTGTCATTGATTCGTCACCTACTCTAGCAGTCAGTAATAAGATAAAGGGAAAAGCTAGAAATGAATTCTCTCATTTAACAAAACGCTGGGTGCAGGGCTCTCAGTACCTCTGAACAAGCACAACTTGATTTTGTGAAAATTCAGATTCTCAAAATAGATGAGACCGGGGTTAGTTATAACAATTTTTGCAAAAGGTACTGTTCTCCTTACAAGAAAGAAGCATATGCTTTGTAATACCACCATTGGCTATGTTGTTGGACCATTGGCTACCATAGGAGGGCATGTGCTGTTATTTGTATGGTCCTACGTATATACGTATAACGTTTTGACCTAGTTTTACCAGTGCCATTAAAATTTATAAAAATATTAATTTGTCTTCCGTATACATATTCGATTTTGATTAGTTAACTCTGTATATATGTATGTATATATATGTGTATATATTGTTAGCTACAGTGTTACATCGAATTAAAATAAATCTACAACAACAACAAAATCCATGAGATAAAATAAGCATATCCGATTTCAAGAGAACTAGTGCCATATATAGACAGTATACTGTCAAAAAAGACTGTTTTTGGGACAGACATTTGCAATGATTAAAATGCTAGATCTAATAAAGTTTCGTATTAATTCAGCACATATTTACATCAAACGTCTAACTCTCCTATTGAACCGGTTCCACCTTTGTCTCTCTAGGCACCTATAATCCACCCAATCTTTACGGTATATATATACTTTTCTTAACCCTATATAACCTCGGGGGGGGGGGGGGATTCCAACCCCTACCAAGTTTTTGTTTGCTACTTCCGAAATATGCAATGCAGCATCCCAAGATTGTGTAAGTTTAACGGTATGACTATACTGTATCGAATTATGAAAATTCCAAGATTTGAAATATAGCACCGTAACCATGGCAACCAATGTTTTACTGAGCGGTCGATAAAATTGAATACCTAGTTTGAAATTATTACAGATGTTAATCTCAAATATGGTGCATATTATCCTTATACATCTATTTAATGATATCCAACTCTATTTAACACAAACAATGTAATCCCTTAATTTGTTCTTATAATCATGATACCCATTATCATAATAATCATAACTTAATATCTTCTTACTGTCATAGCAACAAGAACAATATCATTAATTTGATTTTATCACGTGATTTTAATTTTTTCCATCAAAGTCCATCTAATTACTAAGTTAAAAAAATCATAGCTACTGTAACAGCGGAGAAAAGGAAGGGGGGGGGGTGGAATCAAATAGCCCCAGGCATTGACCACTTCAAAAGTCCCAGGTGAGATAGGCTTGACAAATGCTGCACTAGTTTTCCGGCTTCTGTCTTGGAATGGTCCCCGAAATGCAAGAAATTATCTGGACAAACTGCATAAACTGATCCACGTTTGTCCACAAAAAGACAATATTAAGCCATTTTTGTCTCCCATTTTTTAGTTTTTTCCAGGATTACGTGAAAAATAAGCCATTATTTTAATTAACTGACACACACAAGCCTTTTCCACCAAACCTTTCAAATGAATATAGCTGGCTTTCGCCATTATGCTCATAATATACCCACTTTTTGGGGACAAATATCGCAAAAACTGAATAGTCCATAATTGCTGTGAAAAATAAACTGCTTGCAAAGGCCTTTGAAATCATCTGGTTTGACAATATGGAAGTAACGAAGAAAAAAAGCTGAGCTCCGGGATATACATAGGACCACTGTCCCCTTACCTACATGCCTAGCCTTGGCCTAGTGTGAGTTGTCTTCATTGGTGGAGGTGTTGTGCTCATTTTAAATATAACATTTTGAAAGGAGTATTACAACTTGCCCCGGGCATGGGACGAGTTGCAACAGGCACTGGGGCAAGTTGTAACAACATTAAAAAACAAAACAGATAAGCAAAATGTCAACTTCTTAATAAATGAATCACGAAAGCGAGACATTTATACATTCCTTGAATTTATAAACTTGAAAGACCAGGTATAATAAGGCGTGCAAGCCATAAAAACACTTTTCAAAGCTTTGCTCGCAACTTTCCAGCCAAACAAACGTTTTCTTAAAACGTAATATCTTAACTTTAGTAACACACTTCATCTTAAGTTGTGACGTTGCCCCATGCTGTCACGTATTCCTTGGATATATTGCTTTGAAACCTGATTTTAGAGAAACAACAGATATCTTTCTACACGACTGATTTCGATACAGAAACGCACACCAACGCAGCAAAGCTTTAAAAACACATGCAGTATTTCAGAAATCTGAACAACTTTTGGGCCTAAATATCAGGCCTGCCAGGTCGGCACTAGATCATAGTCTCCGAAATCTAGTGGACAAACACGCTCCTCTAAAGACTACGTTTGTGCGAGGAAATAGTGCACCTTTTGTGACTCGTGAACTAAAAAAGGCAATCTACACCAGAACGAGGCTAAAAATAGATTCAACAAAAAACGTACAAATCAAAACGAAACAAACTATAAAAAGTAGCGCAACAAGTGTGTTTCCTTACGAAAGAAAGCAATTAAACAACATTTCAAAAAAGCAACTGCGGATGGTATAACTTCTAATAAAAAATTTTGGAACTTGGTTAAACGTTTTCTGTCTAATAAAGGAGGCTTGGTCAGTGATGATATTTCCTTGGTACATAACGACAAAATTGTAACTGATGACTATGAATTGACTGAGATCTTCAATGATCATTATATTAATATAGTCGAGAAAACAAGTGAACAAAAACCTTGTAATATTGCTGAGAAAATTGAAAATGATGACGATCAACAACTCGTTAGGCTTATTCTCGAAAAGTATAAAGACCACCCTAGTGTTCATGCCATAAGGGAAGGTAATGACAGCTCAAATTCTTTCTCATTTCATGAAGTGCAACATCATGAGGTCTGGAATTTACTTAGATCCTTGGACGCAAAAAAAACCTACCGGTGAAGATCAAATTCCACCAAACTTAGTGTCTTTGGCTGCGGCTGAGCTTACCGTTCCCCTAACCCATGCTATAAACAGCTGTTTACAAAACCACAGGTTTCCAGATAAAGGAAAGCGTGCAGCAGTATGCCCTTTGGATAAGGGTGAAACAAATCGCACAGTTGAACAAAATTTTCGCCCTATCAGTGTTCTAAATACATTCTCTAAAATCTATGAAAAAATTATGAAACAGCAATTAGTTCTCCATCTTGATACTACTCTCTCGATTTTCATAGAAAAGAATACGGTACGCAGCACGTTTTGATAAGACTCATTGAAGACTGGAAGGCCAAACTTGACGATAATTGTATTGTAGGTGCCGTACTGATGGACTTGTCAAAAGAATTTGATTGTATCCCACATGATCTCCTGATCGCGAAGTTAAATGCTTATGGCATAGATGAAAATGCCTTAGTACTAATCTATTCCTATCTTAAACGGCGCGAGCAATCCGTAAGAATAAACAATACATACAGTTCCTTTCAAGCAATCTTATCTGGTGTCCCCCAAGGCTCTGTACTAGGCCCTATTCTTTTTAATGTATATATAAATGATCTTTTTCTGTTTATTAAACAGGCAACACTATATACCTATTCTGACGACAACACGCTTGCTTGTTTCTCTATGACTCTGCCAGATCTGGTGCGAGTCCTAGAGGAAGAAGCAGGCGTTGCACTAGATTGGTTAAAGCAAAACCATATGATTGCAAATCCATCAAAGTTTCATGCACTGTTAATTAAAAAAGATCAGACAACTACTAGTGGCGAGAAAATAAGGATCCAAGGAAAAACAATTGAGTCTGAAGATTCAGTAAAACTTCTCGGGATTCAACTAGACTATAAACTAAATTTTGATCCACACATTTCAGAACTTTGTAGAAAAGCTGCAACTCAACTTAATGTTCTAAAGAGGCTTCGAGCTTATATTGGTTTTGAAGAGCGAAAAGTACTTGTTCAAAGCTTTGTTTATTCAAATTTCAGTTACTGTCCTTTGGTTTGGCATTTTTGTTCAGCAAAATCAATGCATAAGATTGAAAAGATACAAGAACGTGCACTTAGGTTCCTTTACAGTGATAATGTCAGTTCGTATAATGACCTTCTACTAAAGTCAAAACGATGTACGATGCATGTTTCCCGACTTAGATCTCTCTCCATAGAAATTTTTAAGACGTTGAATAATCTGAATCCATCCTTCATGAAAGATATTTTTCAAATTAGATCCCCCAATTATTCCTCGCGAAATCCTAATAATCTTACTCATTACAGGCCAAATCAAGTTACTTTCGGCACTCACAGCCTCAAGTCCTTAGGACCACAGATTTGGAACTGCCTACCAAATGAGCTAAAGTCGGCTGACAACTTTAATAGCTTCAAAAACTTAATAGCTCAATGGGACGGTCCAACATGCAACTGTAATGCCTGTCGTTTTATTGTAAATAATGTATACACCGCGTAAATAAAATATAAAAAAAAAAAAAATCATACATATTCATTTGTTTATTTAATTTGGTTATGATTCAGTTGATTGTAAATATTCGAATTAGATTAGTTTCTTTTTATTTATAATTAAGAAGCTATTGTATTATTACATATTCGAATTAAAATAAGTTGACAACAACAACAACAAATCTCCCAAATCACATCACGTCATTTACTCTACACCGAGCCTAGTAGTCACATTGCCTCTTTCTTGATCATGGCTAAATTTAGAGATTAAAACCACAACAGTGAATAGTGATTAAAACAAGCAAAAAGATAAGCTATTGTGATGATAAGTTCAATCTGAACAATACTTTGGACCAATCTGACCATTGATCACAGGCATCTGCTAGCACTTTTTTTGCTATTTGTTTTTGTTTGTTTTGTTTCATTTTTATTATCATTTTTGTATCTATCACTCTGAGCATTATGCCCATACTCGGTTGTGCTCAGTATCAACGTAGATGTAGATAGGAATATTGCGTAAGCTGCTATTAGGTATTAATGTTAATGGACAAGACAATATTTGTCAATATCAGATTTCACAGTTGTTATGAGGGAAGGGGAATTACTGGAACTCTGTTGGTAAATTTTCTTTACCATCTTATTTTAAAGCATCGAAAAAAACACCTTCCAGTTTGACTTCGTCAAGCTTCAATCTAAAAAAAATTCATCCCAAAATTTGATGCAAACAATAGACAATAACGCTAAAGATGGCGGCCGCGCAAAGCATGCTGGTAAAGAGCTCCCCGACGACCACCTAGCAACATACAAATTCTGATCTGCCGTTTCGACAAGCTGGCTGTGGTAAAGTTCGCAACAAGTCATCAATGTAAACAGATAGGAAAATTTTGTAATTCGAACGCGAATCTTCAATTCGAATCAAAAACATTATTTTTTTGCTTTGGAAAAGTTTTCCTTTCGAACCTTGTTGCATTCGAATTCAAGGTCGATCCGAATTCAAGCCAGCTAGTCGAAACGGCAGACCGAAATTGTTATGTCGTTAGGTGGTTGTCAGGGAGCCTTTTCCAGCATGCTTTGTAGCGAAACGAAACAGATTCTTTGGAGCCGCCATCTTTAGCGTTATTGTCTATTGTTCTCCCACTTACTATCTTCCCTATTATCTAGCTCCTCTGCACGGTAGAATCCCCTGATTTTTTGAAATCATTGAAATGAATCTATCCAATGAGTGCCTAGCCCATTGTGTTAATTTCTGTGTTATTCATCACATGCAGAAGTAAAGGACTCATTACTGCTTTAGTCCTTTGTCGATTGTTCACACTAGACAGGTGGAACCAAAGATTGCAAGGGCAAGTTTCGTCACCACTTGAATATATTAAACTAGGAAGTAAAAGCGCTCGCTTCAACATTCCTAGCTCCTGCAGAGAGCTTCTCAAGTAACCGATGTTGATTATCTTTAAACCTTGTAGAAAATGTGGCTATTTTAGCACCAATTAGCATAGCCTAAATGCAGCCTCTACTGTCATTATAATGTTAATGATAATAGCTGGTCTGCTGATTAACGCCAACAAAACATCACTGCGGAGGAAGACATAGGGAATGAGGAAAGGAGCGGAAAGCTCCTTCAGTCTCATGTATTAGTCTCCAACTTCTGCTTTGCCTTGTGAAATATTTAATTTCCATTTACTCACCAAGAGGATGTGTACCAGAATGGATCATTTTTCATATACATTCTTCGACCTTCAAATTTCTTCTTATACTTTGAGAGAACAAAGTACTATCCCTGCTCCATATACTTATAATCTAATTATCCATGGTCTTAATTCATACAGTAAAGGCTTTGCTCAAATCAACATGACAAGAATTCTTAACATTCTGATAAGAATTCTTGAGTGGTATAGAAGAATGTCAAAATTTTCAAACAATAAGTTCATAAAAAATAAAAATCAACAATTTTCTCAAGAATTCTTAAGAATTCTTAGGCATGAAAACATGTTAATATGCACAACGCCTGAACTGTAGGGTTCATGTAGCCTGTTTTACTGATAACCTCTTTGTACATCCCCTATTGAACAAATCTTGCATGTCACACTTACTGTGCTGTACTCTTTTCTTATTCTACACATCAATTGATGTTCCTCAACAAGTCCCGTTTTGTTTTTACTTTCCTTTCTCCTCTGTTCACAGCTCTTTTCTCCATAAAGATAAAGTGCTTATGACAAGCACCTTGCTTCATTTACAATCCTCACTGTCCGTTCAATACTCTTTTAACGTTAAAAATTTCTGCTGCATAGAGCTGCTCTTCATTTTTTGAACTTTCTAAAATTCTTCACTTACAACTCTCCACCAGAATCAGCATTCATCATCCTCATCCATTGTTCTCTGATTTGGTACTTGTTACAGTTTTTCTATCTACTGTATATACATCAATTTTTTGTTCTTTCTCTAAGCTCTTTGTTCTTTTAGAAAAAAGCGACCTTTGCCAAGAACACAGCATATTAATTCATTTGATATAAAAATACTATACCTTCTCCATCCAAGAAAGAAAGATATAGAGCCTACTCTGAATATATTTTTGATGTGTTCTAAGATACTTCAATACTGTTGAAATTTCAAAAAGTCCCTCTCTTTTAAGCCCAAGGATGGGAGAGCATGATCAATGGTCAAGGGCTCAAAAGATCAGAAGGTCAAAGGCTATTGATCTTCGAACAATGAGATATAATAATATAATGTCATGAGCAATACAATTGCAATTGTTCTGTCAAAATGTTAAGGAGCTATACAGCTCCAAGCTCCCTTTCTCCGCCATTCATGAAGCCCCTACTGCCCCCTCCCTATAACATTCCTTGTGAAATTATCCACACTTAAATAAGCCTCCCACTATAACTACAAGAGTTTTGTAGAATCATTACTGTTGTAAAAAATATATTCCAGGCTGTGCTAAAAGTTACATTTCAAAGTAAAATTTGTGAAAAGGCCTGTTTTGTTTTGGAACTGAAAACCTAAACTGAGCAGCAACTCAAGTTAAATTTCAAGTTAATTTCATTTTAAAATTCTCAACATACAAATTATAACAACAACTATAAGGCTAACATATATTCAAAACTTAACATAATTGGAAAAAACTGAGAAAATTTGAATGTAGGAAATTTCTTAACGGAGGAGCTCTCTTAGTTAAAATTGCAATTCAAGTATTTTTATAAAAAGCGTTGGTCCAGGGTTGTTAAAAGGGCTTCAAAAGAACCTAGTAAATCTCAAAACAAGTACTAACAACTACGTGTACTAAACTATTCCATGCGTTGTTAGTTAGAGCAAAAAATGCTGTTAGAATTTCCTTCCACGTTATATTGAGGAAGGCCAGGAATGCCGGAAAGGTTAGAAATATCCTTGGCCCACCCAATTTGACTAGCTGTGATGGCTTTCATGCAGATTGCACAGAGACGTAAATGCAAAAGTTGAAGAAAATTAGACCTGTGTGCAAAAAAGCATTCCAAGAACATTAGTTAAAGCATCATGTGCAGAACTGTTAACCTTGCACAATCTTTGTGCAGGACATCTGCTTAGTGCAGGACAACTACTATTTTTAATTCGAGTAATAATAATAATAATAATAATAATAATAATAATAATAATAATAATAATAATAATAATAATAATAATAATAATAATAATAATAATAATAATAATAATAATAATAATAATAATAATAATAATAATAATACAGATATTTACAGAGGAAGGCCTCAGTCACTCGAGAGTGCTTTTCATGAGGGTCCTCTATTTAACTAACTGTAGTAATTCATTTAAAACATTTTATTTACATAAAATCCAAATAGCAAAAGAAAAGTTCTGTCATAAAGAGGTATAAAATCAGTTTATAGTGTCCAAAACTTTTGTTTAAAAATATTAAAGTTTCCTGCCAATCTAATGTTAGTGTCCAGTTTATTCCAGTCGTCAATGAACAGATAGGATGACACTTGCTTCCCCCAATTTGTTTTTACTTTTGGTAGATAATATTATTCACCGTTCCTTGTCTGAATGCTGTATAGATCTTTTCCTGTTTTATTGCTGAAAGTGTAGCTTACATCATTCTTTATTGACTTGTAAATAGTGGCACATCGATGGAACTTTCGTCTGGAGTCTAGAGATTTCCAGTGCAATGAATCCAATGCTTTATTGCTTGAGTCATATGGCTTCATAAACAATTTTCAAACAAGGAGGTAGTTTTATCTTCTTCCACTAGATGTATCTGTTTTTATTTGTGCTTTTATCTATATACCTAAAGTTTATCTCAAATAAGATGTCACTTGAAGATGCCCGCGAACAAAAACTTTGAAAAGTTTTGCATGGGCAATTTTGCGTTGTCGCAAATCTCACGTGAAATCTGATTTGAGACAGACTTTAGGAAAGTGTCCAAGTAAATATTTTAACAGCAGTCTGTCAACCCTTGATGAATGAAAAAGATTGATAAGGATCTCTGATAAGGATATTGAATATTTTACAAATTTTCGTTGATTTCCTTTATTCAAAGAAGGCAAGGCTATTCGTGCATAATGTTCATGGCCATGAAAATTACACATGAATAACTTTGCTTTGTTTGGATAAAGCGAATTGTCAAAGGGGACAGACTGCCTTTACTGTGAGTATAATTTTTGTATGTGATTCAAAAAGTGATATTAGCAGTTTTCTATTAATTATATGATAAACTGTGAAATTCAGTTTTGTGAAAATTAAGAAAATTTATATGAAACATAGACTGTGTGAACTAGGCCATAAGTTAAGAATCCATAAGGCAAAGCTTATAGCCAAGTTTCTTATGTAAAAATGAGTTTAATTTTAACTAATCAGCTGATTTGAAGACAATCAGCTGATTAGAAAAGTAGAACTTTCATGTACCAGCTAAAACAATGTAGTTTAGAGAATTGAATTGAAGCATTTAGACTTCAGATTGCAAAAGTTAAATTATAAATTTCCTAATTGTTGTGGAAAAAATGTTTTCTCACTGTATTATGTTGTCGATACCTCCCTAGGCTCATTCCAAACGTCTCTTCCCTCCCTGAACTGATATGTCGCCAGGGATAACAATAAAAATGATCAAAAGTTGGAGGGACTTGTGTAGTGAGTCTAGTGCCGCTTTCCCAGTATGACAATTTGCTATTTCCGTCCCTAGATGTATCAAAGTCACTCGAAATAAGAAGTCTCTACTTCAAACCGAGTGTGCGTGCACATAAAAAACGAATTTTCACTGTGCTGTTTTTGATAATTTGCTATTTCCGTCCCTCCATGTATCAAAGTCACTCAGAATAAGTAGTCTCTGCTTCAAACCGAGTGTGCGTGCGCATAAAAAACGAATTTTCACTGTGCTGTTTTTGACCCTTAGAGATCCAGCATCCAACCGCCATCGTCGGGTGTGGTTGGGAGCAATTAAATTTGTTCTGAATTGTTGGATATATACTTCATGTATGCCAGTGGTGCTTCACCACTTATATATATATATAAGTGGTGAATATATAATATATATATAGGGATATATAAGATGTACACAAAAAAAAGACGATTTGAAGTTCTTTAATTCTTTTATTCTCTTCAGTTATTCTCGACGCGTTTCGACTCCGTGGTCATCGTCAGGAGAATGAATTTTTACAAGCTTGCAAGCCTATTTATAGCCTTTTTAGTGGTCACGTGACGTCAATGAGGTCACGTGGCCTTAAAGAAATCACGTGACGCCAAAATAATGCGTCATATGAATCCTTGATAGAAGTTGAATATTACGTTTTATGTGTAGAAAATGATAGGCCACAGGGGAACAAAGTATTGCATAATTTTGCGAACGGAAAAAGTGGCCTATCCATGGGTTATTTTGGGGGGTTTTTTGAGATCAATATTTGTCAGGATGGTTGAGTTTATTGTTCAGGCCCTTAGGGGAAAGAGTCTGCAGTCGTTTTATCCAGTTATCCTCGTGTGTTTCTAATAAATGTGTCATATTTTCGACGACTTCTTTTTCAATTTTCTCGATTATTGTGAATCTTGCGTCTCTTTCGAAGACGTGATTTTGCTCTTTGAAGTGCTTTTCTACCGGAAGGAGCTTATCATATTGCGCTGATTTTATTCGAGAACGGTAGTTATTAAGTCTGTAGTTGAAAGGCCATTCAGATTTACCAACATATTGTTTCTTACAGCGGATGCATTCAAGAAGATAGATTACGTTCATGCTTCTGCAGTTTGATTCGTGGAAGATTTTGTATGTTTTTTGGGTGTTAACGCTAGTGAATGAATTAGTTTTAATGACATGGTTGCAGCATAGGCTTCTTTTGGTGTTACATGGTGAGCAATATTTGGCCGTTCTTTTGTTTACTTTTTTTCTTAAAACTATATTGTTAATAATGGTGTTACTGCCAATTATTTCTCTTAGGTTCTTGCATCGCCGAAATGCAACGATCGGAGGTTCCGAAAAGATTTTCTTCAGTTTTGGCTTTATATTTAATATATCCCATCTTTCTCTTAGGATTTTACCAATTTGGGGGAGTGTAGAATTGAACATGGTTACTAGGGGGATTCTCGTGGATCGTTCCTTTGAAACTTTCTTTAATGTCGTATTTCTTGGGGTTATGATGGCTTTACGGATTTGTTCTTGAAGAATTTCTTTGTGATACCCTCGGCGGAGAAAATTTTCTTCCATTTGTTTACAGTTGCTGCTTAATTCATCGTCTTTTGTGCATATCCTTCTGAGTCTAAGTGCTTGTGAATAAGGTAAACTGTTCTTGAGGTGTCTAGGGTGGGCTGATTTATAGTGTAGGTAATTGTGTGTGTCAGTTGGTTTGGTAAATAGAGTTGTTTGTAGTTGTCTGTTGTCGTCTATATAGATACGGGTGTCAAGGAAAGGGATGGATGTGTTTGAGATTTCATAGTCGAACTTTATTGATGGGTGTTTTGTGTTGAGTTGTTCGGCGAAAGTCTTGAATTCTCTTTCACTGCCTTTGTAAATCAGTAAGATGTCATCAATGTACCTGCCATAGTAGAGGCAGTCTTTGCCTATTGTGGGGTAGATATTTTTTTCTTCGAATTCACCCATGTATATCACTGCGTATGAGGGTGCTGCAACCGTGCCCATAGCACAGCCTCTTGTCTGTAGGTAGCTTTTTCCGTTAAAGGTAAAGCAATTAAGCGTGAGAACATGTCTCATCATGGTCAGTAGAGCATCAGTTGCTGGTTCTTTATTGGCTCTTTTGTTTAAGGCATTTTTAAGAGCTAGTAGGCCCTCCTCGTGGCATATGTTCGTGTAGAGGGATCTTACATCCAAGGTTACGAGCAGTGCATTCTCGGGTATATTTTGTTAAGTAAGT
Organism: Aurelia aurita; assembly: GCA_004194415.1. NCBI lineage: Eukaryota > Metazoa > Cnidaria > Scyphozoa > Semaeostomeae > Ulmaridae > Aurelia > Aurelia aurita. The sequence continues at coordinate 296,776 of REGM01000169.1, forward strand.
CTGTAGTCTTATATTTTTTATTTTGTTAAGTAAGTCTGTAGTGTCGTGGATATATGATCGTACTTTTTGCGCAAGGGGTTGTATGTAATGATCGACGTATTTAGATATTTTGGTTGTGTGGCAGTTTGTCGACGCCACAACTGGGCGGCCTGGATTATTCTTTTTATGAATTTTTGGTAGCAGATAAAATCTAGCCGGTTTAACTTCTTTAGGTTTAACTTAGGTATATATATATATATATAATCATTCGGCATTAGCTGACACGGTGAAATAATATATATATTGAAACTTTACCCTTAACAGAAGATGTAGGAGAAACTTGACTCGCAAGAACTAATGGGCAGCACATTCTATATTCGTTTATATGATTCTTCTCTACTCACTTTAGTTTGAAAAGAAAAGGTCAAGTCCCCATCAAATCATACGTTATGCAGCTGAGCTGTCATCGCCTAAGAAATTTTGCGAAAAATGCGAAGTCTAACCTTACGACTCTGCGCATGCCTGCCCTAGGCTGCGGCTAAGTGACTACGAGGCACTACGGGGATTGAATGACGCAAAGCAGGGCTGTATGAAGAAGCTGCAGATTGAGGGGGCTTTTGTTCTAAAAAAAATATATAACAATATATCTAATTTATACTTGTGACTTAGCACCATTGTTTCCAAAATTATTGGGGGGCACGAGCCCCCCTGCCCCCCGCTTCATACGCCCATTCGTAATGTGATTTGGGAGACTATGATCAAGTGACAACCAAAATTTCTTTGGGGGCTTAGCCCCTAGTCCCCTTCATTTTCATACCCTCCAGTTAATTTGCCCTAGCCACAACGAAGTGCATGGTAGGGCTATTCTAACCTATTTTCAATTACCTATAATGCTCATCCTCTCTTTCATGGACTAAGCTTGGTCAATTTGTCATAATCGAATAAAAATTTCAGCATTCCAGAGCTAAGCCCCTCTGTAGGCAAAAGATTTCTGACCAGTTGAAGTTTTCAGTAGAGGTAACCTAATATGTAGTCTGGTACCCAGGGTACCTAATATGATATAATGTTGAATTCCAAAATCCTTTGAATGAAGAACTTTCCACCCTTCCCACAAAGCATAAGATTGTCTAAAGTAAGCTTAGTACCACAGGAATGAAAACGGTTGCCTGTTCATTAAGAGGGGGGTGGGGGGGAAGGGTTGTGACTATGAGAAGTTTTTTTAACCCTAATCCATATGGGGGGTGGCTTCCACCCCCTCAAGGTTTTATGTGCCGCGTTTTTAAACAACATCAGCTATGTCCCCCCAGTCCCCCTGACTTTTACTAATTATCTATTAGCTACATTTTGATGAAAAAAAATTTGAACAATAGAACTCACAGGTCACGTGACATGCCCATATTTGGAAGCAGGTAACATCAAAATCGTTGTTTCGATGATTTCAATGGCAAACTTTGCTTAAATTATGAAGTATTATATATCAAGCGAATCAGCAAACAAAGGGCTTTAATTTGATACCGAAATTTCTGGAATTTGATGACGTCAGCATTTTTTTATTATGGCGTTTTTTTGGCCGCTATTTTGGGCTAATTAGCATTTTTTTTAAATATTTCCGCCTTTTCCATTAAAAACACTCCAATGATGCATTTGTGATGGATTATCACCATTTTGTCGCTTCTTTTTGTCTATTTTTACATGGAACAAATTTATAACATAAATTACGTAATCAGAATTGAATAATTTCTACCAAAATATAATTCGAAAATATTTTCAACTCCCCATAAATGGTAGCTTGAAAAAAGCCCATATGGATTAGGGTTAAAACCTAATGTACTACTGCAAATTATGCCCAGGCTACATGCACTACTTTGTTTTAGAAGTACATCCTTGATGAAATTCTAATGGTAGAAGATTCAGATTGTCTAGATTCTGCTCCCCATACTACCGTAGCAAAGTAGCTAACCCTATCTGACCTGGGGGGGGGGGCGGATTCCGCCCCCCTAGTATATTTTTGTTTCCGCTATGTTCGATATATGTAGAAGGCTGCTGAGATTTAGTAAGTTTAACTCTGTATCATAAAGCAATGAAATTGTAACAATTTTGACATTCTATATTTAGCACTGTCTCCATGGTTACCAAGTTGTCATCTGGCATTCTGTGAAAATTAACTTTATATCTTTCTTATTCTTTTTTTATTGGTCCAATTAAGCACAAATCTTTGATTTACATATATTTTGATCTATATTTTTCATTTCTGTATGAAAAGTTAAGTTTAATGAACTTTTAACATGCTTTCATCTTTATGACGTCATTCAACATCATAATGATTATTATGCTCTAGCAACAACAAAAACGGCGCTAATTGAATTAAAATTTTAAATAATCATTGTTTATATGATGAATAACATTTGTCCCAAGTTAAGTGGTCATATCTGATATAACAACTGAAATAAAGAGGGGGGCGGAATCCGCCCCCCAGGCATTGAGTGTTTCAAAACACCCAGGNAGAGTACTTTATTTTGATATATAGTTTGTTTATATTTGCTAACATCAGCAAATTTTAATGTTCATGACGTCATTTATCTTTATGACGTCATAGTTTGAATAAATTAGTGTGATATATTTCAAAACTTGCAGAAAACAGTGTTAGGGCACTTTGTACTAACTATTTTCACTATATAGAAGCCTAAAAATTGAAAATATATGACAAAAGAAATATCAATTAGTCTATTCTCTTGCTAATTGCTCTTAATTAGCAAGAGTTGCAATCTAAGTTGAAAAATTTCGGTGTAAATATCTTCCTCTACTCTTAATTGCTACTTTTGGCTACAATTCTGCCTGATATCTCTTGTTAATCTGGACAAATTTTGCTTTTTAAGCCAGTAGCTCAATTTTGTTCATTTTCCCATTGTTTTTGGTTGCCTAGCAACGAACCACGTGGCTAATTAAACTCCATTGTTATAATTGTAAAGCTTATTGTCCAAGGAACAATTGGGATAAGTTTCATTGTTATATCTCTTTTAGTTTTGGAAAAAAGAGGGGGGGGGGCGAAAAAGGCCCCCCCCGGTCGAAAATGCTCAAATTTCAACCCGGTCCAAATAGGGTTAAGTAAATGTGTTAATGTTATTATCATAGGCCCAACCCACAAGAAGAAAAGGTAACTTTTCCCGCGAAAAGTGAAAATAACATATACGTCAATTGGATTAACCAATCACAGGACATCAAAATTTATAACACGTGTTTCTCTAAACTGACTTATCATGTGAGGATACGCCCTCTCCGCTCCTTATCGTCAAAGTTAACTGGAAAGTAGACTGAAAATCTTTGTGAAGAGAAAATTCTCGAAAAACATTCTCGACACGAAACAAGCTCGGAACGGTTCAATTACAGCACAAGGCAAGTAACAATACAACTGCACTCCAGCATAAAAAAAGTAGATATCCAAACTGATCAGAACACGAAAATTTGTTTTGCTGCGAACTCGAAGAAAAGGTATTCAACGCAAAGAAACCCCAAAGAAGCTCTCTGGTCTTTTGCATACGATGGCAAGTGCCACTGTGAAATGACAGTATATCTAAGATGCTGCAAGGGAAGTCTAAATTCGACAAGAAATACAGCTGTGATTAGCTTGGTGGTTGGCGGTAAAGTTAACAAACTTAATAGATGAACAATGTCAAGAGATGAGTGATATTCGAGTCGTTCCGAACAGGATCATCGAACTGGCCTAGATGCAGAATGTGTGACGTTGAAATTGTCATTACAAAGCCCCTTTTTGGGCTAACGCATTGGCGAAAAAAAAACATTGCCAGAAAGTGCAGACAAGTAAAGACGGAAGTACTGCAAGAGGGAATACATCACTTCTCTGTGTTGACTGTTGACAGCGACATGAAATCCTTCATAATAATATCAAAAGCGGCCAGAAGTTGAGTATTTCTTTAGTTTATTATATTTGTTCGTTCTTAGAATGTTGGTACCTTTCTTTATCTTGAGAATTCAAACCGTTCGTTGATAAATTATATTGTTTGTGTGTGCAAAGTTGCACCTGCACAGTAGCCTAAAAGACAAGGTATTGACTGGATGACTTTCTATTCACTTGAAAATGGTAGCATTAAGCCAACTAAATTTGTCCTGTTTGCATGATATCAAATGTTGCGCTTTCCTGCCAAACAATGCAATGCCGTATGATCAGGCCCATTCTGAAGGAATTTATATTTTCTTCGTAAAATAGCAGGGTTAAATAGATTTACTCCCCTTCTAGTTTTTCCTTGCAGGGTTGATAATCCTTTTGCCAAGTTTGTACAAACACATGACGTCATGAGTGAGGAGGTCTGGATAGCCAAACTATTGACAAAACGTCCATCCAGAATGCAATGGTTACCGACACATCACGTGATATGATCATATGACAAGGAACGAACGAAGCACCACCAGGTTTGTCTGCATGAAGAAGGTACCTTGAACAATTCTTGCTCCGCCGGAGGACTTTATACCCTGTAGTCAGTTTTCAGGAACGATGTTTATCGAAACGTTAGCAAGGTCACCAATTTTATTGTTCCGCTATATCGATTCTAGCATATTTAGGGTATTCTATGAAAGGATTCCTCATATTACAATAACACAACAGTGAAAAACATTGCGTCTGGGAGTATTCCACGGAGTGTAAACTGTGGCGGAAGTGCTCTTTAATCACTTGCTCCCATAGGCTCATTATTTCTAGCAAAAAGAGTTTTTTCTTGGATACCATATCAATACCAATCGGGGGTAAAAATATTTCTCAAAATCTTACTAGATTGGTAGACTGTCAACAAGGCCCCATCCCAAGAGCTTGGGACCAGCCTTCGCGCACTCTGCTAATCTCCAATGGGGAAATTTACAACCAACCTGTGATTACTTCCAAAGGGGCCGTACCAAGATTTATCATACTTGGGAGTACCCCTGCGTTTGATGTAGCAGGACCTTGTGTTTTTCCCGGAGGTTCCCACAGAAATTTTCTTATCCGTAGATAAGAGGGATACCAACCACCCTGTGATTACTTCCAAAGGGGCCGTACCAAGATATATCATACTTGGGAGTACCCCGGCGGTTGACGTAGCAGGACCTTGGGATTCCCCCTGGGGGCCCTTATAATACATATTTAGCTAGGGTAGCACTACCTGTCACGTGGTTGCACTTCCAATACCCCCACTTTCACGATCGTAGTTATTTCTTGAAGTTGAAATATGTTGAGTATTTTATAAAGCTTTGAGTTTTACCATAACGTTATTGTTCAAATTATGAAATTATTTTGCAAGCGAAACAGTGTTCTCTCCCCGTCTCTACTGCACGAACAACTGGTGCCCCGTTATCAGATGAAGGAGAGATGGTTTTCTATGTAAAACTTTTTCAATAAAATTGTAGACAAGTACAAGTCCCAACAATTTCTCATAAAACCACAAGAGTTTTGCAATAACATCCGGCAAAATTCAAAAATTACGGAGAATCACGAAAATCACTGGAAATCACAAGTATCTGAAAAATCCTACAATCACGTTTCTATTTCGAAAAATTATTTCGATTTTAGCCTGTCTTCTCTGAAGGATTTTTGGTCAACTTCCATTTCTGCATATAGGATTTCTGGCACACATCATGGAGCACATCTCTACTAACATTTAGAAACAGGATGCGCGCACTCATAATAACGATTCGTTACTTCTAGTTCATACAGTAATGAACATGGCGAGATTGTGCAAGATTAGTTATGCTGCGCTGCGCGCAGCAATAATAATAATGGTAATAATGGTGATAATAATAATTATAATTATAATTATAAAATTATATATTACTGAAATATTCCTGCTCGGCAGCAGCGAGCATTGCTTGCAGAGCTACATAGTCCATCTAGATCTCAACTAATTCTGCTGTTATATTAGCGATAACAGATACGTTGTGCAGTGAGCCTAACTTTCCTAAGCCTTCGTTGGTAAGAAATATTTCATAAAATCAGAGAGGAAACCATATATTTTTGTATATGCTACATACTTGCTGATGTGCATTGATACTGATATGAAGTACACCTAATGTGATTTAACATCTTGTGAATGTGAACTTTCTATTTCCATTTGTTAACATGAACTTAATTCGAGTTTGAATCCAAGAACTGAAATTCTTTTTAAACTTTTGACGAAAATTAATTTTTTTTAACTATTTGATTTTATCCCAGTACCAGCTTCTTGTAACTGTTATTTTTAAATGAATACAGTTAGCCGGTTTAGCGTGTTTTTACGACACGTTCTTATTGTCTTAACAGGGAAAGGGAACCGGAACCACACATACTTGATTATTGCAGCAACTGGACAAATAGGGGAATCATTGCAAGAGGTATGGTGCAGCCCTCACAAAATTTGTCGGTTTATGGTTTTGGAGTACCTTCATCTAATGAAAACAATCTCTGGATTCGACTGTTCATCAAGAGATATGACGCTAACAGCTAGGAATTAGCCTAACACAGGCTACTATTAATCTGTTCGCCTTCAAAGCTGCAGGAGTCGTCGTAAATAAAACCAATGAATGCTGGACAATAAGCAGCCCATAATATACAGTCTTCCAAATTTAGGGAAGCCTTTATAGAACAAGGAACAAATGGTGTTATAGATATTTTGGACGGCCTTTTCGCAGGTTGTAAGCGGCATAAGCTCTCCAAAACTACGGGAATTCTCCTGCTGAGAGATAAACTCTAATACTTGAAGCTCAAAAATTGCTACTTGACTTAGCAACAATTCTTAACAAAGTCAATTCTGATGCAGGAATAGCCGAATCACTGTCGTTCAGCAGACCACATTTCTCGCAAAAGTGTAGAAAACTTTTATGCGCAGATGTTTTTTTAGTGTTGCAGGACAGACCATTACTTAGCATTTGCTGCCAATTGTCATCTAAGTAGATATATCAGACAAACAAGCAAGTCTTGAGGAACATACTGTATTTTGGTCAATGGGCCTTGTGAAAGGCAATTTTGTTCGTAACTTTCACTTGCTGCCAAGATCTTTACTGAGCGTTCCATTTTCAAATCTTTGCCTTTCCTTTTCATGTTTTGGGAGGTAAAACTCCTGGGACACAAAACTAAACTCGAAGTTATGAACCCTCTAAGTTATCATCTGCTAATCTTTATTAGTTTGATGATTTCAACGCACCTCGAAACTTGAAACTCCCTGTTTCTCGACTGTAGGTGGTCCAAGATATTAACGCGGCTTTTATTTTTTTAATTGTTCTTTTTTTGTTGGAATCGAAGCTCCTACTCAACAGGATCTCAAAAACAAAACAAAAAACACTTGTGTATTTAGATACATGCCACAACGTTCATTTACTAATATCTTGTTTTGAAAAATTAAAAGCACCTACAAATCCAAACTGAATCTAGTTCACCTGCAACGAAAGAAAATTATCAAAATAATGTTGAAGATAATACACTAGATCTCCCTTGTTCATAGTATGTCGCGAAACGACGAAAATTTAGTGAAATTCTTTTTTGGGTAGATCAAAGGCTGAATGTTAAGTCAACAAACAAATTTTCATTCAATTTAAGCCTAAGACTGGGCCGAAAAAGTTTACATATCATAACTACTCCGGTCCATAGCTTCGTGATGTTCTAGTATAGTGCTGGCCTCATTCTCTCTATTGAAGAGAGAAATTAATTTGCAGGCCAAGAATATAGCTTGCCATTCAACAGTTGCTGCCGTAGACGTACTCATAGATACCCAGTCCGAGGAAACAGGCCCAATAGCCCCAATAGAAGCATGTCACAAACATTTATCCATTTATCGCAACAATAGGACCTGTTGGAACACAACCCATTGTCAATAAAACATAACTCCATGCATTGCTACTGGCAATGCACGCAAGCGGGAACACTGACCACCCCCAAAAGAGGCAACTTCCCCTGAAAACACAATGGAAACTTTCTATTTCCAAAATGGTCTATCACCCGAGAGAACCCGTTTCGTCCCTCATGCCTTTAGCGAAATTAACCCAGTACCGTCAAGTCCTCAACAACGTGACAAAATCACCACAACAAGAATGCTAGTTGTAAATATGAAACAAATGTGTTATCACGAGAGAGAGACACAAGAGAGAAAACATAGAATTAATTTGAATACAAAACTGTTTGTATCAATTTTACCAAACAGCTCAAAGGCAAACCATATTAACGAACAGTCGTGCTACGCTACGTTGCAAGGGCGTGGCATGCCTAAGAAAAATGCCTTATTTAACATCCCGATCGAAATATTAAAGATTGCAACACGAACTAACTTCCCCTGTATTATTGCAAACGCGCGTGAGCAAGCTTACCTACATGCAGAGATGATAAGGATGTTACACAACTCCAATAAAATTAAGGATAAAGGCAAATTCGAAATTGATAAAAGGCACTAGCAACAAACAACAAAATTTATTATTATTATTATTATTAATTTCTATATTGTAGGCGTTTAAAAGTGATAGCTAAATTACAGCTAATTGATGCCTACTAAAACAAAACAAAAATTAAATAAAAATTATTATTAAGTGCAAAGTAAAATAAATCTAATGAGTCTGACAATAAACGATATCTATATATACATATGATACATATTTACAGGCGAGTTTTGAATATAAATAAGACGAGATCAATTCAAGAACCCAACCTGTGCTACGAAAGTCTTGCATAATCGGCAGTTGCATTCATCGCCCTTCCACTCCTTTATACGTTTTTTAAAGATGGAAATATTCAGTGACTGTTTAATGTCATTTGAGAGTCCATGCCACAGTTTACATCCCAAGAAAGCAATACTCTCTATCCCAAACCGAACTGTTCGGGCCTTGGGCATTTGTAAAAGACTTTTGTTTCTAAGATGATAGGGAGGATTCTTCTCAATGAAAATCTCAGTCATAAAGCTTGGGGTGATATTTGATTTAATATCGGTTAAATGAATATTTAAGCGGTGTTAATACCCGAAGAAAGAGTGCGGGGTTCCTGCGAATTCTCCTAACAATAATGGCCTCGTTCCCAGTGTGTGGTATTTTGTGGGGGCGTGGAGATTGGCCTCGTGTCTTGTTGATTCACTTGTACTCGCTGGCCTAGCCATTTGGAAACTTAATTTGCCCCTCCCCCCCTTCCCCATTTCTTTTTTTTTTCCAGTTTGTTTTTTCTTGGTTTTTGAGTATTTATTTCGTTTAGTAGTTATGTTCTCCGCAGTCTCTCGGGGCTGTGGACAGGTGTGTTGGCCCGGAGGAAAATCTGGCTTTTCTTGTCAATCACCGACCGTAAATGCGCATGCCAACAGTTAACACCGGGCTGATGCACTGCTAGCCCAAGTTACCTGTTAAAGGTCTAATATCATGGTAAGACTAGAGATAGTAGGCAATGATATTGTGTTTAGTATTTCTGAAGGGGATTAAATNGATGGCTTGAAAGGAACGTCAGGTACTTCCTTAGAAGTGTTCATTGGCAATCTTTGATATCTTGATCATTTTCAGAATCGAAATCGAAAAAATTGATGAGAAGTTTTTGAAAATAAATAAAATCGATGTAAATAATAGATTAAATATCGGTTAAATGAATATTTAAGCGGTGTTAATACCCGAAGAAAGAGTGCGGGGTTCCTGCGAATTCTCCTAACAATAATGGCCTCGTTCCCAGTGTGTGGTATTTTGTGGGGGCGTGGAGATTGGCCTCGTGTCTTGTTGATTCACTTGTACTCGCTGGCCTAGCCATTTGGAAACTTAATTTGCTATAGATTTTTTAAGTTATTTCGAAGATTTGCAGGCTGTTCATTTCGTTGCTTTGTGCGTGGTAGCTCCTGTATAGCTGTAGCTGTTTATGCAAGATTTGCTGCCCTGCTGCTTGACGTTTTTGCCGAGAAAGTCCATCGAAAGATTTGGTGAGCTTGTTCCTGTTTTAATTGCGTACTAGGCCTAGCTATTGAAAATGTCAGATGGGGGAGATAATACGCCCTCTTCGGGTAGACAACAGGCTGATGTTGATGGAAACCAAACGAATGCAAGGCTTGTCACACTAGAGTCATCCTTGGCGGCAATTCAGAATTCTCTGCAACTTGTGTTGCAGAGAACAAGCTCTGTTGGCTCAAGCGCGCAGCCAGGTAACCCTCCTCCTGTTCCTTCCCAAGGTCAAGGAGGCCAGGGACACCACCCGGCAGTTGCCCCTGCTTTTGTCGCAGTTGCAGCTAGCACCCCGGTTGCTTCAACCAGCCAAAGTTTGCCAACACAAAGTGCTGGTGGGGGTAACAGTTTCTCAGCTGCAACGTCACCTTTTCAGCTGCTAGCTAATCTGCAAAAGGAAGCTTGGGGGCTAAATCCAGAGCAGTTTTTGAGCCATTCCACAACCCCTGCAATATCAGTGTCAGGCAATATTCCTCCAGTACCGGGTTATATTGCCAATATGGTCAAAAAGGGGCAGTTTGTTGATTTTATCTTTTTGCGACCCTGTAATTTGGATAGGCTGCCTGGAGTTGAGCCCTCAGGAGCTCAGATCTCTCGTCTCATCAAGAGTGAATTGCAGCCAATAAAATCTTTCCTAGATTGGTCAGAAGCTTGGGCTATCTATGCAGGGATCGTTGCACAACAAACACCGGAAAAAATTGGGAACCTCATAAGCTATTTTTTGCTGCTAGCCAAGACATACCGCGATGTGCATGGGGGAGGGTGGCTTGACTATGATAGGGCCTTCCGGAAACAAGCAGCCGAGAAAAAGGACCTATCGTGGTCATGCCTTGAGCCCACTTTGTATTTGTCTACAGTGTTGACACAAGGGGCTGCAGCTGCGAATAAATTTGCCCAGCCAAGTAAAGGGGAACCAAAAAAAGATGCCCCTATTTGTTCTGCGTGGAATTTCTCAACTTGCATCTTTTTGCGCTGTAAATACCGCCATGTTTGCCAAAAGTGTCAGGGGCCTCACCGTCAAAGAGATTGCAGGGAAGCAGAGCCTCTTGCAGCTTCGTCGGCATCAAGCAAGCGCCGTTCTCGATCACCCAGCCCTGTTACTACCAAAAAATCTCGCTCGAAGTGACAGGCAACCAATTTTATTAATGAAGATCTAGGTTTTTTGGCTCCACCTAGTTCAGTCACGCCATTGAACATTGCTGCGTGGCAGAATCTTTTAAATCTTTCACCGCATGTAGACGCAAATTGGGTATTGGATGGACTCAAATTTGGCTTTGATGTAGGGGTACAGGGAGGTCCCCCAGTCTCAGCTGCTCGTAACTGTAAAACTGCTATATCACAGCCTGATATTATTGATGACTATTTACGGGTAGAACTAGAACATGGATCTATTGCGGGACCTTTTGTAAACCCGCCAACAACCACTCTTCAAATTAATCGCTTTGGTGTTATTCCAAAGTCTACGCCAGGAAAGTGGCGGCTTATAACTGACCTTTCGCACCCGCAAGGCGCTAGTGTAAATAGTTTAATCGCTGATGAATTTGCAGAAGTCAAGTATGAGGGTATTGTAGAAGCCATTTCAAAGATTATTAACTTTGGACAGGGTACTCTACTGGCAAAATTTGATTTGAAAAGAGCTTATCGTTTACTCCCAGTGTTAGCCGAGCACCGTTATCTTCTCGGTATGCGTTGGAAAGACATGTACTATATTGATTTGGCTTTACCTTTTGGTTTACGCTCTGCGCCGAAAATTTTTACTAAATTTGCTGATGTTTTGGAACACTTGCTTGCTGTGCGTTGCCCAATGGCCTCATAGCAGCATTATTTAGACGACTTTTTTGTTGCCTGTAAGCCAAATTCGGAGGACTGCACACAGGCCCTATCAACCTGCGTAACCATTTGTAACCAACTTGGTGTTCCGCTAGCAGAAAATAAAACTGAAGGACCTACTACTTGTTTAACTTTTCTTGGGTTTGTCCTAGATTCGGGAAAACTTGAACTGCGCGTGCCAGATGATAAAATTGTTAAGATCAAAGAGCTGTTAAACCTATGGGTGTCACGAAAAACAGGCACCAAAAGAGAGTTGTTGTCCCTCATTGGGCGATTGCAGCATTGCTGCCAGGCTATCACGCTGGGTAGGCCTTTTCTAAGACGTTTAATTGATCGGGCATACTCGGTTACCGAATTACATCATTATGTGNATGAGGGTATTGTAGAAGCCATTTCAAAGATTATTAACTTTGGACAGGGTACTTTAATGGCAAAATTTGATTTGAAAAGAGCTTATCGTTTACTCCCAGTGTTAGCCGAGCACCGTTATCTTCTCGGTATGCGTTGGAAAGACATGTACTATATTGATTTGGCTTTACCTTTTGGTTTACGCTCTGCGCCGAAAATTTTTACTAAATTTGCTGATGTTTTGTAACACTTGCTTGCTGTGCGTTGCCCAATGGCCTCAATGCAGCATTATTTAGACGACTTTTTTGTTGCCTGTAATACTCTCTATCCCAAACCGAACTGTTCGGGCCTTGGGCATTTGTAAAAGACTTTTGTTTCTAAGATGATAGGGAGGATTCTTCTCAATGAAAATCTCAGTCATAAAGCTTGGGGTGATATTTGATTTAGTTTTGTAAATCTCTTGTCATCAGCAACTGCAGATTCCGTTTGTGGACAGACACAGAATTATCTCTTGTTAAAAGTGCATCAAAATCAGAAACAATATCCTTGTATGCGATTCGTAGTGCCTTTTTGTGAATGTGGTTGATCTTGTTATCAAGATCTCTGTCACACAGGAGGTGCTTATAACCCAATTATTTTGGGAAGGAACGAATTCTTGCCACTTCGGTATTCTTGAAAAATAAAACTTAGGCCTATTCTAAAACTTAGGCCTATTCTAAAAGATACCAACCAAAGATTTTATATCAAATTCTCCAGTGTAGAAATCCATCCTATATTGCCGCTGACGTTCTCAATAAAGAAACAAATTAACTATAACTAAATGAGTCGAAAGAAGTCGACCTCACCCCGCTTGTCAGAAAACAAGCGAAACGCTAAATCAAACGCCAGATCTTTGCCACGCCTTTGTGCTTTTGCTTTCCACGTCCAAATACGAATGCAAGGTGCTAGCAGTTTAGTTTTAAACAGTTGCAAAACTAAATAAAAAGATTTCTCATCTTTTTGTCTACGAAGCACAGACTGCAAAAGACTGATTGCTAATAAAAACGTATTCTTTTGTCAAACAATAATATTCGAGGCAGGCAGCGTACTAACTCATTCGAGCAGTGGATAAACAATCTGCTGGGAATAGAGAAATACCTGTTGCTACCCATGCAACAAGAATCAGAAACAAAAATGGAGGAACCTTTCATAGGGATTAAAATGAAATTTTATATCACAGTTAATTCGGGCAAAGAGGTCGTGTCATTGCTTATTTAAAAGGACGGGTAGCCAATTACTGTGCCCCTTGGTACCTGTAACATAGCACCCCTGCCGTACTCTATTGCCTTAGAATGTTATTTGGTTAACACTGAATGATCCAAGTCCCATATGCCCTTGTGCAATGAGGTATCATATTGTTTAGGGAATTGGGCTTATATTGTTCCTATTATTTTTGGATACAAGCTAGCATGGGTCTTAAGTTCGTATAAATGCATTTGTAACTTAATGTTTACTACCACTTTGATTTCAACATTGAGAATGCAAACATCTCAGGTAATGATCGATAGTGGCTGGTGGCTGATTTTCTCTTTTCCGCCCCACCCTCCTCTACTTTGGCAAAATCATTTCATGCTGGTGTTCGATTGTCTCTTCGGAGGCATTGATTATTTGATTGGACATTTAGTGCATTGGTCTGTAGAGAAAACATTGCTTATTTCTTGTAACCCCAAACTGGACAAATTTAGGGGGTTAAGCTGAGTGCAAATTTGGCCAATGCACTAACAGCCCAAACTAAGACCCCTATGATGAGAGAACACCACTGTTGGTTAGCGTTGGGAAAAAAGCACATCACTTTATATTTGAAGTCTGCTAAGCAGCTCTGAGGGGCCTATTATGCTCTGGTCCCAAGAATTAATTCTTATAAACAAAACTCTCGCAGCATCTTCTGTGAATTCTATTAATACGGGGCTTTTGGACTGGGCCTTCATAACTTCGTGAATAATGCAGATATGAGGGCGAGACTTGGTACAATTGTGCACAGTAACAAAATCTACACAATAGGGCACATTTTTATTCTTCATTATATCCATGACATCATTTTTATTTATTATTATCAATTTATTTAACGTTGAATTACTGTAACACAATAGCTAAATTATATAAATTTCAACTTTAAAAACTTTAAAATACAAATATTACAAAAGAGAAAAATAGATAAAATATTTACATGTCATCAAAAGTATAAAGTAAAAAGCAGATATCTAAAACTATTTATCATAAAAAGCCCAAATTCGGTATAAAAATGCCGCATAATCTACATGGACAAATTTCTCGGTACCAATTTTTTATCTTTGTTTTAAACTGAAAAAGGGATTCTGAATTCCGTAATTCCGTGGTAACATTTGCCACAGCTGCGGACCTTTGAATTGGACGCTTTCTGTCCCGTTGCTGACAGATCTCACTCTGTGTTGCTTAAATTCGTTATTATTACGTACATTTGTAGTGAATTGTATCTTCACAAAAGATTTCCTGCATAAATGAAGGGTTTAACCCATTTTTAGTTTTATACATCTCCGTCATATTTAATTGCAAGTTCTTTGTATGAATAGTAACGGCACAGTCCTTCTCTAATAGTTCACTATAAGTAGATTCGGCATCCTTGTAAGTAATTCTCAGAGCCCTTTCCTGTATTTTGTTAATCTTTTTGTTGAGCTGCCTGCTGTGAAACATCCAGATTAAAGGACAGTATTGAAACTGACTGGTAATAAAAGCCCTCATGAGGGTTCTTAGCTTGCTCTGATCCATTTATTTCTAGCCTTTTGTCACAATTTAGAAACATGATTATCGAAGGGAAGTTTGCTATCAATTTAAACTCCGAGTAGCTTCTCTTCAGAGCTATTTACAATATCAGCATTTCCAATCCTAACAGTAACAAGATCATCACAACTTTGCGCAAGAACCAAAAGATGGCATTTAGCTGCATTAATTTCATGAAATTGTCGGCAAACCATTCTAAAGCTACACGACAATCATTTTCAAGCCTATGAGTTATATTGTTCAGGTTCTTATCGCAGGTATAGATTGTAGTATCATCTGCATAGTTACATATATCCGAGTTTTGAATAAAGAGTAAAAGATCATTAATGTAGATGTTAAATAATAGAGGCCCTAAGACTGACTCCCGGGGAACACCACGTATGACGCTTTTCCAAGAACTGAATGACCCATTTACTTAGACTCTTTGTTGTCTATTTGTGAGGTAATCGTTAATTAGTGTTAAGGCTTCGCGAGAGAAACCGTAGGCATGCAATTTTGCAATCAAAAGATCATGTCTGATACAATCAAATGCCTTGGAGAGATCCATCAATACAGCCCCTGCCTTACCACCTTCATCAAGGCTAATTTTGAATTTTTCTAAGAGATCTATGAGAGCATGCTGGGCACTGTAACCTTTCCTAAAACCACAGAGAAGTGACGATAAAAAGGGTGCAATATAAGCAACAATCTGTTTATCCATTATTCTTTCAAACAGCTTTGAGACCGTAGGCAAAACGCTAATTGGCCTAAAGTTAGTCCTGGTATTGGTTGGTCCATTCTTTGGAAGAGATGTGACATCCGCGCACTTAAGTTCATCGGGAAAAGACGAATTTTCTATGCAATCATTAAAGATTTGCGTCAAAGGTTCTACGCATACATCAGAATTAGATTTAAGAATTTTAGGAGGAATATTTTTATGCGTTGTAGCTTTCTCAGGATTTAGATTCCTAACCTCTTTGTCAACAGCCTAAGGGGTAATTCATTTATGCCAAGGGAATCCGTCACGGTGACGAAATATTCGTTCATAGTTTCTGCTACCTCCACATCGTTGGAAATAATGGTTTCATCTTCAATCAAAACTATTTTATTCTTAGATTGTAATTTGTCCGAGAAAAAAGTTTGACAGTTTTCCAGAATTTCTTATTGTCCTTGACAAGGGAGTTGTCTAGGTCATTGTGAGATATGCCTGCCAGGCAAAGGCATTGAATTAGGCCACCTGAAAATTTGAATACTGCCACCTGAAAATTTAAACCCTTACACTGCTTTGGAATAAGGAGTGTCAATATGCATACCCTCTTTCAGAGAAGAACCTTAAAAAGTAGACTCTGTTTTAGAGAAAATCCTAGCAAAGTATACCTTGTTGTAGCACTATTTCAAATCGGGGGGGGGGGGCGTTTTTCGTTCCCCCCCAACCAAACTTTGCTACATTGGGCCTAAAACACACAAGATCTGACAACCAAACATTAATGACTTTAATCAAATTTGATTGCCAATTATAATTTCAATATTGCATTGTTCTAGACTTGATCACGTGAGCACAATAACACTATATTTGGAGATGGTCGAGAAACAGAGTTTAAAACGTCCATTATTAATTTTTCTTAACTGAATTACTTGAGAGATGTATGATTCGATCGATCATAACGAAAGCTTTAGTTTGATATATAATTTTTTCAATTTTGCTGACATCAGCAAAATTTAATATCTTTTTTTTTTCTATAATAAATAAAATTTAAAATACATATAAGGAGACAACTCAATTCTTCTATCTACTGTTGAGATGGAGGCAAAAAAAATAATGTTATCAAGTCACCTCCAATCTCAACAGGGCAAATTAACTATTACATCGAATAAAAAAGAAAATCTTACGCTACTTAAAGTGAATATGACGCGAAAATTTTTATTGATGAAAAAGGTCAAGTTGAGTGTGCTGATTTCAAATATCAACATTAAACTTTCAAATGCTAAGCCGTGTTTTAGATATCGCCGTTTGAAAATCAACTTTCAGCTCGAAAAAGTGTCCGGGAGGGTTTTGATTCGTGACGTCAGGAGTTTGGGGAAGTAGACTTGAGATGCTAAAAGAGCAAGGAAAAGTGCAATAATGAAAGGAGTTCTTGAGGTTTCAACAATGTCAGATAGCAAATATTCACACTCATATGCTTCGAATACGATGGTATTTATATTCTCACACTATTTTAGGAATTAATTGTCGCCTGTTGTACACCTAAATTCTATGAAACAACAGAATAGCACTCAATTACTTTCTTTGATTCAACGGGTGAGGTCTGTAGTCAACTGCGGGGATATTGGATCTGGGCTTTCAGCATGACTCAGTTAGAAAACAATGAAATACAATAGGCATATTAACACAACTGGGCGATTTCAGATCGTAAACATCGCAGGAATCTTTGCATATGTTTTACAGTGCCAAAAAGCCACATTTGAGGCATTCAAGAAACTAGGAGTAAAATTCCTTAGTTTTATTCGGTTATAAGGGTGAATAACAGCTAA
>REGM01000169.1:324918-361422 GCA_004194415.1 Aurelia aurita
TGTTCTTCAAGGTGCAGTGCACAGCCTCTGGAACATGAAGGCGCTAGTTAACAAGTAACCTATCGATGTTAGTCTTCGTCATATTTTTGCAACAAACAAGGCAGGAGCATCTCTTTTTCAATAGCATTGATGTCAAATGCAACGAAGTTGAATTTGAGATGCCCTGTTTGCCCTTCTGGCATAGAGGTTAATCCTTAACGACCACAAATGCGCATTTTGAGAACTTTGAGCACCTCCAGAGGGTGATCAACTTGCTTAAGCGGTCTCTTTCATCTTTGCTTAAATTTTGCTCAAGAAAATTTGGCAAAAAAGACCATGTACCGGGTGTCCCAGAAAAAAGTATACAGATTTGGTCAACCCTAACGATCACAATTTAGCAGGAATCAATCGGAAATAATTTTTAAAACATTACTCAATAGTTAACTTGAACATAGATACCTTGTTTGTTGACATTGGTGCTTTGAGAGTAGATATATTAATCTTCAAAGGACAAATTTGTCCTCACCTCCAAACCAGAGCTTTAGCGTTTTGGCCTAAAGAAATCCACAATTTGTTTCACTTAAAATGAATGAAGTTTACTTCAGAGCTCCCTTGATGATAAGCGTCACGTAAATTGTATTTTGTGAAACGCATTTGTTGTGCAGTTTTCAATTGTTCTCCTCCTGTTTTAAATTTGTCAAGTCTATTGTTGATTTATTCGCTGTGCTTCAAGAATTTGCTTAGGCCAAAACGCCAAAGCTCTGGTTTGGAGGTGGAGGCAAATTTGTCCTTTGAAGATTAATATCTCTACTCTCAAAGCACCAATGTCAACAAACGATGTATCTATGTTCAAGTTAACTATCGAGTAATGTTTTAAAAATGATTTCGGATTGATTCATGCTAAATTCTGATCGTTACGGTTGACCAAATCTGTATACTCTTTTTTGGGACACCCGGTACACTGAACGGAAGTCTGTTAATCCCCTAAGTGCCCACAAAACTTAAGAACGGTGCTAGTGTACATGGGGCCAAAGCCTTTTGCTTCCATCTAATTTCTCAGGAATGTCTAACTTTTATTTGATGATTGAAAAGACAATGTAGCCCCACAATTGCTAGTCTTGAAGACTTCCTTTAGCAACAGGTTTAACCAGTTTCTAATCCAAACATCGGAGATGAATTGAATTGCATTGTGTTAACTGGAGCATGATTGGCCACCAAACAATGCTTTTGGAAATTTGGGAAAAAAGGGTTTTTCGAACTTGTTTTCTGATGGCAAACCGCCCGAAATTCCTCGAGATTTGGAGTCCACATCACCTTTTGTTCCCTTTACGCGCGTTGTTCTAAGAAAGCCCCGCTGCTTCGGTGTGGGCAAAAATTTTCACAAAGTGTCCAATTTGGCACTGGCAAACATGGGATCGAAATAGGCCTTCTAAGCCAAAATAAATGATGTTTTCTCAAGAAGTTTCCTGGGAATGCTGATTTATAAGAAAACTGTTGCAAATTGTCAAAATTTCTATTTTAGCACCAGCAAACATGGAATCGGTAGAGCTATTCTAAGCGAAAGTAGAGGGTGTGTCCTCCAAATTTTCCTGGGGGCTTCGCCCCCAAACCCCCTCGCTTTAATACCCTGCAGGTGATTTTCCATGGTCATGCGGCTGGCTTAGACAACACCTATGTTGACTGTAAATCATTATACAGGGTGTCCCAAAAAATTGTGCCCCAATTGTGCGGCTGCTGTGGAAGAGCTGTAACTGCTATTGTCCCGTTGTTGATATAGTTGCATTGGTTATACCTCAACTTGGAGTTTGAGACCTTGCTAAAGCCAATCGGACAAGTGGTTGTTGATTTATGGCGCAAGAAAGTAAAAAAAATGAAAACTTCAAAAACAGCATTTTCTTTGTTCTCCAAAAATGCAAAAAATCAAGTAAATACTGCAGGAAAGGTTCTAGAGCAGTATTATAATTTGTTCTACAGTTGATAATGGGTTAATTGTATTGTTTACTGATAACACAACGCCATTGACCCATTGCGAAATGCATAAAAAATTCAAATAAAACGATAGAGCCTTTCTTGCAATATTTACTTGATTTCGACATTTTTTGGAGAACAAAGAAAATGCTGTTTTTGAAGTTTTCATTTTTTTTACTTCCTTGCACCATAAATCAGCAACCACTTGTCCGATTTGCTTTAGCAAGGTCTCAAACTCTAAGTTGAAGTATAACCCATGCAACTATATCAACAACGGGACAATAGAAGTTCAAGCTCCTCCACAGCAGCCGCACAAATGGGGCACAATTTTTTGGGACGCCCTGTAGTTGTTTTATTTTTTGTCTGCGCAAGTCATTTTTCTCAAGCTTAATTCGGACAGGGTTTTTTATGTTTATTTCTATGTTATTTTAATGCTTACAGCCGGAGGCCCCGAGCTGAAAAATCATTAAGGGCCCCGACTACCTCCGTTACGCCACTGGACATTATGTCGATGAACGTTTGCTCTACTTGTGTCGCAGTTAGCACCCTATCTAGTCCGAAGAAAGTATGTCTGAGGTCGCAATATGCGTCGCATTCAATTGTAAAATGAATCTCACTTTTCACCTTGCCAGACTTACACATTTCACAAGGTCGTTTTGATAATTCTAGTTTTTTGTGTCTGCCAGTTTCAATTCGGAGTTAGTGATCACTGCATCGAAATTTGGCGATTAGCTTCCTGAATTTGAATTGAGGGAGGTTAAGATAAGTCTCCGCTTTGAGTACCTTCTTGAAAAGCTTATAAGTTGGTAGTTTAGAGTTGGTGATTGGTCTACTTTCTTGTACCAATGACTCTTGAAAATTTCGTTAAGTCTTTTATGAGACTTTTTGAATAATACATTACTGGAAATTAGATTTGTATTAGTGTAAATGTGTTCCATATCAATTTTTTTCAGAATGAATTTAATCGAGTTTAACCAATTTTTTTTATCTTCAGGGAGCGTTCTGGCCTCGTTGTATGCTAAGTAAATAAATGAGTTGTCATTTAGAGTAGCGATTCTGTGCCAGAATTTAACCATTGTGGCTGACATATAAAATTGTTACAGGGAACTCACCTAATTCACCAAGTACTGCTAATGTCAAATAATTTCGCTTTGAACCTAGGATAGTTTTACCGAATTTTTTATGTTCCTTTTCAGCTTCTGATTTCAATGCATATTCGCTGAGCATTTCATTATCTTTATTCAGTGTATCTCTGGTTGATGTTTAGTGAACGGGGCAAGTATTTCTGACCCATATGTGATGATAGGTTTGATTAGGTGATTAAATAAGAAGACAGCCTTGGATGGGTTCAATTTAAAAATAGTTTAAAAATTGTGTCAATAATAGGGTAGAGGGCTTTAATCCCCTTTCTTTTAAGGTCCTCTTAGAAACCATAAAACTCCCACCTGCTGAAATGTCTATTTCTAGGTAGCAAAATTGTTGTGCAAATTCAAGGTTTTGACCTGCAATTTTAAATCTTTCATTTGTTATGAGCCTTCCTTGGGCGTTAAATATCATGCATTTGCTTTGTCAATGTTTAAAAGTCAGTTTCCATTTTGAACAAAATTCTTCAATTCTTATCAGGGAGTTTTTAGGCCTTCAGGTGTGTTTGACATAAGGATTAGGTCATCAGCATAAAAGAGGTGGTCAACAAGATTCCCATCAAGGTCAACTGGATCACAATCTTCTGTAAATACATTTTTCATGTCATCAGTGTAGATGTTAAAGAGCAGTTGGCTTAAAACGCATCCTTGTCTAAGGCCAATTTTCTGGGTGCTCATCAAACCCCTCAGCATTGATTCTTCAATATCTCTGGATGTATTTATGTTAGCTTTAAACCGAAAAAAGATTCAGATAATGCACTCAAATTGGCATTGTTTAATACCGAATTGGGTGGTTTCTGCGAAACCAGAAAGGTTTAAGAAATTCACTTAAGTAAACGAAAACTATGTGCGAATTAAAAACGTTGTCATTCCTCCAAATCTTGTGATTATTCGTAGCCCCCTTGATTAAGTATGTACCCAAGTATTAGAAACAAGTCTGTGAAAGAATGTTTGCAATATTTTTTCTCCATCCGTACATTCATATTTTCATGCGAGTAGGTAAAATCGCCCAAAAGCGACTGAAAATTTGGCAACATTGTGCTTTCTTTTGTTTTGCCCTATTGCTTCGTTAGCCAGTAAGGATTTAGTGCCTATCTTAACAAGACCTAACAACGCGTGTTCACCAAAATTCGACAGGAATAAAAGGATTAAATCAAAACTTACGACCTATATTTAATCTACGGCAACGGCGGGCGGCGACGGCAGTTCGACTTAATAACGACAGTTCGACAAACTCAACAAAACTCTTCAGCAATCAATCTATTCGATACAAGAAGCGGCAAACCTAAACCACCCTAAACTATTTAATAACTATTTCAACTAATCCCATCAGGTCGTCTCGGCATTCGTCTTCGTCAACACGGCTTGATCTTCAACATGGCACGACTCGGCTTGATCTTTCACTTGCGACTCTCGACTTCTATTAACTTTCGACTTTCGACTTTCGACTATCGACTGACCAAAGACGTGAAAAACCTAGTATTTACCTAAACAGTGAACGCCTAGCTAATCTCAAAATTTTTGTAAATTAACCAACCAGAATTACTCTTCTTACAATAAATTGTCCAATCAAAAGCAGGTATCGTTCGATTGCACCATCGATTGATGGTCGAGTCCTTTTATGGAGGGCACACCCAAAACTAATGAGTGTTCCCCTTTGTCAATGTCCAGTTCACATGTGTCATGAAGTGATTCTTTTCGGATTGTCCAGTTGGCAACTATCACGTGGCTAATCACGTGAATTAAACTAAAGGAAAATCATAAACAAAACGAGAGGGCGGGCGGCTATTATAACAACAAATGTCTAGACAGAGGCATCGCTTCATAAAATTGCCTGTGAAATATTCACGATGGCACAGGAGATTGCCTTCCCTTACGTAGAGAAACAAGGAGCATTTGAAGAGCATTATATACTCAATAACTTTAGTACTTAAATATGAGATATTTTAAGAAACAGTAAGGACTGGATCAGATTCTTAGTTTCTTAAAAAATACGTGCATATATTTTACAACCAGAGAAGTTTTTAACTTACCGGAAGTGCTACTATCAATAGCAACAGAATTGCCATCTTGGTTGTTGCAATAAATGCTTTTCGCAACTTCCACTTTTATTCTGATGGCTAAAATTCCTGTTGAGATGAACAGACTCTGTAAATATCTATATTTTTAATACTTTAAAGTGACAACTATTTCATCTCGTCGCTCATCTAGAACCTCAAAAATTTATTAAACACCAGGGCCGGGCTAACACTGGATTAGGACCATGAGCACTGTTACAAAGTTATGCATTTCAACCCAAGATTAGCACCAATCGAGCGGGGGGGGGGGGGAGTGACATCTATAGGGATCTATATATATGTGCCTCTGAGAATCCAAAAGGGGGACCCATAACCAGGGGAACATTTTGAAAATATAACCACATAACCAGAACTAACATTTTTCACTAGAATTGTGACAAGAAGACGCTACGTATTATTAGAGAGGAAAGCTCCTTTTTACAAGAGCTATTTTGGTCATAATTGCTGATAATAGCAATAATAATAACAGTTTACCAATAACTAAGGCAAATCCTCGTAAAGCAGACCCATAACCCGGAAAAAATTCACAAAGCACGATCCATAACCAAGGCAAAATATCGCAAACTAACTCATAACCCCGGGCAGGCACATGTATACCAAACCCCCTTTAGGAGTTACCCCCCCCCCTCCCGCAATCGAGCTTTGAACAACCGGACCCTGGGGGCTAAATAGAGCTTTTACGCTACTTGTGCTACGAGCTGTTAATCTTAAAAAAGAGGGGTATTACCCCATACACACACGAGTTTCTAAGCTAGATTTGCGATAGAAAACAAGGCAATCAAATGTTCCATTTCATTTCAGACTAGAATAATTCAAATTAACGCGAATTTGAATCTTTTCGATCTGGCTTTTCGACAACAAAGATTCGAGAATCTCATCATTCGGGAAGGACTAGTACACGATTATTGCACTGGAAAATAGAACAAATTCTTAGAAAATCATCATTTTGTATTGTAAACAGTCGCTTTCCCAATCTGTCCCACAGGCCGATATATTTTATGAAAAATTTTGCAACATTTGCGAAACAATAAATACTTAAGTTTACTGATTGCCTATAAAGATATTTGTATAGTGATGATAAAGTGCAAGAACTGTCTGCATAACTGCAAAGAAACTTACCTTCACCTCTCTCTTTGAATTCTGTGACAATTAGAACCAAATGTCTGTCCTTTTCAAGATCTGTCGATGATTCTTATGTTCAGCACCCTTGCATGGAAATGTTTTATAGGCAGACAGTATTGAGTAACAGCTTGACGAGGTGTGACAATTAACAATGGTCTCAGACAAGTGGATCAGCTTAAATTTAGACCAGTCGCTGTGGGTGGAATATGATGCTCGAAATTAAGGTCTGGGTTACAAGATACCGGCTTGCTTTTCATATCGGATTGCTTTCAACCCATTCTAGTCAAATTCGCATCGTTTTCATTGCAGTTACACGACAAAGGATCTATGAACCCACATATGTATGAACCCACTTTTGACTGCATTTACACGACACCGAGTCACCCTGCAAGTCCAGTAAATGAAAGGCACATTTTAGTGGAACCTAGAACAAATCGCAACAGAATTTTTTTTCTGCGGCAAACCATGCTTCAATTACTACTTAGCATATCAAATGTCTAGGAAAATCTAAATATGGGAAGACCATGAAATGTGATATATTGTATTGGGTAATTCCAGTGGCGGAGCCACGGGGGGGGGGAGGGAATGGGAGGGACAAGTCCCCCCCACTTTTCTCCGAGGTCAGTTTTCCAATTTGTCTAAATCCGTTGAGAAAATATCTTAGGAGGGGTTAAGTAATTATCTCTAGAGTTTGATAGACAAATAAAGCAACCTCGTCCCCAGGGCCTTTTGTCATATTTGGACGGAGACGAAAAGGCCCTGGGATCGGCTGGTCACATAAGCAATCTGATTGGCTATTACTTTTCGCATAAATTAAGTTCAATTCAATTCAACGTGTTACCACATCAGCGATCTGATTAGCTGTTGCTTTTTACATAAATTATATTCAATTCAAGTCAACGTCTTATTTTGAATCGTTATTGCGTGTCTGAATCACCCTCCGTTCCAAAGGTCATTTGCTCTGTTTAGGCCATGCGAATGTGTCGAGCCTTGAAAAGTACCTAACCGTTTTAGCTTGAGAAAAGGCGCAGAATATGAACGGTTTATGCATGGTTTATGCTAGCATTTGCAGACATTGAACACGTTATGATTCCTTAGGCTGGCCAAATTTGTTTTCTATCTTTTAGTACGTTTGTTTTGATCAGGAAAATTCCATAGGATTCAATCAAATTAATTCCATCACGTCGGAACTGAATGACCACAGAAAATAATCTTTTGTGCTAGCAACTCAAACAACAAACAACTCTCAAATTTCCTCCTGTGACCAAAACAAAACGAATGACAAACATATTTAGTCAAATTGAAAAGGAGAAGTTCCATGAACAAATATGAACAAATATAACGACAACTTGCGGACTGTCGGTTACGAATAGGAAAATTTTGCTTGTAGACTTTGATAGGAGGATATGCGGAAGCAGGCAGCAACTGGTACAGAACTACAGAGTGACTTTCCACAACTAGGATGCCACAATGGCGAACGGGTTGGTAAAACGACGATCACATTTGAGCCATTGATCAGACTTCCAAAACCAGTTCCAAACATCGCACCTGCTTTGGCTTCAGAGAAAACTTTGATCATACGACGAAAGCACAGTTGAAAATCTTTGAACAACTGACAGAAACCCCCAAAACAAGAGCTGTCTCCTGTCTGCGGCTGCCTGTCTCCTTCATTGCAAAACATACCGTAGCTGTGGCCTAAAGTATAACTGCTGCATACATTACGATTTCTATAATTTATTACACCCACGGAAAGTGGGTGTTTTGATGGTCACGTGACCAGCCGATCCCAGGGCCTTTTCGTCTCCGTCCAAATGACAAAAGGCCCTGGGGACGAGGTTGACAAATAAAGGTGTTTTCTGAGGGTAAAAAGGGCGTTTCCTGAGTATGAATAGGGCGTGGCCCTGGAATTTTTCCTGGGACTACGCCCCCAGACCCCCATCTTCCTTTGTCCCCTCCACTTTTTTGCGGCTGGCACCGCCACTGGGCAATCCACTATGTTCCATGTTAGATGCATACGCTATAGTTTGCGAAAAGCAAACAAAACTTGTCGATTTCATAAATTGGTACTGAAACCTGGCAACGTATAAAGTGCGGACCATTGGAACGTTGGACCATTGGACATATTCTTCGTAAAATTCCGAAAAAAATTGCATTTTAAACGAGCTTAATGTAAACATAGTATCTGTTTATATTTTCCCAGACTTTTCGGATACCAAATAGCACTATTGAAACTATTGAATCTTGCAAAAATTATTTTTGTTGTAATTTGTTCTGCTTTTTAATCTCCATCTAATGGAATAAGGCGAAGAAGCCACACCAAACAATTATTTAAGGGGAAATGATGCTTTCGTTTTAGGGGCGGGGTTGATTTTAACGACGGACGCTGTATCGATACTTCTCGGGTTTGTAGCCTCTCGAACAGAATTATTTGTAAACGATTGGCCAATTTCATCATCAAGCCAACAGAAGACCGCAATGTTAAAGTAAGATTCTGGGTTTGCCATAGTAGAAAAAGCCTTTTTGCAGCATTATAGATGCATTTGAAAGTTTTTGATTGGAGACCGGAGCCTTTTTAAGACAATTACCGAGCCATGGAAAGATGGAAAGATCACCCGATAAAAAATGTCATTACGGACATTTCAAACCAACTTCTGTCAAAATATGTGATGCTGATTCAGTGGGCACTGCTGGAGAAACAAGGAAGAGCTTGCAAGTGATCTCCTTTTATGGCAACCCAAACATAGAAATATCACGTAGGTCAAGATGTCGCACATATAAAGATCAAATAGCAGAGAATGCTGGATGATTCAAATAGAAGGATAGGGTCAGTAGAGCCCGAGATAATAACTTGGCCTGATTGATTGACCGAACCAGGCAAAATATCTCAACAAAACACCTAAATGAAATGGCATGCAGTAGAATAGGGCCACTGTAGATATTTCGACTCATTCATCTGCGATTGATCAAGAGCTGTTAAAGATTATTCACTGTGCGTGAGCAAGGACAGATTTCGTTCTCGACCAATCAGCGCATTTGTTGAAATTTCTGGCCTCGACCAATCAGCGAGCTCCATTTTTTAACGCTGACTGGCATGACGTCATGTCAATAGGGGAAGCTGTGGGGAAAACCTCTCCCCCTATATCCCTCGAGCTGACAGTGGTTATCCAACTTTTGAGCAGTTTATTGTGTTTACGTATATCTTTAGTAAATTTTGAAACTTTTTGCCGATGCAATTTTTGATTGCTAATGTTTTTCAAGAGAAAATTGATTTTTAAATCTCGCTTAAATTTCAAACCTTCGGTTAGGATGCAGTCCTTGCCTGAACTTGAGTCTCCCAGTCGAACTTCATTTTTCAATCCATTTTTCCTACTTCCCCAGGACAGGTAAAAATGCCAACGCATAATTTAAGATCTGGAGAATTTCATGCTGAATCTAGAACTATATTCGGTTGAATATCGCTTAAGAATGTCCGAAGAAGTATGGCCTGAAATTATTGACGGCAGCCGGCCTGCCATAGGCTCAACCAGAAAGCGCCAGCAGAATTATTTCCACCAAGAAAGCGTAAATATATAGGTACTCACCAATCTTTCATCTGCTACGACGAACTAAAACTCCATACAACCAAATATCCACTGCTTTCATGTGTAAACTACGAATTTACCAACAATAAATTAGATAATTTGTACAAGTTCCACCACCACGTTCTTCATCCAGCCAGCGTAAATCCTTGCCCGAAATGAACATGCCATAAGCCATCAAATGTCTGAACGGAGCAGATAGCGAAATCGACAAGTTCACAAAAGCAGTTGTTTTTATTGTAGGAGTCGATTTCTATTCCTTAGACAAATCATTTCAGATTTAATTTGCAAAAATTGACCATGAAAAAGATATTTTTATGAGCTTGTCAAACATTCATGCGACTAACTTATCTTTTACAGACCTACAAGATGATATTGAAGAATGCAGTGACACATGGAGTAAAAGTAGACTTACGAAGGAGTTAAAGTACCAGATGGACAATTAAAGTTTTAGCCATAAAGCTTTACTGCTCGACAAAACATTATCAATCAATAGCTATCAATAGTGTCCCACTTTTTGGAACGGAACGGTGTTATTTGAAGCAGTCCCGTTTGAACTTTTCATAATTTGTGTACCAAAGCGTGTACTTATTTCTACAGCACATTGTCAAGCCTGCTGTTCAAATTTTGCAGAAAACAAGCGTTTTAACACATACCAACAGCAGAGACCCCGGAATGTAAAGGCTGGCCCTAAAAACGTAGCGTCTAAGCCTTATGTTCGTTTAAAATGCAATTTTCCTGGAATTATTGAGAGAAAAATATGTACAATGGTCCCATGCTCCAATGGTCCGCACTTTATACGTTGCAATGCTTGCAATGGTTTCAATGTCAATTTATGAAATCGACAAGTTTTGCTTGCTTTTCGCAAACTATAGCATATAACATGGAACA
The DNA here is from genome assembly GCA_004194415.1 of Aurelia aurita. NCBI lineage: Eukaryota > Metazoa > Cnidaria > Scyphozoa > Semaeostomeae > Ulmaridae > Aurelia > Aurelia aurita. Next base: position 335,677 of record REGM01000169.1, read on the forward strand.
TAGTGAATTACCCAATAAAATATATCACATTTCATGGTCTTTTTTGTTGTTGTTGTAGATTTATTTTAATTCGATTTAACACTGTAGCTAACAATATATACACATATATATACATACATATATACAGAGTTAACTAATCAAAATCGAATATGTATACGGAAAACAAATTAAATATTTTTATAAATTTTAATTGCACTGGTAAAAATAAGTCAAAACGTTAAATTGCACTGACAGGCAGGCACTGATAGGCACTACATTTGCAAGTCGGTCCGTCCCATTGTTTTATTAGATTCGTAAAAATTTTCAAATTTTCTGCAGATTTTAGCTTGTTTGGTAGGCCATTCCAAATCTGTGGCCCAATAGACATTAGACTGTTGGACCCAAATGTTGTTTGATTAGGCCTAACATGGGCTAAGTTATTTGGATTTATTAATGAATTATTTGAAGACCGTAATTTTAATATGTTCTGCATAAAAGGTGGGTTTAACTGTTTCACTGTTTTGAATATTTCAATGCAAAGGATTCTTTGTCGAGCAATAAGCATCGTGCATTTATCTGACTTCAAGAGCAACTTGTTGTACGAACTGGTGTGATCATTATAGAGAAATCTTAAAGCGCGTTCTTGTAACTGTTCAATTTTCTGTAATGATCTGGAAGATGAGAAATACCATATCAAAGGACAGTAATTAAAATTAGAATATACAAAGCTCTGAACAAGAATCTTTTTCTCTTTAAAGCCAATAAAAGTCTTTAATCTTTTAAGAACATTCAATTGCGAGGCAGCTTTTTTGCAAAGATTAGAAATGTGTGGGTCGAAATCAAGTTTATAATCCAACGCAACACCTAGAAGTTGCACGGTATCCTCAGATTTTATCAATTTCCCATTAATGTTAATCTGTTCTCTACTGGTATCTGTCCGGTCTTTCCTGAGCAATATAGCATGGAATTTTTCAGGGTTGGCAATCATTTCATTTTCTTCTAACCATGATAGTTCAGTTCAGTTCATATATTTTAAAATTCCTCAACATACAATATCTTACTACAACACTAATTACATACAAAAACTACTAATTACAAAAACATACTTATAATAACAGACAATAAATAACAATTAGGTAAAACGTTGCATGCAGGGGAATTTCTTTAGGAGGAGCTCTCTCATTAGATAAACCAATCGAGGAGAGAGCACCCCCTTTACTAAGATGGTTTGGAATTTTATCTAATCATTTATGAGTGTGACCAGAACAACATTTTTCACTGTAGAATCAATTGTGATAGTTATTCATAAATAAAAAGGTTTTAAGCTTTTGACGAAAACTGAAAGCAGATGACGATATTTTTATATCAACTGGAATATTATTCCAAGATTTGGCACCAAAGAAACGCACAGACCTGAGACCATATTGCAAAGTATTTTTTCGAGTTAAAAAAATGTCATTTTTTGCGGCTTGCCGTGTATCATAATGATGAACATTTGTCACAGATTCAAAAAAGTTATGGAAGCAAANAATTATTCGCCTTGACAGAAATGGAGAAATAGTTGAAAGGTTTTTAACTTTTGTCAATGTGAGTCAAGATAGATCTGCACCTGCAATCACTGCCATTGTCAAGGAAATTCTAAACAGAACTTTCCTGATTGTGCAGTATTATCATAATTTGTTACTGGTAAAAGAAAAATCAAGAGAACTTTCCTGGTTGTGCAGTATTATCATAATTTGTTACTGGTTAAAGGAACTTTCCAAGAGAACTCCCAGTTTAATCTGCTGTGGCTAATTCCATGAGAATGATGTCTTTGTTGACTTTCCTGATTGCTTCTACAAAGAACTTTCCATGAGAACTTTCCTGTTTGTGCAGTATTATCATAATTTATTGCTGATCAGAGAACTTCCTCCCACAACAGCCAATCTTCTTGCAAGATCAATTTTAATGCAGTTTGATTACCCCCAGTTTTACTGTTGCCAATGAGCTGGTGGGGTTCCTTCTGCTTAAAAAAGGAAAACTCAAGCAATGGGCATTCCCGTGACATGTAGTCCAGGAGGAGAAGGGGGGATTGGTAAGAAAAAGATGGAATTTATATGGATGAGTCGTGTTGGTCAAGTTTGGTGCGCTGATTATGAAACTCGATGTTATACGGCCGATATCCGGGGCCTTCAGCCTCGTTTTCATGAAAAAGCCTCGTTTTCGTGAAAACACATAAAATAGCCTTATTACAAGGCTCTGTTTGATTTTATTGTCTAACAATGGATAAAGGATGACGGAAATATGCTAAATGTAACTTTTCGAAACTAAAAATAGACTATTGTGACTTCCGGTCACGTGATATTTGAGTCACATGACCAAAAACAATAAGAATGGGAAATTCAACCTTAATGGATTTCTGGCTTATTTTTCAGCGTTAGAGTGTTTTTTCTATCCCTAGGAATTCGTCCAACTCATATTTATCTTCAAAAATGTGACGATTGTTGTCTAAATTGTCATCAGTGGACTCTTGGACCGTTCATCTATCCCTTCTTAGAAGCAATTTTGACTTCATACAAATTGATGCTTATGTGAAATAAGAGAGCTTGATGTTACAGATAGATCGATGATCTTATTTCCTTTCTTGTACCTCTGCTAAAATGTTTTCTTCTAAATTCAACGACCGTCTGTAGTTGAATAAGCATAAAGCCAAGGACAACATGGACTAGGTGAAAACCGCGGACCTCGCGGACTTCGCGGACTTTTTCGTCCGCGACTTTGAGGTCCACGCTTGTCAACAATATTCGTCTGGATCATTCAACCCAGTTCTCGACGGCTCCAAATGCTATCTAACATGCTATGCACTGTTTTCATCACTATCCACTATAATTATTTAGAAAAAAGCATATAGCTAGGAATTGATTGCTGCTTGTATGGATATCGGAGACTGCAATGAGACTATGACGTTAGGAGAAAACGTCTTTAGTAGAGATACGCAAAAGATCATGCAGTCATATATCGTCCTATCGTTGATGCCACTTTGCCACAGATAGCTGGATATTGACTTCAAACGATGAATTTGTCTACGGAAATGTGGACCAGCTGATACTGGAGATGGAACATCTGGACAAATTCGTTGCGTATGAAGTCACAATTGCTTCTAAGAAGGGATAGATGAACGGTCCAAGAGTCCACTGATGATAATATAGACAGCAATCGTCACAGTTTTGAAGATAAATATGAGTTGGACGAATTCCTAGGGATAGAAAAAGTACTCTAACGCTGAAAAATAAGCCAGAAATCCATTAAGGTTGAATTTCCCATTCTTATTGTTTTTGGTCATGTGACTCAAATATCACGTGACCGGAAGTCACAATAGTCTATTTTTAGTTTCGAAAAGTTACATTTAGCATATTTCCGTCATCCTTTATCCATTGTTAGACAATAAAATCAAACAGAGCCTTGTAATAAGGCTATTTTATGTGTTTTCACGAAAACGAGGCTTTTTCATGAAAACGAGGCTGAAGGCCCCGGATATCGGCCGTATAACATCGAGTTTCATAATCAGCGCACCAAACTTGACCAACACGACTCATCCATATAAATTCCATCTTTTTCTTACCAATCCCCCCTTCTCCTCCTGGACTACATGTCACGGGAATGCCCATTGCTTGAGTTTTCCTTTTTTAAGCAGAAGGAACCCCACCAGCTCATTGGCAACAGTAAAACTGGGGGTAATCAAACTGCATTAAAATTGATCTTGCAAGAAGATTGGCTGTTGTGGGAGGAAGTTCTCTGATCAGCAATAAATTATGATAATACTGCACAAACAGGAAAGTTCTCATGGAAAGTTCTTTGTAGAAGCAATCAGGAAAGTCAACAAAGACATCATTCTCATGGAATTAGCCACAGCAGATTAAACTGGGAGTTCTCTTGGAAAGTTCCTTTAACCAGTAACAAATTATGATAATACTGCACAACCAGGAAAGTTCTCTTGATTTTTCTTTTACCAGTAACAAATTATGATAATACTGCACAATCAGGAAAGTTCTGTTTAGAATTTCCTTGACAATGGCAGTGATTGCAGGTGCAGATCTATCTTGACTCACATTGACAAAAGTTAAAAACCTTTCAACTATTTCTCCATTTCTGTCAAGGCGAATAATTGCACTCAGTTGTTCCTTTGTTGACACATCTGTTGTTTCATCAACCTGGATAGTAAGGAAGGTGCATTCTTGGATTTCCTTGTAAATTTGATCCTGAATGAATTATCATATCTACGCATTCAATCAAATCATTTTGAATATTTGGAGAAACACCTGTAAAAACACCTCCTCCATGCCTTTTCAGAGGCCCCTAAATGGACGTTCCTGCTTAGCTACATAGGGACAGCTTCAAAAAGAGTTTTTAACATCTCCCTGTTCTGCCTCACCTCTTCATTATGACGTTCAGTCTCATCTCTTCTGGCTCTCGAAAACAAAACATCAACTCTCTCTGAAACATCGAAGGTTTTCCACATCTTGTAGAATGTAGGCCTATATGAGACCTGGTTCTCTCGTGTTTTTGGCAGTCAGAGAGGAAACCTTGCATGTTAATGTAGGTAGCCTGTTTCATTCAGCCCATGTTTGAGAAGCTCGAAGAGGTGGAAATAGCAAACATGGCCAACAGAAAAGGCGTTTCATACCTTCATACACAGCCAATCTTTTTTTGTGTACCAGACTTCTTGGAACGACCTGTTTTTCATCTTCAGAACAAGAATCGGAGTTGGCTTTTGGTTGAGAATCACCTTCTGCTCGCTGACATGTCTTGCTGCAAAAGACTTCCTCAATAGCTGGGAGACAATGTCTCCCTCAAGAAGAACTTCGAATGAATCTTCGTACTCCATAGTAATCAAATTCGAACAATAATTCTCCGAATGGAAACGTGATTATAACTTGTACTGTGCCTAGGCCCGTCCAGTCGCAGTGAAATCAAAAGGCAAAATCTACATCAACATTTCTCATCAACATTTCTCAACAACAACAACCTCCTGCTGAAGAAAATTGGCATGACCAAGGGTTGAAAACTGGCGCAATAGCGGTGCAATAGGCATGCGTAAGATCGGATTCAGCCAATCAAATCACGCTAGATTTATTATTATGATGACCCAGCTCATGCCATCTCAGGATGAGCATGATGTAACATAGGGTACCAGTACGGAAAACAGCGAAATTGTACTTGCATGGATTATTATCTGCAGCTAAAGCAACATAATTAGTATAGAAACCCTGTGATATGTCGTGCTTCTCCAAACCGAGCATGAGTTAACACAGAGGACCAAGGTATCGAACTGCGGGAAGTGGTAGGTTATGATGTAATGGTCCTATGACATCGATGTGAACGATTTTTAAAGAAATTTTTTATAAAAAGTTTTTTTTTTGTATAATAAAAATACTCATATATCTGAAAATTGTTGGTCATGCTGAGCATGACCAGTATGACCGCTAGCTTCGCCACTGCTTCCAATGATGAACGTTGAGGAGACTTAAATATTATAAAATTAGTTTTATCAATGTTTAGTGACAACTTGATAACATCCAGCCATTTTTTAACCTGTTTTAACTCTTTATTTACTATTCTTTGCAACGTATCAAGATTTTCAGCTTCAAGGTAGATATTTGTATCATCCGCAAATAAGTAAAAAGAGAGTATGGATGATGAATTAGGTAGATCATTAATAAAAATTAAGAAAAGAAGGGGGCCAAGGACAGAACCCTGTGGAACCCCACATGTAACATTTAGATGGCTGGAGTTGGATCCATTTACAGAAACATATTGCTTTCTACCTGTTAAGTAAGATTTAAACCAATCTAAAGCCGGTCCTCGAATTCCATAGTTTTCAAGCTTCATTAAAAGAATGCTATGGTTTACAGTATCAAAGGCTTTCTGCAAATCAAGAAAGATCCCGCAGCCTCATTCAAGTAAGTTAGGTCTAAATTAGCAAAGTCATTTTGGAATCTTTCAACATTAAGTTTAGAGAAATCATGGTAGGAGTATGATAAGTTTTTGTAAGCTATCTATATACTAAGATGAGTCATAGGAATTACCCGAAACTCTTCCTTTTGTTATCCCTCTCGGCGCGGTAACTAGAACTCCCCTAAAACTGCGTCTCTACCATGGAAAATAGCATTACCAACATATGCTCCAAAGTCTGAATCTGTGCGTAATGGGGTTATTTGTTTGGTTTGCAAAATGGGGGCTGGGGCAGTTGCTTTTTCATCCAAGCTTCTACGCCCAAGGGAATGATCCTTACACATACCCTCATTACCGGACCATTAGTACATTGAAGTTCGATCTTACTTTCAGTTCCTTTTTGAAAGAAGGAGCAAACAAAGAGGGTAGGTTTGCATAGATCGCTTTCTTTTTCCAGCTAAGATATCGTAGGCTGTAGAGCAGGAAAAATGAGGGCCTTACAGGGGTATCGAGTGAGGGGGGAAGTCTGTTCTGAGTTGCATATGACTAGAAAATCAAAGGCTCCTTGACCTCCAATGCTCCGCATTTTACACTTTAGATTACATAGTTTGATGTTGTAAAGGCTCATAGAAACTTATTGAAATGCAAGATAAAAGCGTGCCTTAGCTGTGACGCAAAGCATATGGCAAGGCAAATGCAATAACAGGGAGGCTCCAATGAGAGGGGGCAAGTTTCTTTCGAGGGGCATGGTGCTAAAACGAGAGCGTAGTCTTTCGCTTCCATTTCTTCTCAGAGTTTTCTTAAAAGGGGATTCTGAGGGGCATAGGGAAATGGGAGGCTTACATGCATTACTCAGAGTTTCTTATTTAATTACGCAGGATGGCTTGAAAAGGGGGTCTCGAATGAGGAGGAAGGTTTAGAGGGCGTCAATTTGGCACCTGAGAGAAGGGGTAACAGGAAGGCCACGGGTTTCAGGGCTGCAATAACGATTAAGTGAAAAGTATTTCTTACAACAACAATTATGTTACATGATATCGATAGTATCAACTACTTAGAAGAGGAAACCAAATCAAGAAGACATTCAGCTCATGCACAATTCTGTGCAAAATTTCCTATCAGAGCGAAATGAATGAAAACGAAGGAGCCAATTGCAATAATTTATCTTATGCCTCATCCACTACTTAGAATAGGAAACCAAATCAAGAAGACATTCAGCTCATGCACAATTCTGTGCAAAATTTCCTATCTAAATTTCCTATCTATCTAAATTTCCTATTCCTATTCTCTCATTTATCTAACAACTGCCTCTACAATGCTACAAGAGGTTCTTTACTCAATCCTCTCGAATTGGATTAACTCCCTGGACACAAAGAAGCCCATTGCAATAGTTTAATCTAAAATTCTATTTTGATACGCAACGTTCTTCAGGAAGAGGGGCTCCAATGAGATGCGAACTTTATTCTGAGGGTTATGGGGCTCAAACGAGAGGCCAGGCTTGCATATCTTCTCTGAGTTTTCTTAGAAGGGGGATGGAAGGCAAATGGGAGGTTTAGATGTCTTACTCAGAGTTTCTTATTTCATTTTTTGTATGGCAAGGCCAAGGCTCCAATGAGAGGAAAAGTTTATTTGAGGGGCATAGGACTAAAACGAGAGGGTCGGTTTAGAGTTTTCTTAGATCGGTTCCTTTTTCCAGCTAAGATATGGTAGGCGGAGGCTGTAGAAGGAGAGAAAAGGGAAATAGGAGGTTTAGATGGGGTTTAGATGTCTTACTCAGAGTTCCATATCTAATTCGCAGGCTCTAGGGGAGGAAAACGGTTTTGCCTGCTGCGAAAGAGACCTTGAAAGGGGGGTTTCGAATGAGAGAGAGGAAGTTTATAATATATCAGTAGAGAATCGAACACGGAATGCGCTCAAGGATTGAGGGGTGCAGTAACGATTGATTGTTTATTTCATTAGTTGATTAACTTGAAACTATTTCTTACAATAAAACTTAATTCGCACGCAACGAAGGGGCTCAAATTATCCAAAGAACGGATTATCCAAATAATCGCCCGTTTATGCGGAGGATACATGTAGTTAATTTGGGTATGACGGAGGAGCGTTAGTATGTAACTCTCAGGATACAACAAACTGCTCTTTCATTAGAAGACTATTGCAATGATTCTTTATAAAAGAGCAAAGTAGGCAAACGGAAGAAACTAAAGGAACAAGACGTATGACAACAACGAAGGAAATAAGAGAAGATACACGTATAGTTTGTATAAAAAACTTGGGTCCGGGGTTGGTAGGCAGTTTCTTAAATTTTAGGGCCATTTTGGTACCAAGAGTTTCTTACTGAGTTTCTTATGTTGTTAACGCCCTAAGTGTAGAGCTAATATAGTTTTGTTAGAAGGGCTTCCAAATTACTTTGTAAGATCTCAAATAATGTTAAAACATAATTCGCACTCAAAACAATGTCAAAACATTTACTATTACTCTATAGTGTCGAAATATGTTCGAGTGACCTGGGAAAATCAAAGCTGCAAATTACAAAAGTTTCTTATCTTTTTTAATTCAGGTAGGGTAGTTTCTTAAGTTCTAAAAAATTGAGCCTACAGTTTCTTATAAGCGGTTTCTTATAAAAAAATACGTGTATTGGGCAACGAGTTAACTGGATAGATTGAGTAGATCTTGAGAGACTTTACAATGCGTAAACAGCAGTGAAAGTAGTTAGCGAGGAAATGATATAAACACTGAACAGATGGATCGAGAGGAGAAGTAGAGCAACTAGAAAGAACAGGATGGAATATAAGGCTGGTAATGAGTAGCTACAATAAAGAGAGATTAAAAGATACTGCACAACGAGAGCTCTAAAGAGAGAATATAAGTAACTTAGCGAATAATCACAACTATGGTTTAGATATCTGAAATTGAGTGAAGATAGCTTATGCGACATGGAGGGTAGGACGAGAAGAAATAGTACAAGAGTAGCGATAATTCAGTTTCTGAGGTAAAGAAAAGAAACAAAGCTAATTACAAGGGTCAGTTTTTAGAGTATAGCCAAAGGAGAAAAGAGAGGTTGAAGAAAGCGGGACAACGGAATACTTACAGAGTAAAATACATAGCACATTGTTCACAAGAAATGAAGCAATTTGAAGGACAACTAGCATATGAAATATAAAGAAAGTAAAACTAAAATGAGAGACCAGAACTGGAAAAAGTTGGCAAAAAGGATTTGCACTGATTTTTGAAAATGGAGAAAGCACAGCAAACAGGAAAAATGTTAGAGAGACTGCAATGGATCTTCGCTTAGTATATGCCACTAAGATCGAAACCGTATTTTCTCGCAGAGCTGTTACTAAATTGCCCATTTTCAACGATTAATTTGCAAAGTGGATATAGTGAATATATAGATTTGTAAAGAGTAAGGATATAGCAACAGTTTCAAAGGCAATAACGTTTATAAAGAGTGGAAAGAGGAAGATGAAACAACGGAGAGAAACGGAATGGACATAGAAGTGGTATTGAATGCTACTTCAATATGCCAACAAAAATAACTTTGTTGATTCATAACGTTGATATCAACCCTTGACTTTGCTTTCAAAGGTATCTCCATATTGGACTCCTATCCTTCTTCGCCAGTGTTCTTACAAGTACGCGTAATATAGACATAAAGAAATAGCACACAGATAAATACTGTAAAAGCCCTATTAAGATCCTCCCCGGGAGGCTTATTAATTTTCGAAGGCTACAGAGGGGTCGTTAAAGAGAGGGTTTATTAGAGAGAGGACTTATCCACAAAGTCAAGGCTAGCAATGATAGGTTTTGGGTCGTTTACTTTATATTTTCCAGAATCAACAAACTACTTTGCAAGTAAAGCACACAAATTCAACGTAGTGAAGAACCCAAATCACACGGAAATTGCGATTTACATTATTTTGGTTCAATAATTGGAGGATATTTAGAAGCCTTTTGTGTTCCATATAAGAGAGGGGGAATTATGGAGAAGACTTAATAGATATTCACATTTAAGCTTCAAAGAAAAGGGCTTATTAGATAGAGGACGTAATAGAGAGGGGCTAGATAGAGCTTCTCTTTCCTTCTCTTTCCTGCTCTTTCCTTCTCTAACGAATGCGAAGCACGACGGCGGGCCCGCGCAGCAAGCCTAGTACCTGCATGCTTTACTATGAGAAACTGAGGAAAATGGTCTGTTATTTGAGACAGAATATTACCATTTACTGTTTCTTGATCGAAAACGTTAGCAAAAATATTATCTATAATGGTAGAAGAATTATCAGATACTCGAGTAGGATGTATAACATATGGCAAAAGTTGATTCGAAAGGATTAAGTTTACGAATTCCCCAGTTGCAGCATGAGAGTTATAATTTAGAAGATCAATGTTGAAATCACCAAGAAGAAATATTTGTTTATTTGAGACAGCAGGATTAGAAATAACTTCTTGTAAATAAGTGGTAAGGTTATCAGAATTAGAATTTGGATGACGATACAGACAGCAAAACAGAAAGTTTTTCCCTTTCTCATTTTCAACCTCAACCCATACCGCTTCATAATCTGCACTGTCTTTGCTCAAGTCAGGTCTAACAATTGGGGAAAGACCTGTCTTTACATAAAGACCAACACCACCATTCTGACTATGTGACCGAACAGAGAAAAAAACTATAACCAGGGATATCAACATTTGTTTTTATGGGATGATCAAAAGAATCCCAAGTTTCAGACACACCGACAACATCAATCTTGATTCCCAAACTTACCAGTGTAGCGACAGGCTCATCTAAGTGACAAGAAAGACTTCTAATGTTCATATGTAGCAGAGAAAAATCATTTTGAGAATGCTCAAAATTTGAAATGTCCTGTAATGTGTGATAAGAGGAATTTATGTTGGCAGGTAAATGTTCATCAATATTGTAGTCACCCATGATAAGGCAACTCCGGTTTCTTTTTCCAAAATATTCACAAGATCGGGCATGCTTTTAGAAAAATAAGCAAGTGTATTGTCATCAGCGTAATTATAAAGCGTTGCCTGTTTTATGAAAAGAAATAAATCATTTATGTAATTATTGAACAGGATAGGTCCCAGCACGGAGCCCTGGGGTACACTAAATATAACCTCTTGAAAAGAACTATAAGTATTATTTATCCGAACACATTGTTTTCGTTTTTTGAGATACGAATAGATAAGGACTAGTGCATCCTCATCAAATCCATATGCATGTAATTTGGCAATAAGCAAATCATGTGGGATACAGTCGAAGGCTTTCGAAAGATCCATTAGAATCGCTCCTTACGAGATAGTCGTTGTCGAGGTTAGACCTCCAATCTTCTATCAGACGTATTAAAACATGCTGGGTGCCATATGCCTGTCTATAGGCCGCAATGAAAATAGAAAGCGTGTTGTCTAAATGTTTAATCAGTTGCTGTTTTAAGACTTTTTCGTATATCTTTGAAAAGGTATTGAGAACACTAACTGGGCGAAAGTTCCTCTCTACTGTTCCATTTGGCTCCCCCTTATCTAAAGGGCAGACTGCCGCTTTTTTTGCATCGTTTGGAAAGCGGGGATTACGAATGCTACAGTTTATTGCCGTGGTTAAAGTGTTTGTAAGCTCATTTGCAGCTAGAGATACCAGCCTCGGGGGTATTTGATCTTCACCGGTAGATTTCCTGCCATCCAAGGATCTTAATAGTTGCGCAACTTCTTGATTTTCTATCNACTAGTGCATCCTCATCAAATCCATATGCATGTAATTTGGCAATAAGCAAATCATGTGGGATACAGTCGAAGGCTTTCGAAAGATCCATTAGAATCGCTCCTTACGAGATAGTCGTTGTCGAGGTTAGACCTCCAATCTTCTATCAGACGTATTAAAACATGCTGGGTGCCATATGCCTGTCTATAGGCCGCAATGAAAATAGAAAGCGTGTTGTCTAAATGTTTAATCAGTTGCTGTTTTAAGACTTTTTCGTATATCTTTGAAAAGGTATTGAGAACACTAACTGGGCGAAAGTTCCTCTCTACTGTTCCATTTGGCTCCCCCTTATCTAAAGGGCAGACTGCCGCTTTTTTTGCATCGTTTGGAAAGCGGGGATTACGAATGCTACAGTTTATTGCCGTGGTTAAAGTGTTTGTAAGCTCATTTGCAGCTAGAGATACCAGCCTCGGGGGTATTTGATCTTCACCGGTAGATTTCCTGCCATCCAAGGATCTTAATAGTTGCGCAACTTCTTGATTTTTTATCTCTTGAAAAGTGAAGGTATCCAACACTTGCTCTGGGTTTTAAATACTAGCTAGGACACTAGGATGGTTTTTATACTTATCGAGAATCAAGCGAACAATTTGACGGTCATCAGAAATTGGCAGAAATTACAGTATCTGTAGCAAGGCTAATAGGCTTCTTACCGCTGGATTTTTCTACTATATTTACATAGTGGTCGTTGAAAATCTCTGTCAGTTCCTGGTCATCAGTTACAACGGTATCATTTTTCACAAGAGAAATATCACTACTCGTAAGTCCCCCTTTATTTGAAAGAAAAGGTTTAACAAGATCACAAAATTCTTTATTTGACATAGTACCATTTTTAGTTGCTTCCTTAAAGTGGTTTTTCATAGCCTTCTTTCTTATAGAGACACATTTATTTCGTTGCTTTTTGAACTTAGTTCTATTTTCTGCGGTAAGGTTTTTATTAAATATTTTTTAAAGCCTTGATCTAGTATAAATTGCCTTTTGTAATTGCTAATTCATAAAAGGGTCTTCCCATATTTAGATTTTCCTAGACTTTTAATATGCTATTAAGTAGTAATTGAAGCATGGTTTGCAGCAGAAAAAAATTCTGTTGCAATTTGTTCTAGGTCTAAATCTAGATTTACTGGACTAATTCGGAGAAAAAGATTTTGGAGCGGAATAACATCGGATTCACGCAGTTACACGAGAGAAGTGAATCGGAGTGGAGTGAATCGGATTGGTTTTCACCTCACCTCCAGAGAGGAGTGTTTTCACTCCACGAAATCGGAGGGGAGTGCTTCGGCGTCGTGTAGCTGCACCCTCCTATCCGATGCGAAACGCAATCCGGTGTGAGATGAATCTGGTATCGTGTAACTTGGGCCTAAATATCGTAAAAGCTCTATTACGCCCAGGGGGCTTATCTAATTTCGGAGGTTACGGAGGGGGTTTATTAGGGGGCTTATTAAGGGGCTTATTGAAATAGTCAATTGTGAAGGCTAAAAGTGATTGGTTTTTGGGACGTCATATTTTCTGAAATCAACATACGATTTGGCAGGTGAAACACACAAATTCAGCTTGGTGTTGAACCCAAACCAAATGAAAACTATGATTTAAATCACTTTAATTGAATAAATGAAACATCTTTAGTAACCTTTGCAGTTTCATATAAGCGGGAAGGGGGGCTTATTGGAGAGGGTGCTAAATAGATCTTTTACGTTAAGCATTACATAAGTCGTGCAGTGGCGTCGCCAGAGGGTGGACTGGGGTGGACATGTCCACCCAGTTTCTCAGAGTGGTATTTATTCGGCAGCAAAAATAGTTTCAAAATTTAGTTGGGTACTAGGCTTGCCGCGCGTCGCCTGCGGCGCCGCGCCGGCCCGCCGTCGTGCTTCGCATTCGTTAGAGAAGGAAAGAGAAGGAAAGAGAAGCTCTATCTAGCCCCTCTCTATTACGTTCTCTATCTAATAAGCCCTTTTCTTTGAAGCTAAAATGTAAATATCTATTAAGTCTTCTCCATTAATTCCCCCTCTCTTATATGGAACACAAAAGGCTTCTAAATATCCTCCATTTATTGAACCAAAATAATGTAAATCGCAATTTCCGTGTGATTTGGGTTTCATCACTACGTTGAATTTGTGTGCTTTACTTGCAAAGTAGTTTGTTGATTCTGGAAAATATGAAGTAAAAGACCCAAAACCTATCATTGCTAGCCTTGACGTTGTGGATAAGTCCTCTCTCTAATAAACCCTCTCTTTAAACCCTATTCTAACCGGGTAAATTTTTATCGATTTTCTACCGGGGGGGCGTTTTTGGCCCCCCCCCCNTGGACTGAGAGCTTTCCGTATAGATTTTTTAGTGTTTGATCGACTTTGATAGCTTGTTTTAGCCACGTTGGACTGAGACCTTTCGGTATATAAATTTGTTAGTGTTTGATTGACTTTGATAGCTCGTTTTAGCCACATTGGACTTAGAGCTTACCGTATAGAAATTTGTTCGTGTTTGATTGACTTTGATAGCTCGTTTTAGCCACGTTGGACTGAGAGCTTACCATATAGGTATTTTTAGTGTTTGATCGACTTTGATAGCTCGTTTTAGCCACGTTGGACTGAGAGCTTTCCGTATATAAATTTGCTTGTGTTTGATTGACTTTGATAGCTTGTTTTAGCCACTTTGGAGTGAGAGCTTACCGTATAGAAATTTTGTCGGTGTTTGACCAACTTTGATAGCTCGTTTTAGCCACTTTGGACTGAGAGCTTGCCGTACAGAAGTTTTGGTTGGTGTTTGACTGATTTTTTGCTCGTTTTTCAAATGTTTTCATTTACGGAAAAAAGCCTCGCGTGAAGAAGCCGGGGCATGTTAATTGTGTTATTTCTTCCCTTTTCTTCTTGTTGAAAACGCATTCTTGAGTTCTTTAATGCACAGAGATTGCAAATTCCAATGAAAAAATTTCACAAAAATACCTGTAATTAGAAATAAGTCATTTATGAAAATAGATTGATTGAGATAAAAAGATATATTTTCCAAGGATATACCTAAATTTGTTCTCAAATACAAAGATTTGAACATTGTCAAGTAAAGAAATATTTGGTTTCCTATTACCCACACTTTGTTTTTCGGAGAACATTTGGTTCAAATTCATGATTCGACCACTGGATGAAGATTGAGGAGCTTAAATTCCTGAAAGATTTTGTACATTTTTGAACCAAACAATATGAAACAGATACATAATTTAATACTGAACACGTTGGTATAGTATTCTTTCAAAATAAAATCCTTTTTAATGAATAATTTGATGTTTTATGCGCGATGGTCAGATTTAGGCCCAATCGCGACTTCATTCTTCGGATGTTGAAAATAGCGTATATGGTGAATATAGTGAATATGGTGAATATGGACCCCTTTCACATCTACGTCACAGGTGCGAAGGTGTGACGTGTCAGTCGCGATATCGGAGGATAACAGCTGATAAACGCATTGTAAACAACGTGGACGCTCATGTGTTTTGGCTGTCGAAGTGCGCGCGCACGTCACACCTTCGCACCTGTGACGTAGATGTGAAAGGGGTCTTTATTCACCATATACGCTATATTCACTATATTCACCATATACGCCATATTCACCATATACGCCATATCCACTATATTCACCATATTCAACATATTCACTATATTCACCACATTCACTATATTCACCATGTTTACCATATTCACTATATTCACTATATTCACCATATTCACTATATTCAACATATTCGCTATATTCACCATATTCACTATATTCACCATATACGCCATATTCACCATATACACTAATTCAACATATTCACCATATTGACTATATTCACCATATACGCCATATTCACCATATACGCTATATTCAACATATTCACTATATCCACTATATTCACCATATATGCTATATTCACCATATTCACCATATACGCCATAGTCAAGATATTCACCATATACGCTGTGTGCATTATATTCATATGTTGTATGCCACAATATATATTTTGAATACAGGTCCACACTCTAGTGTATTACTTATAACAATAGCCGCCATAGTAGAGGCTCGGGACATTAGAAGATGCTTACATGGAGCATATACCCAACTGGCTAGAAGAAGGACCGACACCAAGCCAAACACAAGCTCTAGACTTTATTAGGTCATAATAGCTAGCAGCTTCCGAAGGACAGAAACTCTGTATGTTTATGAATCAAGAACTAACAATTTTGTTTATTGTGGCTAGGCATATTTCATGGATAAATGGAGAACATATTATATTGTGTTGTTTGCGTTGGACACTGAGTTCTTCTTGTTGGACAAAAAGGTTAACAACTATATGAAGAGAGGCTAGAAACTTATTTGAAACTTATCTCGAAACATTTTCTTGTTGGTTCTGAAAAAGTGACAGACAAGGAGGATGTTTTCGATGAGACTCTTGCTGTGGATCGAAGTTGAAAAAGACAAATTCTGATGAACAACGACAATGACTGCTATTTTGATAATTTTCAGCATAAATGCAACAGGATCTATTATAGGGGTAAAATGGTTCAGCTTGGGGCAAAATGAGTAAGGCAACAAATTTGAATAAAACTCGTAAAAATGAGGTTGAACTACTCTCCTTGATGGTGTAAATGTTGACTTAACATTTCACAATCTAGCGTTTTCCAGCTGTCAACACTACCCATTTTACCCCCAGCCTACCCATTACCCCCTGCATGCAGACCCTATGAAACAATGTGTAAGCAATTCTATATGCACTACTTCCTGAAATGCAGAATCTTTTTAAATTCATATTTTTTTTCATGAGATGCAGCTCTTGGATAAGGAAATTGTTGTCTTATTTTCTTTAACTTGATTTTTATTCTTCAATATCACTGGGAGCATTATTTGGAATGGAAGGCAATCATCCTCCCTCTTCTAGTAGGATCAATTGCCAACCATCATTTGTGTGCAACAAGAAGTTTGATGGGGGGTGGATGAAGGCAGTGGCAGAGCCAAGGGGTGTGAGGGGGTAAATATCCCCCACTTCCAAAAAGGTGGCTAAAATTTAAATCGAAAAATGTAATAAAATTTTCTTGGTCTAAGAATTTTGGACTTTTACCCTCTCAGTATTTTCTGCTTGCTTTCAGTCAGTCAGTTATTTGTTTTAAGTGGGCTGTCAGGATTTTCTAGCTACTTAAAGCTAATTTAGGCCCACTATGCATGCCGCATCCAGGCATGGGACCCCTAGTTTAACGTCCCTTCCGAAGGACGGCGAAGTGAGTTGCGAGGTCAGTCCCCGGGTCAGGCCTCTGAGGTCACCCATCCGGAGTTTGACCCCACTCGACCAAGCTTAACTTCAGTCACCTGATGAAAACTGTATAAGCCGCTTTGCCACTGGACAAGACCTTCTACTTTCTGTCACTTGATATTTTTGGTCCAAATTCTCTGATGAAAATGGTCAGAGTCTAGCCAGGTAAAAGTGGGTGAATTGGATTAAAGTGAATAGAGATAAAAGCCTAATCAACTTGGGTCTGCATAGGTAAGATGGGTAGGCTTGGGGTAAAATGGGTAGTGCCTTGATGGCAGGAAAATAGTAAATCATAAACTGTTAAATCAACAAACATCAAAGGGGCTATTTCAAACAGTTGTAACCTGAGAAACGCAGTGAATTATGATTTTTGCAAAATTCTTCTCATTTTTCCTCTCCGGTAGACCACCCTATACAAGATAAATTATGGGCTGGCATGTCAAAATTCTAAATGACTAGCATAATATCACAAACAGCTTCAGAAAATGTCTGGTGGCTAGAATTTTGGTGATTCTTGTTTATTTTCATGCATTATCCACATATCCCAACCCCCACCTTTTTTTACACCAGTAAAGAAAATTCTTGGCAAATTTCAGTGAAACGTAACAAAATGCTCCATAAAAACAAAGCCGAGAATCCCATGGTTCTCAATTGGGCACTCTCTTTACCATGAGTCAGCATTATTGTATTTGCAGATTAAATTCAGAATAAGTTTCAGAATGTTTCAGAATTTGGAAGCATTAAAAATTTCAATCTTATGATGATTCAAGTGTTATTATCTTGATATGGCTTACAATCTTTACATCATCAGAGCAAAATCATCAGCATTATTTAATAGATTAAACCAGAAAGGATTTTGATACATTGTAATAATTTCTTATTTGAAGGATTAATTGTCAACAGTCATGTTCCATTGACTCAAAGTACCAAGCAGGCTCCTTGCAACAGTCTTCTTTAGGTATTAAAACAATAAGCATTCCTGTCTTTGTTGTCATTAAATGCTACTTCAAGGTTTTCTTTTGGAGGTCCTAAAATAAAAGATAGAGACAAAATTAAACTACTCTCCTGGAAATGTCTGCTGCAGAGTAAATCTCAGCCAATCTCATAGAAAATTTCATGTACAAAGAAAAGAAAGAGCAGCAAAACAAATGGGAGATATCTGTACAAACTTAGATGCCCTGCTCAAGGACATTAGAAGAAATCTAAGAAAACATAATTACAGTAAGCTTTGTATGTATTGGCAAAACATGAAAACTGATGATTGTTTTGTAAAAGGCAGCCTTGATAATATTATTCAGTCTAGTATTTACATTTCTAGGCCAGAAGAACATCAGCAACAATTCAACTATCAACTTCATAGGACAATTATGGTTATTTAGGCCAAACCCAACAAAAAGTTTTCGGAACACGAAGTCAAAGTTTTGTTTCTATACTTCTTGCCTTCGTGTCCTTAAAACGGCTAACAAATACTCCAAAATATTTAATTTCCCAAAACATCAAACGAACTTCGAATGTGACGAATTCAGGCAGGTCTAACCTTTGTTTTCTGCCTAAAGAATGGTGAAGTTTGGAAGAGGAAGCACGTAAAGTTAACGAAGGTTAACCCGTCATGGCTCTCGAGCAACAATTGCCTTTGAAAATTGTGGGGGAACGGCGAATGCTACAGCAAAACAGCTACAATTTTTAGAAACTAGATGCTTGCAGCTATTGCGTTATATTTCAAATTGGAAATTTCTGCCTTTGAAAAGAAAATATTGGACTATCAAAAAGTTTTTGGTAAATTTAGGCCAAGAAAAGTTGATTCTTTCGAAACAGCCAGCCCAAGTTCAAGACGAGAAAAATACAAGTTTATTTCGACAACAATTGGTAAAGCGTGGCAAAATAGGACAAGAAAAAGTCGAAGAATCCAAAACTTTGAACAAAACTTCCATGAAACCAAGGACAAACGTTAAATTTAGCAAAAAGTCTGCTTACCTGCTGTGCTGCATCCCAAGTTTGTAAACTGAGTTGTCCTAGGCCTTTGAAAAATATGAAGAACCAAGAAGCTTTGAGTCCAGATTCTCAAAGAAGTTGAAAAACCGAAGATACAGCTATTGTGTTATATCTCGATATTTCGCTTTGGGAAACTTGGTACGCCTGCTGACGCCATTTATCGCAAAATTTCACTTTCGCGCCACAGCTTTCTTACAACAGAGGCCGGAAGTGACGTCAGAATTCAGGCTTGGGTTGTCGGGCGTGAATCATGTGTACTGAAAATTTCCTAATTCATATGGGGTAAAACGGAGACTTAGTGATAAATCAACAGAACTGCAGGGACGTTCCCCTACTAAAAAATTCCCTGCCATATCGATGATAGTTGAATATTATAAGATCCTTCAAAAAGTGCTTGAACTTTGATGGGGGAGGTGGGGAAATTCAACTCTGTCAGAAAATTCAACATTTGATTCTGACCATCAACCTAGCTGAAAATTGTACACAATGTTTGTTTTACAGCTGAGTTGTTTACCCTGCTTGGAGTAAACCAGGTAGTTCCCCTTCGAATAAGCTAAGCTAGCTACCTATCCACAAATGTATCTAACACAATTTGAAACATACATATGTACTGTTTTCAAAATTTAATGGTTTCACAAACTTTACTGTACTTTTTCCCATCAGAACCTGTTCTGAGAAAGTGTCGATCTCCTTTGAGCTTACAATTGATGCACAACCTAGCTACTCCTTTCAACAATGACTTGTCAACTGTTGCCCTTAACTCTTGCCTTTCTAAAACCAATGTAGTTCTTTCCGCCTGACCTCATACACAAGCTAATTGCCTCAGTTCCTGGTTTACTGACGAATGCAGACTCTCTCCTTCTTCTTCTTCACATAGTTTCCCAAGGGTACTATGCATTTTAACAAATTTAGACACTGTGAATACCAGTTTGTGCATTTTTCGTGTCAAATTCCTGTTAGGAGANCAGTTTGTGCATTTTTCGTGTCAAATTCCTGTTAGGAGAAAAGACAGAGAACAGCTCTCTAAATCGGTTACATAGTATGCCAACTGTTTCGATTTCATGGGTCGATAAGAACCTGTTTGTCAAAATGAGCTTTTGTATGTCCCGGAAGATAGCGAATATTTCGTTGATATTTGATGCAAGTTCTGGAGAGTCATCGTTCAAAACAGATGTAAGCAGTGTAAAGTTTTTCAAAATCTTTTTGCAGTGGTTTCCAACGTTGACATTACCGTGATATGCTTGTCGGTTAACATTCATCTTTTCAAGCGCCATTGTCAATTGTAGCTCTTTACGCCCAATATTTTCCTGGAATTTGGCTTTTAAGTTGTCACATTCAGTTTGAAGGACCACATTCTTCTTGTGGATCATCATAATTTTCCCCTGTTCTTGTATCTGAGCAATCCAGACACTGATAGGGTGCTACCAGCGATAACTGTAGCTCATTCATATTGCTCATACATTGGCACATTGTATGACACCACTTTGCACAACTGTCACAAAAGACGCAAATAACATGTTCTTCGCTTGTTGTAATGCATTAATGTGGTGTCTTGCATTCCTCCAAAGTCTTTTTCTTTCGTGTAACCCTGTTACCCAATTCACTTAGCTTAGCCAGTTCCAAATTTCTCTTTGCATCGCCAGAAATTACAGCACCTATTCGAGAATACCTGTTTTCAAGATCAACTACAGCTTCTCCCATTTCTGTAAGTTGCTGCAATTTGTTTTTAAGCTCAATGGATTTCACCTCCCATGCATTTGCAATGACATCGTTATCGTTTGCTGCTACCTCAACAGTTTGCTGCTACCTGCTAACTCTTCATCAAGTTTTCTGCATTCCGTTAAAATAATCTTGTAAAGGTTGAGCACAATGCCAAGCATGATATGCAACCCTGGGGGAAAACGTTTGCAAGTGATTTTAAAGGGACCAGCATATTTTCAATCACCGAATAATGGTACTTTCCATTTTCCCTTGCATTGTTGTTGCTCCTTGTATCGGAAACAAGGTTGGCAGCACTTTGAAACGATGCTGAAGAGCCTTGATGCCCCAAGCAATCATCCAGAAAGTGACCACCAAGAAAAATCTCCAACTCTTTCCCCAAAATTTTTGTCATTGGCTCTTGAAGATGCCGTATTTGATCACGGTATGGCATAAACACCTTCCACATATTGTCAAGGCTATCCATTGCCTCAAACATACATAAAAAGATATACACATTGTCAACAGAGCCTGCCTTCAAAGTGTTTATGCAGTCAAAATGGAATTTCATGTTCTGTCCTCCTTTATCTCCAGCGACAATTATCCAAAGCTTTCCATTGAATCGCTCGCCTTCCTCTATTTCTTTCTTCTCCAAAATTTCTTTGAGATAATTCTTCAGATTTTTTACCCTTACAAACAACCGTCTGGAAACAATCCCATAAATCCTGATTTCAATGCATACTTACTAACATGTGAAACCCGATTTGATTGGATAACTCTCATTTTGCGGGTGAATAAAAATTCTTCCTGTATAAATGTCTCTCTTGTTGTTGGGTTCTTCTGAACAGTGCCTGCTTTCTTGAAAAAACTGGTCGATTCTACTGCGAAAAGTAGCTACCTTTACCGTAGCAAAGCTTTCAAAGACATCAAATGGAACCAGATTGGAAATGACTTCATAAAAAACTGAAAATAGTTTACCACTGTCCTTGAATAATTTGTACAGCTTGAACACAAACTCATTTGTAACTGTTACTCCATTTTCTATGCGTTTCGCATCAGAAGGAGAATCCCAAGCATCTTTTGTTGTTCCCAAAGATTCAAAAACTTTCTCCATTTAAAAGAGAAGAATGAGAGAGAAGCAAAATTAAAGCAGAAGGATTATGAATTAAGAAAAAAAGAGCAAGAGCTAAGAGAGAGTGAACATGCAGTGAAAGAGAGGGCACAGGAAATGAGAGAGCGAGAGCAGCAGCAGTTAATTGAAATAAGAAATAGTGAAGGTGAGAGAGAAAGGGCAAGAAGAACGGGAGAGAAGGGAAGGCAATATTATGGCCCAGGAAAACCAAATGATGCTTATGATGCAGCAACAACAACAGCAACAACAAGCAATGATGCAGCAGCAGCAAAATGAAGCAATGCTTAAATTAATGAACAAATTTGTAGATAAAGATTAGGTTTATTGCTCACAATTTTTTGGGAGACAATTTTTAGGGTTGAATTGTAGNGTGTATATTGTCCCCGGAAGTAATGGGTTTTGAATCTAACATGACAATACACATGTCCCCACAACCTCATGCCTGCATTTCTTACACTGTGGGGACATTTTTGCTTCAACCTTGCAAGAGGTACCATACTATAAACTGTCGTTTTAAGCTGTTTTAGCTTGAAAACGTTCTGGGGACGGGATGTATGTCCCCACAATTACTCACGTCCCCACAGTGTTGATGTGTATGGTCATTGGCGTCCCCACAAGTATGGTCCTGCAAATACATACATACATACATACATACATACATACACACATGCATACATACATACATACATACATAATTTTGTTGATGAGCAGGTAAGGTACTGGCAGCTTGCAACTGATGTGTACCTGCTATTTACGCTACTTGAAATGTTTTATTAATTTTGTTTTTCCTAATGTTCCTATTAATTACAGTGTTCCAAATGAATCGATAAATAGATTAATTAAAGCTAAAAATCACTGATAAACAAAATTACTGTCTTTAAAACTTAGGTGTCCTGTTCCTTTGGCAAAATTAAAATTGTTAATACTAATCTTGTGTTTCTTTAATTGTACTTTAAAATTTTCAATGGTTTTCAGTTTCAAATCTTCTGTTAAACTATTCCATATCATTGGTCCCCTAAAAGCTACAGTGTTTCTACCAACTTCTGTTCTAGCTGAAGGGATCTCGAAGACAGTTTTTCTTCTAAGTTCATATCTTTGTTCTTGCTTTTTGGTGAACAACTGTCCAATTGTTGGGATAACTTTCTCCAAGTTCACTTGCTGCATTATGGTCAACAGTCTCCTTTTGTAGATGTATGAGAGGGGGTCCCAATTTGCTATCTGCAAAATTTTCTCATTGTTATATTTTCCTTTAATGCCATGAATAATCCTGGCTGCTCTTATGTGTGTCTTTTCTAGCTGGTTGAATAGTTGCTCTCCACATGTACCCCATATTGAGATACAATAGGTTGTTGCAGGAATGATTGTTTTGAAACATAGATCTTCTAGAATTTGTCTGTTCAAGTGAAAATTACCCAGTGCAACCATCAGTAAGCCAGTTAGAAACAGAAGAATGTTATCAAGAGATGCGAAATGAGCAAACAACACTGCTTGCAAATAGTGAATGGAAAAGCAAAGTAAATTTGGACAAAATAATGGATGCCAATAAATTCAGTTCTTACAATTGCCTGATGAGAGTTACAGCCTTAGTTTTAAGGTTTATATCGAATGTGAGATCACGAGTTCAGAAAAGACATGATGAAATTAAGGTTGAAGAGTTAGAGCCAAGTGAGTTAAAGCAAGCAGAAGTGCTATGGATCAAAACATCACAGATTCATGTTCGAGAAGATCAGAACTTTAAGCAGTTAGAACATCAATTAGGATTGTTTAAAGATTCAGAGGGAATATTGAGATGTCAAGGACGCATAAAAAATTCATCACTGAAGTACGTGAAGTACGATACCAAGTTTCCAGATTTGTTAACGGGTCACCATCATTTGACAATCTTGATCATACTGGAAGCACACAAAAGAGTTCTACACAATGGATTGAAGTCTACGTTGAATGAAGTACGTTCGGAATTCTGTGTAACAAGAGACAACAGAGTAAGAGGAGCTACTTGTAAAGTTAGTTCGCCAACGGGAAGGATGACATTAATCAATCGCCCCTTATCGAAATTATTTCCCGTGGAGATAAAGACAGACATGTACCAACCTTACCAAAGACATCTGTAGAGCAAAGAGTTTAAATTGTTAACGAGAAGCAATCATTACGCCCGAAACAAATTGCGGCATTAGATGCTGATACTTTACGTCGATTGAGAGATACATTGTAAATATTGTGAATATTGCTATCAGGAGCATGGACCCTGTCGTTAGTTTGTACGTAGGAGCAAAGTTATTGGGGTAGAAGAAGATGATGGACTAATTGTACGAAACTGTTCATTTGACTTATTTTCAATATTGCTGTCAAGAGAAAGAGACTCGAAACCGTCGCTGTACTTGTTTAAAGAACATATAATCAAGAAAAAGAAGAAAAGAAAAAAAAATAAGCTGCATGTATCCTTTCAATATATTTAGCTTTAGACTTTAACCGTAAACTTTAGAAATTGAACCTCGTCTCTTAGAACGTTAGTTTCTTGCAATTTCTGTTGCAATCTCCTATGAGCTTGCAAGGGGGAGTGTAAGAAATTGCGTGTCATATAAGGACATTTTTACCATATTTGGAAGAACAATAGTTAGACTTTACGTAATGCGAAAAGACCTCTGCCCCAGTGTCAATGACCGCCTGGATTTTTGTTTTTCCAACGCTGATTTCTGCTTGTTTGTGACTGCTTGATGGTGTGGAATTTTTTGGAGAATCATGCATCATGGATGTAATTGTAGAAATCCCTTTTGCCACTTTCAAGCAGTGACAGTGAAAAGCAATGACATCATCATCTCATCAGCATCATCTCAAAACCAAAAGGCCCTGATACGGAGTGTCAGGGATTTCTATCCATTTGCAGTGGCTGACATAGGAGCTGTGGAGTTTAATTTAAACGTCCTGTACAACTGCACAGAGATATCACTCCTCCTAGAAAGACTTGTTCGCGAACGAGATAGTATCGCAACGAAGCGGAAGAGGGAACCAAAACGTTTGGAAGAAGACTCTGCTGCTACCAACGTAAGACAAATTGACAGCACAGATGAGATTATTGAGCAGGAACCAAGCGTCGAAGAAAGAGACGAGTTCGAGACAACAACAGGAAATGAAATTGATCTGGACACCCTTAAGGTTGGGTCAGCAGGTATTCAGGACCTATTTACGGTGATACAGAAGGCAGATCTTCAAGACGCATTGCTACATGTTGTCCTTTTACTGGAGATTGCAGTAGTAATACCCCTTACAAGTGTGCACTGTGAGAGGGTCTTCAGCCGAATGAAGAGAGTTGTTGCACCGGAGAGGTCTTGCATGCTTCAGAGCAGGAAGAACCATTTGGTCCTACTGCAGGACGAGCATAAACTTCTACGATGGCTCGCTGACAAGCCCAAATTTCACGAAAACGTTGTTATGAGGTTTAAAATGTGTAATAGGCGTCGTTTAGAACAATTTTCAAAGAAATAAATCAGCTGCATTAAGACTTTAGTAGAGTTAAAAACCCTCCATTTTAAAGGCGATCGTACAAGCCAAGAAGTATTTTAGTAAATTTGAAGAATTCAAGTCAAGCTCACATTTGTTAATTCAGTAACCTAAGAGTTTTTATTCGTAAAGATAAAGGCAGGAGCTTTTGAGCAAATTTCGAAGGTTTTTGCTGTATGTTTCTTTTTCAAGCTGTGGAATATTTGTTGACTAATCGTGTAGCCATAATCAGTTACGTTTTGTATCGTTTTTAACTTTTGCATTAGTGAATACGAGATTTTGGTTCTCTAAGCAAGCAGGATATCACTTGTAGGTAGGAGTTGTTTGCTTTTGTAAATGAAAGAAACATCGATCAAAAGTTTGTTTTACAGTGCTGCACTTCATAGAAACCGCTTTTTAGAGCCTTTGGAGGCGTTTAGGCCATGTTAACCCTATTAATACCGGGCTTTTTGGACCCTTGTAGTACCGGGGGGGGGGGGGGGCCAAAGGCCCCCCCCC
>REGM01000169.1:384917-419478 GCA_004194415.1 Aurelia aurita
TCTCAGATTCTTCAAATTCTTCCTCCCCTCAAAAATATAAGCTGTCATAAATTTGCAAATAACTTCTCTGCCCTCGAACAGTCGTATTTGGCTATAAAAGACGGACCAGAGGACATACAAAAATTCTGAGACATCCTTTGGTTGCCCCACACCTGCTCTGGCAATGTGCAAAATTTGGAGCCATTCGATAGGTTCCTTGGGTACAAAATAGCTTTTTCGTACCTGTAGCTAGTGGATTTGTGAGTCCTGAAAAAACGGGATTTTACTGATCGCACTTGCAATGTAAATATAAAGGTCAAATAATCCATAATGTAATCCGGGTCAAGCAATTACCGCTTATAAAGCAATTTGTGAATTTAAACAAAGGAATCGATACATATAATGTGGTTTCATGTTTGTTTTCTAACACACGACCAGCTTAATTAGGTCAAAAAGCTAGGAGAAGGATTTAAACCACACAGAAAAACTTTGCGTGAGAAGTTACAGTATCCTTTTTTCGATTAAGAATTCTACTTTTTCAACATTTCTGTTACTTCCAAAGATGGTATCTTTGTGTGTCTTAAAAGCTGGGCTTCTGAGATTTGAAGAAATCCGAAAATTGGCTTTTTCGGCCTACAAACGTTTACCGTAACCTTAAACCAAGCAATATTAACATAATAATTCCCTCTAACAAAATGCACTCCTTTGACAACAGGGCTCCAGAAAATTCCATAGTACTAAAAGTTTCTTAATTTAACATGAAAATTTTAGAATTTTAGTACTAAATGGTTCTTAATTTGTTTCTTATTTTTCAAATGCTGAATTATCATGTAGTTTTCAACACTGCTACAGGTATGTTTCTTGAGATATAAAACACCAGATGTGAAGAATAAGTGTTCTATTACGTTCAAAATAAAACATAATAACATGCTATATTTGAATTTATCTTTTAAAAGTTTCTTACTGCTTCTCAGACATATTACTAGAATGTCTTAAAATTTTGGCCATCTTAGTACTAGATTCTTACAGACCAGTTTCTTATACAAAAAAACGTGTACCTGGCGGTAGAAAAGAGGCAAAAACCGAGGGACATGTTACTTTTTCGAAAAAGTGTACGGGATTTTTTCAGAACAAGAGGATTTTAAGGATTTTCGATGGATTTTTCCTGAAAACAAAATTCTCGCCAAAGGCGAACGAGATTTTTTGGGAGTGAAATGCCCCTCAGCAAGAAAACGATACCCAGAAAAACTGCACATCCACGCCGATCAATTTTGCTTGATTATACTAAGCAACCCCTGGGAGTCTTTCTACAAGACTATCTTTTAGAGTTTTAGTTTGAAGGCAATTTTAGCATTTTATAGAGAAAACATGTATTTATTTATGAGAAACTAAATTTTGACACAGTACTAAAATGTTCTTAAATTTCTTATAGTTTCAACAGTCAGAGTTTCTGAAGAGTTTCTTAGGAGTTTCATAACATTCGTGGTGTTTACATCCTGGTCACAGGTCACAACGGAGTTTTAACAAGCCGTGCCACTATCTAGTGTCTATACATCACCTAAGTACCTCCGAGTAAAACAGCACAAATAACACGTCAAAATAAGTAAAATATGTTGTGGATTTCCATGACTAAAGGAAAAAGTTTCTTACATAACTTTGTTCCAAGCTCTGGTTTCTTAAATTTGTAAGTGATCTGAGAGTTTTATTATAAAGTGTTTCTTATAAAAAAGACGTGTGTTATGAGACCATGATTAGAAACTCATCAAATTTTCCGGGAAAATATGAATAAATAACTCCGAACTTCTGATTCTGGCCTGATCACCCCCCAAAAAAAGCTGTATAAGGTTATTAACCCCTGTCTACTCTCGCTCATTTCATCCACCTTGTTGTTTTCTGTGGATAGGTACTTAATCTTTCCCAATGTAAAATGTGCGAAGTACTTATCTTTGGACTAATTTTGAAAACAATTACATCTACGAAGGGATCATTTAGCAATTTAAATAGTTCGCATGTGGGTTCAGCTGGGTTTCTGCTGGATTCAGCTGGGTTACTGCTGGATTCAGCTGGGTTACTGCTGGATTCAACTGGGTTCAGATTGGTTCAGCTGTGTCCAGGTGGGTTTAAATTATATAAATTACGCCCAAAATTTGTTGGATGGAAAACAGAAGACACTTAATTACATTCACGAACCACTCACTATTCCGTAGGGAGGGAAATTATCATTTCTTCAAGTGCGAAATTGAGGCCTATTTCTTCAAACATTGTCAAAAATTAGCGTTCTTTTTAGGGGCAAAAATATGTTATCACAAACTTTCAAAACAGTGGTTTGAGGTCAAAGTAACTATTTCTATCCTTTTAAAACATTCTTTTTGAAGAATCAAACAATTAAGCAACCAAAAAACATATCTTGTGGGAAATTTAAAGAATTGAGATGGATGAAGGTGAAGGTGAAGTTGCGTTTTTTAGCGCCAAGCGCTGGGATCGCAGAAGTAGAGAAGACCTAATCGAGTCCGCGACCCCTTGTCATGACGCTCAAATGGTGGGGCTCTACCTGGGATCGAACCCTGTCCGCCTGATTGTTTTGGCTGCAAAGTCAGAGGATTACTCCGCTGCGCCACAACACCTTCAATGTATGAATGGATGGATGGATCAGAAAATCGAGACCGTCTGTCATCGACCTGTCAACAAATTTGGGTAACTTTGAGCACCATATCTATTTTATTGGTAGATATTGGTAAAATCATTACATATAAGTTTAAGTTAAAGCTTACGGATTACAAAAATCAGTACCACAAATTTGTTAAGATTCCAGTTGCCACAGCAAAGGTACTTTACAAGTGGCCCGTTTTTCTGATATATTCTGATTCTATATACATTTTAATGTATATATTGTTAGCTATTTTGTAAACAATAAAATTAAAATTCAATTACACACACACCNCATGGCGCTCAAGTGGTGGGGCTCTACCTGGGATCGAACCCTGTCCGCCTGATTGTTTTGGCTGCAAAGTCAGAGGATTACTCCGCTGCGCCACAACACCTTCAATGTATGAATGGATGGATGGATCAGAAAATCGAGACCGTCTGTCATCGACCTGTCAACAAATTTGGGTAACTTTGAGCACCATATCTATTTTATTGGTAGATATTGGTAAAATCATTACATATAAGTTTAAGTTAAAGCTTACGGATTACAAAAATCAGTACCACAAATTTGTTAAGATTCCAGTTGCCACAGCAAAGGTACTTTACAAGTGGCCCGTTTTTCTGATATATTCTGATTCTATATACATTTTAATGTATATATTGTTAGCTATTTTGTAAACAATAAAATTAAAATTCAATTACACACACACCGGGTATGAAAATTTGTCACAATATCTCAGCATTTTATAAAATAATGGAGCGAAGAAAAAGCAAAAGCATCGTTTTTGGATACTATACCTTTGAAATCTAATTCTAAGACAGTTGACCCGATAAATATTGATATTAAATGGTTTTGAATGTGAACAAAAGAAAATAAAACTGTAAGGTAAGGTATATCGGGGCATGGGCACAAAAGGGGGTCTATAGTGGGTATATGAATCAGTTTTTTTCGCTCAAATGAATAGCAAACATCGTCAATTTTGTTTTATGACTTTACTAAATTCCTTTCAAAAACACTCCTTTAGTTTGAAGCAGGCACACCTATTTGAGACCAGACAATAATTTGAGGCTCGGCGTCAATTCAAATCAACACTGCACATCTAATTTTTTTCGGTAATAACAGTTGACCAACTTCCAACTGCATATTTAAAGAATCATGGGCTTGTTTAAATCAATCTTTAAATCAATATTGTATGAACCGTGCGCGTGCTTCGTAATATCGCTTAATACTTTCTCAGGAGAATGGGATGTCAGTGCATCAGCGTCTCTCATCCCACATGTCGACTTGACTGCGGAGGAGAGTGCACTAGGCCCTTTCGCCAGAAGGGGGGGGGGGGGGGGGGTAGCTTTTGCGATCGTCAATTAGACATGGACTATCAAATTCCGGCTAATGCACCTGTCAGGATGTCNGGGGGGGGGAGGGGGGGGGGGGGGGGGGGGGGGAGGGGTAGCTTTTGCGATCGTCAATTAGACATGGACTATCAAATTCCGGCTAATGCACCTGTCAGGATGTCCGAATAGACAACCGAATACTAAAAAGTAGCCAAAAAACAATAAGCTCAATAAAGTAAACATAAGAAGGGACAGGGAGGGTGGGAGAATCTCGTCTTGATCGCAGGCTTGCATTTGAAGACTGAGAACGATTTTGTTCAAGATGCAGAGATAACACGCGAATGGGTATTGAATGGCACATTCCGCTATAACTGACCTAACATGAGAACAAACAAAGCCGTGGAGCCACTAAAATATGGCCAAAGTGGACCACATCATACTGGTTACTAATATTTCCTACAGTCCTCGCCAGAACCCTTGTCATGAAACGGGGAAAAGTAGATCTGAAGAGCAACTACCCCCTTTGCCCCCCAAGTCAATGTTGATGATTTCCCTAACTCACACCAATATCATGCAGCAAGTCTCCCGAGTCAAGAAAAACAACATTGATACGAGGGAGAAGGGGGGTTTAGAAAATATTTCATCATAAATATCAAGCACCGTGATTTTTCTCGAAAAATGCTGAAGAATTTAGTTTGTGACAAGAGGTTTTGTCGAGGATTGTAGGTATTGAAATTTGCTAATCCCCCAAACTAATGTTGGCTGGTAATGTGGCATTTTTCCAATATCACTCAGATAAACCCAGAGGAGAGTAGTCTGTGGAATCTAAACCATGTTTACTGTCAGTTCGCATTTTAGGTTTGACCAATCCTGTATAAACAACTTCCTGAGCCGTATTAACCCGGTTTAAACTACATTTAACCCCCAATAAATGCCGTCGAAATTTTCCCGGTTATGTGTTACTCTCCTATGCAGAGGTTCCCTTTCATTTTGCAGTGCAAAGATTTTTACTGCGTGGCGGAATTACTTTTCCTCCTTCCTCTTGAAAAACATGAAAAGGAACCTCTGCATAGGAGAGTTTGTAAGTGTCTGATGAGTATGTTGTGGTCTGTTTTATCGCATCCTGGCAAGATAAGTGAAACAAAGTAATTGTTTTTTGTGAGTACTGAACTTAGCGGCAGCATCAAAGGAAATTAGACATGACACCGGTAATAGATTAACGCTATTTTGATAATTCAATCAAGGTACTATGGAGAATCATCCGTTGAATTTACCAGTTTTCAGAATCAGATAATTATTGAGCCATTTTCATAGGTGTTGTTGTATGCTGTTATCTTGATATCGATCGCCTAATTAGAATAATTTTCTCTTTCCAAACTACCGGGTGCGGCAAAACATGAGATCAACGTTCGACAAGCAATGATAAATTATTCACTAGACATGCTTGCTGAGGTTTAAGATTGTAAACCATAGTCGAGCTGTTAACTTCTACTTCTCTATTTCTCTGATTTTATACTCTGATGCTTCTTCAGTGGCAAGGGATTGCCGGCCGAGTTAATTGTTATTTAACAGTGCTCCCAAAAGGCAGAAAAGCCCCAGTCAAATGACTAAAATTGAATCAGAAACATTTGAATTGTATCAGCATTGGAGTATACCTCATGAGACAGATATGAACCCATTGACCCTTCAGTTTTCTGTCAATCCGATGCCGATTTTCATTGCAGCTTTGGTGTCCTGGTTTTCCTCCAGATAATTATATTTGGTATTTCTCTTTGTGTTAGGTAGCAGTTTGAGCGACATATAATTTACAAAGTGTCTCTCGGTTTAATGTCAAAGTTAGCACCTGTACTGTAAATTAAAATGTCTCCTATATGTTCTTAATAGCAAACCCAAAATAGTAATGGACTAAACATGTGGCAGTGCAGGAAAAATTACTGCTTAACTTCAATGGCACATCCACATGCACAAATTGTGCTGGGGCAGTCAAAATTATGCCGAAATCTGTGTGCATTTTAAAAGACTAAATTCTATTCGAAGTTTTGTCAAACGTCTAATACCAACAATATCGTAAACACCATATACAGCGTTCTTAACGGTCGTATAGTCGAAATTAACTTTCTTTTAAACGCTGCGAAAGATTCTCAGTTTCTCGTGTCATTATTAAGCAGATTCCATTCCGTATTACATTTTGAATATACGTACTTGAAAAGCGAGAAGTCCTAGAAATATTTTCCTGATACACTTTTGAATTTCGCAGATTTTAGGTAATTGGACGCTGCCGTGGGATGTGAGAAAACAGATATTCAGGGTATTGTGTAGTTTTTAGGATGAAGAAATGGCATAGCCGTCAGTACCATCTTCTGTTATAGAGATCTTCCCAGCTTAGCTCCCTGAAAAGCCTTTGCCTACTTGTACCTCTCCATGCTCCAATCACAGCCAGCGCCGCAGATTACTGAGTTTGCTAAGTCTCTTTGTGAGATCTAATCTCAAGTCTGGATCATACTTGTGATAGATTATATCTCCGTAATCAATGTGAGGCCTCACATAAAGCTCATACATTTGATCGAGTATATCCCTGGATACGTACTTAGATAGATACCTAATTATACCGATACCCCTCCTCGCTTTGCAAATTGCCTCTTTGACATGACTTTGAAAATTAAGCTTCGTATCTTGGATCATACCTAGGTGCTTGTGCTCAGCCTTTTCTCATTACCAAATCATTTCCTAAAGTTAAGGGAGGATGCAAAGATTTTGATCTCTTTGTTGAAAAGATGACTTCCTCAGTTTTGTCAGAATTGAAATGCATTTTCCACTGCCATGCCCATAACCGTACAAACTCTAGACCTCTATTTAGATCCTCGGCAGTTTTATTCTCATCAGTAACAACAGAATACAGGGATGTATCATCGGCAAATATTTTGGCATCGCACTTAACATTTTCAACAAGATCATTGATGTAGATAAAAACAAATAAGGGACCCAGGACAGAGCCCTGCGGTACCCCGGCAGATATCGTTGCCCTTTCCGAGCTTTTTTTGCCATTCAGTACGGCACTCTGTTTTCTATTGGCTGAAAAATTTCGGATAAGATTGAGAAGTTCACCAGATATGCTATTGCATTCGAGCTTGTATAGTAAGCCTTCGTGCCACACCCTGTCAAAAGCCTTCTTGGATAGATCAAGGAAGACAGCCCGCGTTTCCCTACTTGGGGTATCCTTAAAAGCGCTATATATTTTGTGTGTTATGCACAACAACTGGTTAATAGTCGAGTCACCAGGGCGAAAACCGGACTGATGTGGAGTAAGAAGGCCATTTTCACACAAGTGACCGTAGATAGCATCAAATGTAATTTTATCGAATAGTTTTCCAAAAATCGGCAAAAGTGAGATTGGTATATAGTTCTTTTTGTTTTGTCTGCTTTTTTTTGTATGTATTGGTATCGTGATTGGTATTATGTTTGCTTTTTTCATGCAGATGGGTAGATTCCAGTTTCAAGGCATTTTTCGAAAATTAAACACAGAGGATCTACATTTGAATCATCACATAGTTTTATGATAGAAAAGGAAATTTCGTCACACCCATGAGCTTTCCGCGTATCCAACGATCGAATAAGTCTGAGCACCTTTTCTCTGTCGACAGGCACACCTTGAAGGGTAGGATTGCACCTTGGGATGAACGTAGGGAGGGTACTCTGAGTTGGAATTGCACAACATTGCTCTACAAAGTAGTCATTCAATACATCTGCTTTAGTTTGATGCTTTAGTCGTTACAAATAATCCATTTTCAAGTAGGGGAGGAATAGTTAGCGTCTTTTTCTTGTTGATCAGTCTATTCAGTACGGCCCAATATGCCTTTATACCTAGCTTAGGGTCAACTAACTTATGGCCTAACTTGAGGTAATATGTTTCTTTGGCGAGGTGAATCATTGTCGCTGTTTCATTGCGCACCTCCTTAACATTATGCCAGTCCTCTTCTCTCCTTCCACCATCGATAAACTTTTTAAAAATTCTATGCTTGCATTTAATTGCTGTTTTGACTTCGGAGGTAATCCATGGGGCATCTTTTTCATTACATTTTACAATTTTGTTGGGGATATTCGAGGATAGAATAGCGTATAAGTTGCTCGTAAAAAAATCCGTCCTTTTCTCTGGACCAAGTCCAGCATAACGAGCCCGCCAGTTTGTATTATTTATTTACTGTTTAATTGTGTGGGGTCACTTTTTGCATAATCCCAAACGGTTCGCTTGTATGGAAGTGGAGGGGGTATGCAAATCCCCAGCTTACCATTAATTATTTGATGTTGGCAATGCTCATCCAAAGAGGACTCAACTCCTGATTCTATAAATATATTGGGTTGATCAGTCTATGCAAGACATGCCTTCATTTCTTATATTGGTAGGCATATCGATTAACTGATGTAAATTATTGGTTGCAATCAATTCATCAAGGGCTGTCTCCTCTGGATTTTCAACATCCTGTGCCCACCATTGGATCGATCTACAGTTAAATCACCGGTTAATATCAGTGAATGGGGTCGCTCATTTTTGAAGTTGTAATTATTGTTACGATTTTAATTCTCGACTTGAAAATTTAATTTAGAGCCATAATTTGAACCAAGAGATCGTAAATCCTGTCCAGTGGCCATAATTTATAACTTCTGAACTCGATTCTCAAGTCTGGCATAATCAACCATTTTAAATAATTTTGAAGTTGCGAAGAAAGTAAACCTGATAACAATTCTGTGTAATTACGATCAAAGTATGCTTCAAAGCCAGGTAGCTCGGAAACATTCAGATCGCTCCGTTTGAAAGTCATGGTTAATACATAAATTGAGTTTGTGTTTTGATTAACGTCGTCGTCGTCAGGTGCCTTCTGCTCTCAACAGGTTGGCTGTCACGTATGCCCAGTCCTCTCTATGCTGTGCCTTTCCTGTGGCTTCCGCATAGTTCAACCCGGTCCATTCTTTAATATTGTCAAACCACGTTGATGTTGGCCTGCCTCTTCCTCTTTTTCCGTTGAACTTTCCTTCTAGGAGAAGCCTTTGCAGCCCATCTCCTCTTATTAGATGTCCAAAATAAGCACATTTTCTCTGCTTTATTGTATTTATCAGCCTAACACTTTGATGAAAAAAGTTGTATTAATAGTGAAATTTTGGAACTTCGGTAAAATTTGAAGCACTGAACGTTTCTTTTACTCACTTGTTAGTAGAGAAAATATATAATGATAAAATTTTGAAATTTATCAATACCATGAGAAGTTTAAACAGATAGTTGCTCCTCTTATGTTTGTACTTGCACGAATTTCAGACGAAAATATCATAGACAATATAATTTCTTTCATTTAAGGTCAGATCAAAGTGCCGGTTTTAAATTTTGTGTTTGATAATGTATAAGTATTGTTTTTACTAATGCTTGGCAATATTTAATGATGGTTATTGCTGATTATTGATATTGCAGTATTTTAATGGGATGCGTAGTGACACTTAACTGTTGTCCACTTTCGTTTAGTGATGTGTGGTGATGTTTTTACTGGGTGCACCAAAAAGCTATCCACCTTTGATAGGCCACAATAAATCGTACACCATACCAGTCTGATTTTTAAAATTAATGATTTAATCTCTTGCAAAAGTCCACAATGATACTCGGCATTTTGTTAAATTTTTTTTCGGATTTTTTGAAGTATTATTTGGGATTGTTACTAAAGAATAAGTCATCAGTCCTGAAAACGGCCTAGTTTACGATTTATCGTGGCCTGTCAAAAATGGATACTTTTTGCGCACCCGGTAGGTGTTTAGTTATCTTTTTGGGTTTTAAGTAATGTTTCACGTTTAGTGATGTTCATAAAGTTTTGTCATGTTCCGTGATGTTTAGTAGGTATTTGTTCTATTTATTCAATTTGATCGATATTTAATGATCATGAATATAGTTGTGCTTATATTTATTCATTTATTTTTATCAATATCGATTACCATCAATTAAAACTGATGTTGATAGTAATCGATATTTTCAGGTGTATTCATGTTGATGCTAATACGTTGAATTGCGCTAATACGTGGAATTGCGGTTGGTGGTAGTCGATGATCTATAAATATGGCTGTTCTTGGGTTTATTTTGGATAAAGAGACGATTTTCCAAGCGCTCATTATTCACAGTAATCCAGTTGATTCAATTTAATAATAAAGATTTTCTATTTTCTAATTGCAGCTTATAGCCTATTCCCTTACGGCAAAAAGCACTTTCATTGAAAGAAGTTTTCTTGCAACGTGCTTTACTCAATTTTAGTCAAAACATTAATCTTTCATTCGAGGTTTGCTTATCTTTAGGCAAAACATTTCGCCGTTTCCTTGTATTTCGAAATAATCTAACCAAAACATGATATCTTGTCGCCATCGTTTATACAACTTTAATCAAAACACGTAATCTTGTATCTATGATTTACACATTTCTATTCAAATGAAGACATCCTTAGCGCAAGCTGCAGCTATTTTTTCGTCTGAATATGCTATCTTTTCCCCACCAAAGGTTCTAAATGTTTTTTTACGGCATTCGAGTAATTTCCCGATGTTTACGTGTTTCTTGACGAATGCTGTCATTAGCCAACCATTTTGTTGTTTCGCTGACCTTTAGCCTGCCAGCAGAGGCAACTGTTTTCCGAATATTATCGCGGAAGTATGCTAACTTTTCGTCATATCCCCCTGGGGGGGCACTTGACCTCAACATGTACGGGGGTGTGCCTCTGAGATGTAGAAATGTTCACCATGTGTGGGAGCAATTTTTTTCAAATTGACTACCCTGTCCGGGAGCAAACTGGCAAAAAACAATAGCAAAATTGCAAGTTCCTTTTCAAAATCCTGTACAAGAGCAATTATTTCAAAACTATACACCCCTCTGGGAGCACTTTTGTGAAAAAGGATACCCTGTTTGGGAGCAAAATCGCTAAAAACGATACCCTGTCCAGCGGTACATACCCGATACAAAAATTATCGTAGTGCCCCCCCCCCCTCCCCGGGCATATCACCTTGGATGTATCTAATAATTCAGCCCCCCCTAGCAGCTTTTCTGCTGTATATCCATACTAACTACACTTACCACTCTGTAACTTTCTGACTTTTACTTTTTATCTTTCTTACACCCAAAAATATATTTTTTACAAAAATTAAATTCATTCCAGGGGGTAAACTCAATTCATTTTCAAAAGAAGTCAACCGCAAATTTTGAATAAACCCTAATAGAATCTACAGGGAACTTGGGAAATCAATGCGAAACTTGGAATATAACCTATTTTAGATGCTCTATCGAACTGACTAGTTATTTTAAAATTTGAACCAGTAAATCGCCGTATTTATACAATGCGCATGCGCATATTCTTTGAATTTTTGTATGATGACGTCATCATTTTTTAATAAATTTTCTTTACAAAGCAAATGCAATTTGACAACAGAATACATAAAAAGTGAACTGATATCCTTACTGCTTTTCGTTTTCTGGTAATCAGCGATTGAAATTTTTTAGTACTGAACCCTTATGATTTTGAAAATGTAACATTGTGACGTCATGAGCAGGTCACGTGACATATCTAAAAATAGATTCCATTTTTGGGTTCATCTCATGATGTACTATACACATGCCAAGTTTCATGGCTCTATGTTGTACAGAACAGAAATAAAATAGGGGGGGCCGAATCAGCCCCCCTAGTCTTCCTAGAACATCAAATACCCTAGGCTTGATAGGGTTAAGAAAATACACAAGATCTGCAATTGTTAATATACAAGAGAGTGCTGCTATTCTCCTACAGCTTTTTAGGGTAGCTTCAAGAGAAGGATTACTGCGTTTTGTTGGAATTTCCATGAACTTGTTAAACAGCCATTTTGAACAATGATATTTTCATCTTGTTGATGTTGTGACCAGGGTTAGGTTATGAATTAGCAGTTCATATAGCTTCATCCTTTCCCAACTGCTTAGCCAATACTCTTATAGATTTGATTTTGGAAATGATATAATCAAGAATTTCTTAAAGATACCAGATGAGGAGGATTGTAATGACGATTATATTCATATTAAAAAAAGAGACAGTTCCATGATATTATGTTTAATTTGATGACAATTCCAGTATTATATTCGACAGTTCCATTATTATATTTGACAATTCCATTATTATAAAGACCTAAACATTATTATTATTATTTTTATTATTATTATTATTATTATTATTATTGTTGTTATTACGGTAGGTCTAGGCCATATTATTATTTAGAACGTTTCGATAGGATCTCCTATCATCCTCAGCTAAGAAACTACACGTGCAAATTTGTTTTTAAACAGTTAATTATTCCAACAACATGCCTAGTTAATTTGTATCATCAGATCTACAAATAAGGAAAGTTCCGGTGAGTGGAATGGAAGAATTCTGAAAATTTAATGACAAGCGATCTCTCATTATTAATACACTTTCATGAATTAACTGGTCAAACTCGTTTGAAGCTTTTTCCAAATTTGAAAAATCCTCCAAGGATGCGGGCTGTCCAGTGGCGTGAACATGGTCCCTAATAGCGGATGGAACCCCTTTGATACTTAGATACCGGATGTCTCAAAAAAGTACCCACTTTTGACTGGACAAAGGAACAAAATGATAAGATATCGGGACTTTCCGAGTCCACAACTAAATGTGTGAATCTTCAACTTAAATGCACGTACCTTGCATTTAAAAATCGTTCACCAAACACTGGAGATGTGAGTTCTCAAAGTCAACATTTAGAGTTCACCTGAATACAGAGGTTTGAAATGGGCCGAGCCATGATTTGATATCACATAGGCATTTTGCAAAGGAATTTTCAACTTTAATTTTTAGTTTCAACTTTTGAATATAATTACACTTTGAGATGTTTCAATTGTTCTTGAAATTACTTTTCTTTTGAGTAATTGGTGCTTGCATTACATTCCATTGCAAACGGTATTCGTATCAAAGTAGAGGAAAGGTACACATGAACGCTTTTATTTTGGAGATGTGGCACGATGTTATTATTCTTACCACATTGTTATTATATTAGTTTAATTAGGATCGTGGCCATGCGTCTATAATTCTTTTCAAAAGCAAAACTAACTTCTTTTGCAAAATGCATATGATATCAAATCATGGCTAGGCCCTTTTTCAAAAACCACTGGTTTCAGGTGCACTCTAAATTTAGACTCTGCGAACTCGTATCTCCTGTGTTTGATGGACGACTTTTAAATGCAAGGTACGTGCATTTAAGTTTAATATTAACAAATTTAGGTATGCAATCGGAAAGTTTGGATATCTTGTCGTTGTGTTCCCGTTTCCAATCAAAAGGGGGTACTTTTTTGAGACACCCGGTAGTAGGTATGTTTGACGTTTTGCGTTGTGGTTCCTCGGAAAAATATTTTTCCTGAAGTGGAAAAACGCGAAACGTCAAGCGATTTTACTATATTTTGAAATTCTCTTGATTTTGGAAATGTTTACTCTGAATTCAGACTGTCTCAATTTATTTGGAGGGGGAGGGGGCACAGACGTCAAATCTTTAAATGGAACGTGTAAACATTGAAAACCACTTTAAATTCTGAATTAATGGGATTTATCGTAGAATTTTCAAAAGACTATAATTCATTAAGGTCAACAGCTTGGTGGTAAGCAGGAGTTTGTCGCTCTTCTGGTTTACGATTCAGAAATTTGATTACGTCACAACCTCAAAACTAGTTGAAATGTAAAGCGACTGTCATTCTGAAAATATTCAAAGCAACACAACTCACAACAATAGAATTAACTTGAAATACCTAAAGTTCCTTTGAATCCATCCAATCCAAAGAATGATGTAATGAACATTTTTACTCTCCTTTGTAAAGATTTGACGCCCATGCTTTGGAATGATGAGTGATTCTGCTAATTATGATCTATACATATTTTGCTTTCATCTCCAACCAGGATCGATTATTTCAAGCCTGCAGAGATTTGGGAGTTAATTTGGATACTCAGTGGATTCTCTGCCTACATTGGATATGGTTCACTTCCAAAAAATGGTGTGCCACAGTTAATGACGTACATCTTTGGTAATATTCTATTTGGTATCACCCCATTGTCATATGGTGCTTGGACGATTATCCAAAAATCGCTGCATCTCTACAGAAAAGGTATGTAGCTATTGATGTTGATTTGAGTTGCCACTATTGTTCTTCTTATTTACATCTCAATTGAATGCCATAATCCTAATGCTGAATTCACACTTGATGCGTTTTTTTGTGTGCGATGTGGCACGTGCGGCAAAATTGAACCAATTCAACTTTGTCGCATTGCCGCGTTTCGCTGTTTTTTGAATGCGTCAAGGACGACGCTTTAAGTTCGAATTCAGCTCAAGAGTTAATAAGCTCTCGAAGATTGCTTTGAAAAATAAAGCTCTCATGAAACATACTGAAAGTTCTTTTTTTAAATTCAATTAAAAGATTTACAAACACGAATTACTTGGACATTACCTATGATCTACTTTACAACACTACAAGGACGATACCACAGGGAGCAAGAGACCATGGCTACCCCGCAGCCATTACAAAAATAACATGCAAATAAATTACAACCAAATATACATACAACTACAAAAGCTACACATTAAAGATTTAAATACTGATAAATACTGAGCCTGTTTCACATTGGATGCCATGCCAGCATAGGTGATAATGCTGAACAACAGAGATCCCAGCCGATACACCAACAACGACAACAACTGCCGCTGCCACTGCCCCATGTCCAGAGTCCCCATCGCTCAAACAAACAAACAAACAAACGAAAAAGGGACAACAAAGGACTTAATGACTAAGTGGCGTGAAACTAAGGTTGGAAAATATTTTCTTAACCAAACCGACCAGTTTTTTGGATGAAGTTTATAGTCAGTTCGAGTATATTTTTATTAACGTCATTAGAAAGGTCTTTACCACCATACAACAATATTTGTATTGTAGCGTTGTTTGAAAGGCTGTCAATTTGAACAAATGGTCGTAATAATTCCGAAAGTCCAGCGACTTTCGGAATTATTACGATCTCGTCGTTGAATGTCAAATGAAGGGCAAAGCAACAAAAAGTGCTCCGTATCCTCAATGCCGTCGTTCGTAGGTCACATTGGGTTTACGGTGTCTCTAAAATTTGCTTGAATTTGTGGAAATTCAATTTACTGAGACCGACCCTTATTTGAGAAAGATACGATAAACCTATTGGGCCATGAATCCCAAAGACAGATTTTTCAGGGGGGCGAATTATTGATAGAAGCTTTGTCTCAAAAACCAACATATGGTGCAAGCCTGATTTCAGGATCGAGTTCATTCCATTCAGATATGCGTTTAGGGTAGAAGGTAGATTGAAATTTTTCTGTTCTTGCCCTTGATCGCCCAATAACATCCTGGTTGCGAAGAGATTACTGTGACTGATGAAGTTGTGGGATTGGCTCCTTTGTATACAAGGGGGTGAGATTATTAATAATCTTATAGAACAAAGTAAGGTGTCTACTCCACCTTCGGCAACTTAGTGGCTCCCAGCCAAGCTCTGCATACAGTTTTTCACGCGATGTTCCCCTCCACGTTCCTGTTACAGCAAGAGCAGCAGAATTATGAACAGACTCTAAGTTTTCCATGAAGATTAGGATTAGGAAGATTTTCCATCAACATTAAGAAAGTTCTTTTACCAGTACATAAGCCAGTGAATTTGGTTCTATGCAGCAGAATCACGATTTTTGAGCGGTTATGAGATTTTTTAGCATGGTGGAATTACACTAAAACGTTGTAACTCTGCCATATGCCAACGTTTATTGGAGAACACAGACTGCGTGAAAGAATAGGCAAGGAAATATTGTTTAATGTGCTCTGGTGTCGTTGTAAACTAAAGCCAACATTATAGTAATGTGCAGACGGGACAAGTTTGTTTGGTCGATTTTACGTCGTCCTAATTGATGTTCAAAACACAGTACCAATCGCTTGGGATGTTTCTGACTGGCTTATTTCGGAATGCAGCTGTATATATAATGCTCGTTTTATTTCTTGGTTATTAACGACGTTTCATACAATATAAATTATCAGGTGACAAAAGCTTGCAGTATATTTCATGATTGTTTTACTTTTCAATCTTCAAGTTTTCCACCGCCAGAAGATTGTTTAGTATTATGTCAAAATATTTGTCTTTCATACCTACATATCATTTTTTTCAGTGTCAACAAATTTAAATATAAGATTTAAGTTGATCAAATTATTCATAAGTGACAGGGCATCAAGTGTGTTTCAATTCTAGGTGGATGCGCAGTCTGATTAAAAACTAGATAAGGAGTATGGAGATAGCGATATTTTGTGACGATAACGAGCGAATGTCCATCCTTAGCTTTATTTAGCATAATAGACAAGGGGATTAATGCTAACACAAATAAGAAAGGCGAGAGGTTGTCCCCTTTAAAGATTCCTCTTCTTACCTGTACATCTGCTAATCTTTCTCCTTCTGATGTTAACTCTACTGTCCAATGTAGCATTGCATTTTCCAACAGGTTTCTAACCTTCCCAGAGATCTTGAGCAATTCAAGACAACGTTTGATCCACGAGTGTGGAACTATGTCATATGCCTTGTTATAATTGATCCAGGCGATGCACAAATTTGTCATTCTTCTTTTGCAATTCATCAACACCATCTTATGGATCATCAACTGATCTTTTGTCCCCCTACTGTTTCTGCCAGCAACCTTTCTGTTCATCAGGCATCAAATGTTTCTCCTCTAGAAGATTATTATTATTATTATTATTATTATTATTATTATTATTATTATTATTATTATTATTATTATTATTATTATTATTATTATTATTATTATTATTATTATTATTATTATTATTATTATTATTATTATTGTTCAATGTTCACACGGCGTTGATGTTGATTGCCGGTTAACTACTGGATATCAGGCCAAGTCCCTTGGCTTTAGGTATCCAGTACTTTTCTTAGAATCTTTGCAGTTCCTAACAGGCAAGCTTTCTGTAAAAGTTCTGTGCTGCATTCTATTTCAATTTTCTTCAGCCAGTTCTCAAAGTTCTTTCCAATCGTGCCAAGAGCTCCAATAATTATTGGTACTATCTTGACTTCTCTTACATTCCATAGCCTCTTGATCTCTCTCTTCAAGTCTTGATATATCTCAATCTTTTCCTTTTCTTTTCTTTCAATTCTTATATCGAAGGGGCAAGATATGTCAATCAGCAAACATGATCGATCCTTTTTATTTTCAAAGACAATGTCTGGTCGGTTATGCTCCAGTCGATGATCTGTCTGTATGGGAAAATCCCATAATAGCCTAAAGTCTTCTGTCACAATCACACTTTCTATTTTATGGTTGTACCATCTGTCTCCATGGTCTATTCCTAGTTTTTGACATAACTTCCAGTGGACAATTTGAGCTACCTTGTCATGTCTCCAGCCTTTATATTGTACTTGTGCTAGCTGTTGACATTCAGATACAATGTGCGCAATCGTTTCATCTGCTTTTCCACATAATCTACATTCTTTTGATACATTCTCTTTGTAAATGATGTTCTTTACAGAATTTGTTCCCACTGCTTGCTCTTGCGCTGCAAATATAGTGCTCTCTGTTTCCTTCTTTAATCCTGCATGTTTTAACCAATTCCAGTTCTTATCCTTATCCATTAAATCTTTTGTAGCATTAGCTGTTTGCCCATGCAGCGGCTTATCTATCCACCCATTCTTATGCTGTTCTTTATTCTGTCGTTTCCATACTTTGGGGTCTTTGATTTCATTTNTTTGTTTCTCTGAAAAATGCCGAGTGGAGTGGCTTACTGTAATATCTCTCTTCTGAAAAATGCCGAGTGGAGTGGCTTACTGTAATATCTCTATTATTATTATTATTATTATTATTATTATTATTATTATTATTATTATTATTATTATTATTATTATTCAAGTCAGTCCAAAGGTATTCGTCTAAAACCAGCTAATCCCTTCTGTTTCATCTACTGATTCGTTCACTTACCTTGGTAGAAGTTTTAACTTTAAAATGGACAACGAAGAGCATAAGAACAAGTTGCTGGAGATATCTAATCTGCTGCTGGAGGCAATAAGTAGGCTACCACTTCATCCAACGAACAAGATTCTTCTCTATTCCATGTATTTCATGTCTAAAGTGTCTTAGGATTTAACAATAGCTGATTTAGACATCACATGGGGGAAACAAAACTTAGACTCACTAGCGCACAGGTATATACGATTGTGGCTCGAGATTCCTATAAGTGGAACACTGGATATAACTGGTCTTACGAAAGAAAAATGCGGGCTTGGAATTATTGTTCCGTCTACGAAATTTTCACAGTGCCAAGTTACGCTTAGAAACTGTCTAAAGAAGTCCCCAAACGAAGACATACAATCGCTACTTAAAGTAACTAGTCGAAATAAAAATGTGCAGTATGACACATACGCAAATGGGAAAGAGGTAATCAAAGAATATAGAACCAAGAAAATCCACAGAATCACGTATGAACTGACATCACAAGGCCTTCTACTAAAGGCTATCCTCGATCAAACGACAAATAAAATAACAAGCATATGGAGTGAGGCACAAAAACTTCTACCTAAGAACATTTTCAACTTTTCTGTGCGTTATCTGAATAACAGTTTGCCTACGAAGAAAAATATGAAATTTTGGGGTAGAGTTGAAAGCGAGTTGTGCAACTTCTGCCAGCTCCCACAAACCCTTCTCCACATCGTCTCTGGTTGCAAATCCATGCTCGACGGGAAAAGATATACTTGGCGTCACAACTCTGTCCTTTTGACGATTGGCAACTTCTTAACAGGACTAAAACATGTTGCAGTCTATCCTGATGACATTCCATGTTTCAGACCGTCAGCTATTATCACTGCAAACAGCAAGCGTCCAGATCTTCTTTTAGTCAATGAGGGTGTATTATATGTTCTCGAACTGTCTGTGGGCTTCGAAACAAATATTGGGAAAAATGAAGCCCATAAGAAGATACGATACGAAAACCTTTTAAAGGACCTTTCATCGTCCTATTTGCGAGTTGAATACATAAATCTATCAATGGGAGAAATAGGAACAATCGGTATAAACGGACACAAAGCATTTACGAACATGCTGGAAAATTTATCAACTAGTAAAGAAGAGAAACTCTACCTAGAA
Source organism: Aurelia aurita (assembly GCA_004194415.1). Lineage (NCBI taxonomy): Eukaryota > Metazoa > Cnidaria > Scyphozoa > Semaeostomeae > Ulmaridae > Aurelia > Aurelia aurita. The sequence continues at coordinate 404,052 of REGM01000169.1, forward strand.
AAGAAAATAATAACCATATGTATACGTTGTACATACTATATATTCTTCAGGAGAGACAGTGAGTGGACGAGTCCAGAAATTTTAACATTAAAATTTTTTTTTTTTTATATATGGACGATCTTACATTTCGGACTTTTTAAGCTTTATTTTTCTCTATAAATTTTAGGAAAATTTTATTGTACTTTTTATTGCAAATTTTATAACTTTTCCCATCATGCCTATATTGAGAGTGATGGGTGTCAAAATGTATGATAGTTTTTGTAGGGAATAAAAGTTTCCATTATTATTATTGTTATTATTATTATTATTATTATAATAATTATTATTATTCTTATTATTATTATTATTGTTGTTGTTGTTGTTGTTGTTGTTATTATTATTATTATTATTATTATTATTATATTATTTTATATTGGAAGGCAAACGGGCCTACGGGCAGACGGGTCTGTCTGAAGTTTAACAAATTCCACATAATCCGTCGTAACTGCCGTCGTTATTGTTGTTGTTCACTATATCAAGTACATGTCTATGATTTTCAAGTTGAGAAGAGCAATTAAGTCAGCCATCAGAGGATTTATATGATACCACAACACAACTTGTCATCTTTTTACCACGTGATCACGGAGGAATTGGCGTTAAACGTGTGTCAGATGTGTAAAGGTCAACAAGTGTTGCATTTCTCATCAAGATGTTGAACCATCCCCAGTTACAGTTAAAAAACATTGATCGGCAGTCTCTTAAATTAGATATGGAAAAATGAAAAGTTGCTGAAAAACTGACAATGAAAGGAACTTTCTTTGTTATCTAAATAAGCATACCAATTTTGGATGTCAATCAGATTGGCCAGATCTACTGAGATAAGCTAGAAAGCTTGATGTTTCCATTGAGTTTAGGCAGGGAAAGCTGGAATGATTATTAACGGAGAATGTTTTGATGAAGATGCCCCACTCCAAAAGTTACTGCTCAAACATAAAGTTAATCACGATTCGCGAAAAGCAAAGGAATTGTCAATTTAAGGCCCTTTTCTCTGCATGACTGATGTTCAGTTAAAATCCTTGCACTCAATTTTTAACGACTGGAAAGTGAGTGATATTCTCGTGAAGTTTGCAATAAAAGCAAGGTTGAGTCTACTTCCAACAAGCTTCACAAAGCATATATGGAATCGTGATAATGACCCTTCTTGTCCCTTGCGCCATCAGCATACAGAAAGTGTTGCACACCTATGATGAATGGCTGCAGAGATTTTCACAACTTTTATAGTAGACGTCACAATCGTATTGCTGACAAAATCTTTGAGGTGATCTCAGGAAGTTTAAGTGGTTTCCAGTTTCATTTAAACAAGCTTGCAGAACCAGTAATGACGGAGTGTAACTTTTGGATCAAATAGCTATAGATCGCTTGGACCAAAATTTGGAATGGATTATCAAATGATTTCAAAACAGCCGAGAATTTGACCATTTTCAAACGATTGATAAAAAGTTGGGAAGGACCAGAGTGTCAATGTAATGCTTGTCGATATGAAAAATAGTTAAAACGCCTTTCGACGAATTAAAAATATTTATGCCATGTATGATGTCTCAAATGTATTGTATTTTATAAATATATAATGTAGATAATAGACTGAGCATGTGTAAAAAAATTATATTTCCTAACATTTAATTATATATTTATTTAGCGTTTAATTTATTAATTTCTGTATTCGATTTAGATTAGTTGCAGCATTTATTTGTATTGTAGCTAGAATAAATGATCGAATTAAAATAAGATGACAACAACAAGTATAGTGAAGAACTGAAGTGTAGTACGCATCGTAAACCTGATATCCTTGTAACTGGCAATCAGTCACGTAAATGCATCATCTTAGAAGTCCCTGTCTGCTACGATCTGCGTTTTGGGCAAGCGTTTGCCTCCAGAGAAGAACGGTATCAGCCGCTGTGCAGTCTGTTACAGTCGTTAGGATGGGACGTAGAACTGAAAGTGCTTTGCTTCGGTTCGCTTGGGTGTATAAACAAGGATGTTTGGACTGTTCTAAGATCATTGACGGTGGACAAGATAATTGTTAAAAACACATCGCAGTGGTGCTCAATATCAAATTTAATAATGGCTAACTATATTTGGAGACACAGGGTGAAGAAGTTATCCTTGTGAACTCTCCTTTTCGTGATAATTTATTGCATCTAATCTGACTCCCAAATGTCTATAATTTGACCATATTCACATTGGATGAATTCTAAGTCTTGTGTACTCACATATAATGATCTTGCTTGTAGTGGATAACATACGCCTAGTATGTCATAAGTATGATGTTAACTGAGCTGTCAGCTCGGACACTAGGGCAAAAACGAATGTATCTACTTTCTTCTTGTGGATAATGGGTCTACTGCTCGTAGCCTATATACTACCATGCTCCCTGTGGTGTCGTGTTTGTAATTTGTCGATGTTGTTTTTTATGAGAATGTATATATATTTACAAAATCGTGAGATTGTGTCTACCTGATGTGCTTCTGTTCTCAAAATTCTGCTTCTTCGTTTTAAAGGGTCTTCGTTTGGAGAGTGGCAAGAGGCCCCAATGAAAGTTGCCTTGATAGCAGTGTGCGTACAAGTTCAATTCATAGGATTGTTCCATGCAGTTAAACTATATAGAGCTTGGACATCAAAAGGAAGAAAGGGAAACTGATTCGTCCGAAGGATAAGTAGCGTGACTTATAGTTCCATGAATGTAGTTGAAAATATCTATAAAGATTTGTTTTAGAAAATTGAGGTTTATTTATTGTTCCATTTCAGAAGAACATGTTCTCATTATTGTTGATCATCTCACTGGTTCCCACGCCATTTCAATAAGCTCTATCTCTCGTCTATGTCAGTGAGTTCAGCAAGTGAATGTTCCATCCTCATTGTTCAAGGTGCTGGCAAAAATATGCGAATCTTCAACATTTGTTTTAGTACAAATTGTTTAATTCAAAAATCTGTAGGATGGACATCTGTTACTTTGGAGCTATACCATGCACAAACCTTTATGCGCATGGCTGCCTGAGTTATAAACCTGTTTAAAAACATGTGGGTCTACAAGATAAAACTTATAGATCCAAGTTTAACCCTATTACTACCGGGGGGGCCACAAAGTGCCCGCGGCAAATATGATCCAATGTAGTGTCGTCACTTCGAAAGACAAAGAGCCGAGGTTTTGTGACTTTTCCTAAAAATTAATAGGCGAATTAAAAATAGATTTTTTTTTCAAAATGGTAGACACTGATCACGTGACCAACATCTTCTCGACACGTGGTCGGGAGGTAAATTAAAGAAGTGAGTCTAGTTTATGCCAAGATGATCAGAGATCATCAAGAATGCCACCATTCGAAAGCTCTTGATGAGAGTTTTAAGATGATGTATAATTTTATTCATTTTGGATGACGTCAGCAATTTTAAATGTGATGACGTCATCAAAGTTTATGACGTCATATAATTAATAGCAAAGGTAATATATAAACTTTTATTGTCAAATATGGTTCTTTCGATCATTTTTAATGATTTTAAGGCATTTCAGAATATTTGAATCAGTAATTAGGGCTTTTAATGAAAGAAAGAAAGAAAAACTGGTGTAACTAAATAATGAATAAATGAAATAAATAATGAGTTTAAATAGATATTATATTGCTGATTTTTACTTCTTGGGGATTTGTGATACATTCTAGAGCAATTATGGAAGGAATTATTAGATAAAACCTTAAATATTGCTAATTTTGCCAATAGTAGAAAATATCGCATTTTTCAGCCATTATGACGTCATAGTGACGTCATGGATGTAATAAAGAATAAAAAAGTGCCCTATTGTGCAGATTTTGTTACTGTGCACCATTGTACCAAGTCTCGCTCTCATATCTGCATTATTAACGAAGTTATGAAGGGGGGGGGGGCACTTTGTGCACTTTGTACTATAAGGGTCCAAAAAGCCCGATATTAATAAGGTTAACCCTCCCCGTTCTCCAGAAATCCAGGTTTTCCTCGTCTGTCGGACGGACTAGATAGAAAGTGAGGTTTCAGTGCTTGTTTATCAAGGGTATCTATTTACTGCAAAGGTATTTTCCTTTGATTTATTTGTGTCTACCGGATGCCCCAAAAAAGTACTCCTGTTTCAAAAATCACCAAAATTCGATTACAGGGCCGATCTTTAATTTTTTTTGGCAAGTAGATCAAATACCTTACTATTTTTCCAGGTATGGTTGACTTTGTGATTGGTTTTAAAATTAGCAAATTTAGCTCTTTTTGGCTGCCTGGTTTTGAAGCATACTGCAAAAAGCACTATTGATTACCAGACTAAATTCTTTTTGTTCTTTTTGCACATTAAGCTTCTAGTTTGGTCATAAAAGTCAGAAAGGAGCACAAACTATCATTGTAGACTTGAAGGATAATGACAAGTCTCAAAATTATGCTCTTAGACAAGATTTATGACTTTGCTTAAAGAGTATAGCTAAGGTTTTTCAACCTGTCATTTTATACACTTTAACTAGTGAAAACCAGCATTTTATCATCTTTAAATATATTTGGATCATTAACAAAAGAGATCAAAAGAAGGTTTTATGATAAGTTGGATTATTGAGTTTTGGTGATTTTTTAACGAGAATACTTTTTTGGAACACCCGGTAAAGGTTACTCAACTCTTCAAGATTGTATTTCGATACAGCTTCTTCCCTGAAAAAAACTATTGACATGGCACGTGCATACATCGTGCATGCAGTCTGTCTGTCGGACGGACAATATTTTCTTATCCTTTTGTTTTGTTTAGATTTCTCCAGGGCCAGCATGTATGCAGACGACACGCATGTTACATTAACATCTATCAACATTGATGATCTAATTACAAATGCCCACAAAGAATTAAGAAAAATCTCGGAATAGATGCGGGTAAATAACCTACAATGCCTGCCAAAAGTCTTGGAACACCTCAGCTAATTTTGCCTTGTTTTGCAATTTCCCCCTCTCCCCCTTAGAACAATGTTGTTCTGTGACGATAAAATGAGGATGACGGAACGATTCGCGACTCTGATGGAATGCGAGGACAATAACCTTGCAAATCAACATTGTTTGGGGAGGAGGGGGTGCCTCAACTAATCTCTACGGATAGAAATGCAGAAAAGTGTGTCATTATCAAGAAATGGCCTAAGTGTTCCAAGGTCTTTTGGCAGGCATTGTAAGCGCAAACCCTAAAACAACCGAATACATGATTATCGGCCATCCACGGAGGATGAATAAAGTTGAAATCTCGGAACCACTGAATCTTAATGATTCAGAAATAAAGCGTGTAGCGAAGACTAAATCATTAGGGGTTATCGTGGACGAAGGGCTAAACTGGGATGACCAATTCAGCAAAGTGAAATTAAAGGTCAGTGGCGGACTCAAGTCACTAAAAAAAACTGAAAATCTTATTTCACAATCCCAGCTTGACCATGTGTCGAAAGACATCTGCGATATGCTAATGTCATCTGGGGGAGTCTCCTAAAATCAAAATTGACTACTCTCCAACGTCTGCAGGATAGAGCGCGTTCTATTATTGATAAGGCCAGACTAAAAGACAATTGGTCTCATAATTGGTTGACCGTTGAAAAACTAATAAAGTTCAATCGATCTGTTATGACATATAAAACAATTAACATGCAATGTCCCGAAAGCCTTTGGGATAAATATCAACATAGGACCCAGCACTCAAACTACAGAAAAAGGAACTGCAGGGAACAACAAATTCCAAAAAATAATATAGAATATGTCAAGAAACGCTTTCACTATTCGGCTCTTAAAGCTTGGAACGATATTCCCATTGATATCAGAGAGCTCCCTACAATTAATGGATTCAAAAAGCAACTAAAGGGTTATTTTAAGAGCTGAAGTGAACTTCAAACACGACCCCCTCGAAGAGCGGCTGCCATGTAGATAGATGATTTTTAACTTTAACTGTATATACAATATTTAATGTAACTATTTTATTTTTTCACTTATTGAGTTTATATTGCTGAAGGGTTTTTTGTGTATAAAGAATTTAAAATGAAAAATGAAAACGCCTACTTTATACCAAAGACTCTTATGCCCATAGAGCTATATTTCAAGTAAAGTTCAGTATCATTCCGTGTTAGATTTTGGTCTCAGCTCCATACAAGATGAAAACTTTATTTCCATTCAATTTTCATGCAGCAGAATTCGCACCATTCGGTTTTTTTGTTAAAATAATGATATAATTAGTCACATTCTACCGCCCGCAGATACTTGCAACAATTGAATTGCTTCACAACAAACAGGATATCTGTTATTAGCAAAAAAGCGATTTCCTCTGAATGAGACCAGTTTTAAAATTTGCCCTTTGGTAGCAGAGTACAACTTGCAGCTGAGTTCCGAAAATATCATTGCAGGAAAGGAAGCTGAAACTTGGATCAAGGTAACTAATTTCTGCCTTACATCAGATGTCGGGCGAGATTTGCGATAACCTAAATTTCTCATGTAATACATTTAAATTTTTGTAGCAGTTCGCCTGAAAGCTTATGTGAGACGACTTTAGTTTAGGGCATATGATTGGAAAAAGAAATCACCATCTTATAGGAAGGCAGGATCAGGAAAAGCAATTGCTTGAAGTGAAAACTGTGAGCAAATAAAGCGACCAGAGTTTGATTCGAGTCCCCATCTACGGACTATGTGCATCTTCGCTCTTCCAGAAGACCTACATGAGCATTGATTCTCCCCGTTTCTACAATCTTAGCAATTGTCCACACTGCCCATGTACTTTCCGCACTGGGATGTTCCCTAGAGCTGGAAAGTGACCGAGTGGTTAGAACTCGCGCTTTCCGCACAGAATGTTATAGGTTCGAATCTTTTACTGTCCATCTTCTAAATTATGTGCGCGTCTCTCCTTGGAAAGAGCTTAAAGTCGTGGGGATTTGGTGCCGGTAGGGATGATGTGTTGGTCTTTGATAATAGGCCACCAAGGGCTCTTTGGACAAACCATACAATAAAAAAATTAATCTGAATTTTCATAGTGCACTAGTGACTTTATGTTAGTTATGTAAATGATTGTTTTCATTGGTTTTTTTGAGCAATTTTGATATTTTTATCGCAGTTACTCGGCCCAGAGAAATACAAACTGTGGGCATTGTAGAGCTTGAAAATGTTTATTTTGTGATTCAATAAATTATGGTTTCCGTAAAGGGCTTGGCTTACCAAATACAACTTTCTAATTTGAATACTGTTTTCTCAAAGCCAAATTGTATTTCATTTGCTGATGTTTTTCAATCTGAATTCGAATTTTTATTAAATAATGTCATTGTTTTCATCCGTTTTGTTTCGAGCAAATTTAATCTTATCATCGCAGCTACCGTGTCTAGTGATATTTTTTATATAAAATTGTATATTTTATTTTAACTGTTCCTTTAGTATGCAATACCGCATTTTAGTTCTTAAAAATGTTTATTTTGCGTGTCAAAACAATATGGTTTCTGTAAATGCTTAACTTAGAAAATAGAGCTTCCTGCTTTGAATGTTTTCCCAAGCCAAATTTTACTGGATTTTCCTATGATTTTTAAACCTGAATTTCAATTTACAATATGTTGGATGTGTCTTTATTGGTTAAAAAAGTGCTCAATGCCATATAGGCAGAGCGAATTATAATAAGAGTGACACAAAGACGGACTACATTCTTTGTTCTTACTCAGAGACTTTCACGCTATACAGCGATCATCGGACAACTGAAAACTCTACTCAATTTTACGCATTTATACATTGCATGTATTGATGTCATAATCTTACAACTGTTTTCTACGTGGGGTCTCTTTTGAAATTAATTACGTAGAATTTGTTCTCATGGCGGCACTTGGAGATTAATTCTGATGGTTTGTTAACCCTATTTCACATGAGGGGCGTTTTTCGCCTCCCCCCAAGCAAACTTTGCTATATTGCGCCTAAACGACACAAGATACGACAACCAAACCTTAGCGGCTTTTAATCAAATTTAGTTGCTAATTATAATTTAAATACATCATTGTTCTAAAGTTGATCGCGTGACTGCAACAGCACCATATTTGGAGAGTTGTCAACAAAAAAAAGGTTAAAACATCCATAACTTTTTTGTTTCTTGTCTGAATTACTTGCAACATGTATAATTCGATTCACCATGAGATGAGAGCTTTATGAGACCATAAATGAGAGCTTTCATTGGATATATAACTTTTTCATTTTTGCTGACATCAGCAATATTAAATATCTATGACGTCATTTACATTGATGACGTCATTTTTTTAATAAATAAGTGTATGAATTGAAATTTTTGTAGCAAATTGGCTTTATCTTGCTTGTTTCATCCATTTGGAGTTTATATTGATTAGAAAAAAGAATACAACTATGAACAAACTGCAGTGACGATCTGTCCCGAGAACGAAGGACAGTTAAATGCTAATAGTTCTAAAAATAAATACTTAAAATTGCTTCAAAGTATATATTTTGATTCTACATTGTGTTTCATACTATTCAACACCATTTTTATTAAAATTGGTGTAGTAATTAATTAAATAGAATTTTTCTTGTTAAGAAGCTATAAATTCGCCAATTATCGTCTGTTTTTGAAATGAATCTGCAATCTGCAATGAATCGCGTGGCTAATTAATTATTTACTATTACTATTATTATATTTGAAAAGCTAATAGACCATTTCGACAATCAAAATCGGAGACTAGGGAGAGCGGTTTGTTCTGGTAAATGGCGGATGCAGTTCTGGTAAATGGCTGCCAAGCAAGGCACAATTTTTAACGAAACAGAACTGCATTGACTTCGCTGAGACAAATGACTGCAGCCAAAGCAATCTTTGGCCTCAATTCTGAATTATTGTATCCCTTCCAGTTTGCACAACTCATAGAGAGTAAAGTAATTCCAAGCTTTCTTCTCGAAACTTATCAAAACATTTGATTTATCTCGCTTCGATAAACGGAGATGGCGAATCACGAATATTTTCCCGCTAAAGCAATTTGATTTGAGGTCTCGGTTGGAGAGTCAGTCTCCCTTTAGTTACGAGGCTTATTGGTGATGGGACACCTCTTGGGCCATATTTTAGATGATAATTTCTTTATTTTAGCTGTGAATTTAAAACAAACAGTCTGCAGAGGGAAATTGATCATTTGTAAAAGCTCTGTGGCAGCCATTTACCAGATATGTATCCGCCATTTACCAGAACAAACCGCTCTCCCCAGTCCCCGATTCTAATTGTTGAAATGGTTTATTGTCCAAGGAACAATAGAATAAAGTATCATTGTTATATCTTTTCTCTTTTGTAGTGTCAGAAAAAGAGGGGGTGCGAAAAACATCCCTTCCATGCCAAAACATCAAATAATACCCTATGTGAAATAGGGTTAAAGTAGGTTTGTCTTCTCGTCTTTGCTAATGCACAGTTTTTCCGCTAGACATAGATTGCACCTCTTTGTTTCGTTTGAGTAAGCCGCTGCTTTGTTGTGGATGGACTATTGTACGTCATATGCCTCATTTCTATCTTTACGGCTTATTCAAACGAAACAAAGAGGGGCAATCTATGTCTAACGGAAAAGCTGTGCATTAGCAAAGCCGACAAGACAAACCTACTTAACAAAAGATCAGAATTAATCTCCAAGTGCCGCCATTCTACCTAAATAATTTCAAAGAGACCCCACGTAGAAAATAATTTTAAGATTATGACATCACCATATGCAATGTAAAAATGTGTAAAATTGAGTAGAGTTTTCAATTGTCTGCTGATCGCTGAATTTCAATTTAAAATTTAAAATGCCTTTGATCTCACCATATTCCGTTATCACAAACTTATTTCACTACTTTGCCAAGTGAACTATTTATACATACTTTTTGAAACTTAACATGAAACTGTTTCTCTGCCAGATTGAAAAACAGTGTATACAAAAATCAATTCACGGCATGACCCTCAAAATATTTTTTTTATCAAATTGCCAGAATTTCATCATGTTCCTGAAGCTGAAAAGTTCTTCTTGCACTTTTTTTCAAGGGTATTATGAAAATGAGAAAAAGTGCAAAGCTTGTTGTTCTTAAAAGAACTGATTTATCAAAATATGAATCAGATTTGTTTAATGTGAGCCATTCGTCATGTTTAACCCTAATTTGACCCGGGGGGGGGGTGTTTTCCACCCCTCCCCTGTCGGTTTTTTGCAGAGCATTTATTAATGGCATGAGCTATGACTCTCTAACTTTCTGAAAATTACTAATTATCTATTAGCTACATTTTAACAATAAAATTTGTGAACAATGGGAGTCACGTGACAGATGACACTACCATGTTTGGAAGATGGTATTGAAAAAATCAATGTTTTTGATATTTTTACAACCAGAATTAGTTTCAAATGTTGATTATTACACCTTTAAAGAATCAGCAAACAAAGAGCTTTCATTTGTTATCAAGAACAATGGAATTTGCTGACATCAGCATTTTTAAATGATGACGTCACATGTGCCGCCATTTTGGGTCAAATTTGCTAAATTTGAAGCTTTTTCCAGCGGAATTTGTAGAAAATGCATAGAATTGCGTTTTGCAATACATTTAAAGTATTTTGAGCAAGTTATTATCAATTTTTGGTCGTAAAACCAACTTCGTGGTTGTGACGTCATCAATATTTGTCATTTTCTTCCAAAATAACTGTCTAAAAACACCTTTAGGTATTATTTTTGAATTAGAAATGAATAATACGGCAAATAAGATGAAAAATAGCGAATTAGATGATATTGTTTCCGTTTTTAGAACGAATTAGCTGGAGAAACATATATTCTGACATTTTTCAACATTATGACATCATAGTGACGTCATCTAATGAGGTGGCCACACCCAAAGCTGCCAATCAGCTAAAAATGGTTAGTACTACGCCCTTGCCAGGTTTGAATGATTTCTCATTAGTCTAGGGCGATTTATAGAGGGGGTGGAAAGCACCCCCCGGCTATGTTAGTTAAAAAAAAGCCTGGTTAAATTAGGGATAATGTGAGCTCAAATATTGCAAAGTTTGGGAACGGCTTCGGTTGCTAGAATGTATTTTAACATGGTTTTAACAAAAGTAATTTTTTATTTGAAGCATACTCCGAGATCACAATAGATGACTGACTGACCCATTTTATTATCTTGAACACGTTCGCACGTATAGAAATCTTCAATATGCGTAACGTAATCAAATTTGAGCGATTTTTCAAAGATTTTCTTCATTGTTCAAATCTGTATTCCTTCGTATCAAAAAACGTCCAGTGTTTTAGGGCTACTGCGGAGGAGTGTTTTCTAGAATTTTGAATGTGCTTTGTTCAGAAATTTCATATGATGAACTGAAATTTAAAAAATTTTCAATTTTAAATTTTAAATTTTAAATTTTTAAAATGAAAAAGAGAGCTTTCAGATGATGTATAATTTTATTCATTTTAAATAAAAATCCATTGTACGATTAAAAAAAAGCTTAAATATCACTTTTTGAGCTAACAGAAACTAGTTTTGCACGAATCCATGGAAGATTAGTTAATTAGGGCTATTCTCTCGATATTCTTAAGACAGCATATTTTTAATTTAGTAAATAGAACTTATCATTGTAACTTTTTATCATAATTTACTTTATTATACAACTGAATGGATGTCGTGGTTAAATAACATTAAATGAATATGAAAAATGAAAAAAGTTTATGACGTCATATAATTAATAACTAATGTAATAAATAGATTTTTCTTGTCAAATATGGTTCTCTGGATCGTTTTAAATGATTTTAAGGCATTTCAGAGTACTTTCATCTGTAATTAGGGCTTTTAATTAAAGAATGAAAAACTGGTGCAACTAAATAATGAATAAATTAAATAAATAATGAGTTTTAATAGATATTATATCGCTGATTTTTGCTCTTTGATGATTTTTGATATTGCTAATTTTGTCAATAGTTAGAAAATATCGCATTTTTCCGCCATTATCACGTCATAGTGACGTCATGGATGTAATGAAGAATAAAAAAAGTGCCCTATTGTGTAGATTTGTGTTACTGTGCACCGTTGTACCAACTCTCGCCCTAATATCTCCATTATTCACGAAGTTATGAAGGGCGGGCACATTGTGCCCCCCCCCCGCCCCTTCGGTACTACAAGGGTCCAAAAAGCCTGGTATTAATAGGGTTAAAGGAGCTCTGTCGCACAGGTGATTGGTTTAGAGAACAAAGCTGGAACACAGGAAAGAGCTAGAGCCCAGTCTCTTTGAATTTTTCTCATGTTGAAAATTGATAGCGATCTGACTCTGATTCTTTCTAGTAATCCTGCCATACAAACTTTTAATCTTCTTTTACAACTTACAGCCAATTACAAATGAGACGGATTGCCTAGCCCACAGTCTTCAAAGTTCAAAATTATTACTTACAGCAAAACGTTTCACAAATTGTTAACTGAATATTCAAATTTCTTTTGTGCTGTTGTCTCAATGTAAAAAAGGCAAATTATTGTTTACAATGATGTATTTCTACCAGGATCGATTTTGGCTTCGTTGTCATTGTTGTTTACATTAAATTTCGTTGATAAAATCGTATTATTTTAGCAATTACCTTGGAAAAGTGCTGCACAAGCCACTGCACAACGCGAGCCTTGTTTTACATTTCTTAACTAACTTCGTTTCATGGTTAGCAAACTATTGGCTTTGATTGGCCATTTCTCAGCTAGCTTTCCGATCATTTAAATAAAAAGGCACACAAGTTACAATAAAGCTTCTGTTCTTGATAAAGAACAATTTTAGCTATTTGAAATTAAGGTTACTCCGCATGGACCAAACAAAAGATTATATTTTGGTGCGCTGCACGTTTTTGCTCCTTTTGTTTATTTGCATTGATTGAATGAAGAAAGATGTGTCAAAACTATTCATGTGTGTTTCAAGCCCATCGAATCGTTTTGTCATATCAGAAATGTTCTGTAATGCAAGTCTTTTGTGATAGAAAGTTAAAGTTCACCCGTTGTTGTTTGAAGCGGAGAGTCAGTGTGTGCAGAGAAAAATATGGACCGAGGGAAGTTTCTGTCAACAAATGGTTGTTTCTTATCAAAATTTGCTTAAGTACAAACGGCAAACGAAGTCAAACTGTGATGCCTGAGTGATTGGTAAGTGAATCATTTAGCTCAATAACTTTATCTTAGCTTTTTGAGGGCAATGGGAAGGGTTTTAAAGGGAATCTAAGCATATAAAATTGGCTCAAGCCACTTGTTCTCAGATTCTAGCCTATCAGATATCAGTATTTCCTGTTTACGTAGATCAGTTACCCAAATATGGCTCGGCACGTGTCACGGCCTATTGTCTTTGCACGGCTATTCTCATCAAAGGCTTATATATGCTTAGATTCCCTTTTAGCAAGGAGAAGCTTAGGCCCAGATGGTATTTCTGTCAGAAGTCACTGAATTTGCCTGCGATTTTGAGATCTAATAAAAGTGAATGTGTTTGAGTGCTCAGGTTTTTATGTACAATTGCTGAAATCCTTATCTTTATCTCTCATTTGTAGCGATTTCTATCGACAATTCAACAAAGGTCAATATTCTTTGACCGGAAAATGGATGCAGCTCCGGCCCCAAATAAGATATGTGCCTATACATGTAAACAACTCTGGACGGACATCTCTGCAACTGATTTGTCAAAAAAAATCGAATAACTGCATTAATTTAGCATCCATTTCATTTTTTGGGAGGGTACTAGAAAATTTACTTTAAACGACCGATTTTGTATCACGGAGTTAGAAAGCGGCGATGTCATTGGTTGATTAGCGTGAAATTGGATGATTTCCGCGTGCTCTGGCATCCAGTAAGGATTGCCTGTACAATTGGTAAAGGATGCGGCAGAGATTTTGTGCACTCCCTTAGAATCAATCTTCAACGCATCTGTCAACTGAAATCATTTTGCATGTATCAACTAATGATGCTGGTGATCTGAATGCTGATGAAATCCTGGCTGTGTTGTTGGAACTAAAAAATGATATTGAAACACAGCTGCAAACTTGCCAAGTCATAATTTCCCTGCCAACTCTAAGATTGGATAACAAAAAGGCCAATAAGACACTTGTAGCATTGAAACAAAAGATTAGATCATCACAAATGGAAATTGTTGACAATGATAACATCGTTGAGGGAGATCTGTCAGGCCCACAAAAACTACATTTGAATTTCAAAGGTACTGAAAAACTAGCAAGTAATTTGGTAAATAAGTTGTGTCTTTAACAGGTCTACGGGAGTGGAAGAAGTTGAACTACTTCCATCCCAAATTTCTGATAGGGAGGATTCCAGCACCACAGATGTGGGCTCTGACTGGTGTCATCAGCATCTTGGGTACAAGAAGAGCATGGCAATTGCATCCCTGAACATCAATGGTCTCCGTAGTCACCAAGATGAACTTAAATTACTGATTAAAGATCTAGGGATTCATATTCTTGCCCTTAACGAGACTAAGTTAGATCCTGAATATCCAAAAGAATTGACTAAGGTTTCTGGCTACCAGCAAGAACGTCTTGATAGAACATGCCACAGAGGTGGTGTCTCTATTCATATTAGGGATTCTATTAGATATAAAGTACGTTCTGATGTTCCTACTGATGCCTTAGAATTGATCTGTATTGAAGTTGAGCCACCTAAAAGCAAGTCATTTCTTGTTCTTGCTTGGTACAGACCACCAAGTGGCCCTGTTGGGACTTTCAATAAGCTGGAAAAGGTGCTTTCTTTTCTGGACAAAGAGGGTAAAGGAATGATCCTCTTAGGAGACACAAATTGTGATCTCACCCCAAAACAAGCTGAGCAGCCCATAGACAATGGTTCAAAGCACATGCTTGATCTCTATGAGTTGTTCAGCTTCAAACAGCTTGTCGAGGAACCAACAAGGGCCACTTTAACTACCTCTTCTATCATTGAACATGTGGCTACGACATGTGCCAGAAACATCTTAAAATCAGGAGTGCATGAAGTTCCCATGAGTGATCATTATATTGTTTACTGCATCCGTAAGTTTAATGGAGCAGTAGAAAAAGGCCATAAAATGATCAAAACCAGGAAAATGAAGAACTTCAATGAGGAGGCGTTCCTTGCTGATGTTTCTGGCATATGCTTGGAGCAAATGGTTAACGAAACCGATGATATTAATCTGCTTGTCAACCATTGGTCTAATTTGTTCTCTATGATCATAGAGAAACATGCTCCAATAGTTGAAATGCGTGTTTCTGAAAAGTACTGACCCTGGATTGATAGGGACCTCAGGGATTTAATTCATACTAGAGACAAGCTAAAAAAATCAGCAGTCAAAAGTAAATCCCCACTTCTTATGGAGTCTTATAGGCAGGTCCGTAATAAGGTCACTACCCGAAATATTCAGTTGAAGAAGCAGCATTATACCAATAGGATCTCTGCATGTAAAGGCAACATGAAAGAATCTTG
>REGM01000169.1:442595-454004 GCA_004194415.1 Aurelia aurita
TTTCCATGCAGATCGCGCCAAAAAGATGTACACGGAAATACTCATGGACAGCTTTGAATCATTTTGATAAACGTCAATAGGATTATATGTGAAAATTTTAGAGAAACTTTTTACACTCTTTAAAAGCTAAGCATTCGAGGACGAAGCATCATCAACGATACAAATAATCTAATTGGCTGCATTCTGCGGCTGTTTTGCAAGGCTCTCTTTCCTTTCAGATTCAGTTTAATTTGCTCGCTTTTTGGCTGCATTCGAACGCTTTCTTGAAAGTCGCTCTTGTCTTTCAGATTCAATTTCGTTTTTACGTTTGCTGGCCACAAATTGACGTAATGTTTTGAGTTTGTGTTGCTGCTCACTTTCAATATAGCTCTCAGTGGAAATTTTCCTTTTTCTTGGATTAATAAATAGATAAATATTGAATTATGAAACAAAATATTAATGGGGTAAATTCCTGTGACTCTGAAGAATTCAGATTATGAAATGTGACAGAAACCACTTCAAAGAAAGTAGCATTCAGTGCAGTGGCTAACAAGCGCAGTTTCTTAAATTTAACAGCACTGCCTTGCCATTTATATCCGGCATGCCAAAAGAGTTTCTAGCATGAGAATCAAATACATAAAATAAAACCCTGAGTTGGCATTGTGAATAATAGATACCATGAAAATCGCATTGTTGTTATTTGTATAGACATTCTCAAGTGCTGTATGCAAAGGAATGAATGGTGAATCATTATTATCTTGTGCATTACTAATAAAGAAAGAGTCTTGAGAAACATTACCAAAACTAATTGAGCTTCCTGACCCATTAGATTAATTTAATTTGCTGTTTGTTTCAGTGGGTGGTTTTGCAGTAGTAGCTTTTGTTGCCACAATGGGCAATCCAGTGTTTATCACCACAAAGGGTGATTCACTTTTTCTTTCCACAATCTGCCTATTGTCCTTTTGTTTTTTTGTTTACAAACCCACACCACGGTTCACAATTTTTTATTAATCCCGTCTAGAAAGCTGCTACGCATGCGCTTTGCAGCAATAAGAACCGGTAGGTGAAAGGTTATCGATTCAATTTGGTCTACTTCCTCTTAGGGAACATATCTGCAGTTATTTCTCGGACATCCACTTTGACTTGTGATGAGATTTGGAAGTATTCCTTCGTCATAGGACTGAGTTGTCAGTAAACCGCCATATTTTGTGTGTGATCAAATGAACACAGGACTTATTGCATCATCGTACGCCTCACAGTTGATAAATTGGCGGTAGTCTCATTTTGATGCGTGACCACTGGGACACATTGTAATCAATCTAGATACAGCCACCGTAAGTTTTGTAAACAATAACAAAGGCGTGCAAAGGTTGCCCGTCAAGAAAGGGTCTTTAACTTACAATTTGCGATCTCGTATGACCAAATCGGATTTGTATTTGTAGAGTAATTCACTGAAACAGGCAAAATTTCGGAGGCAGCCTACGACAGATGGTTATTAAATTATGCTACTACCATCTATGCGTAATTTGAAAGAGTTTTTGGGCAGCTCAACAGTAATTTTTTGGAAGTTATTTTTTATTTTTTTTTTTTTTTTTATATTCATATAAAATATTTACAACATAGGCTACGTTCTACTATACTTTCTAATTACAATACGACACTACAGTGACGAGCCATGAGGAGCAAAAACAATGACTACCTCATGGCCATAACATGAAGACATGCAACTAGACTAACAACTACACTACGGACAATCAAAAACTAATGGATACTAAGCTAGATTCTGTTTGACATTAGATGTTGGGTTAGCATTTGGAAGAATTTAAAGATATGTGGAACATGAGTGCTATCAAAAGGAAGTTATTTGAGCTATCAAAAGGAAATATATTTTTACCAATTTTTGTTTTTATGACTGAATAATCAGAAACAACACGAAACTTGGGTGAGAAGTTCCGTGCACGGTAGAACACACTACTTGAGAAACTTCCTTCAGTCCTACAAAATTACTCTATGACCAGTTAAGGTTACGGTAAACGTTTGTAGGCCGAAAAAGCCAATTTTCGGATTTCTTCAAATGTCAGAAGCCCAAGTTTTAAGAAACACAAAGATACCATCTTTGGAAGTAACAGAAATGTTGAAAAAGTAGAATTCTTAGGGACCGTTCATTATTTACAGAGGGGTTGGTACCGAAGAGAAATGTCTTGGGAAAAAGAAATTTTCTGACATAAAAAGGTGATGATAGATGTTTTCCCATCACCTTTTTAATAATGAACGGTCCCTTAATCGAAAGAAGGATACTGTAACTTCTCACGCAAAGTTTTTCTGTGTGGCTTAAATCCTTCTCTTAGCTTTTTGACCTATTAAGCCGGTCGTGTGTTAGAAAACAAACATGAAACCACATTATATGTATCGACTCCTTTGTTTAAATTCACAAATTGCTTTATAAGCGGTAATTGCTTGACCCGGATTACATTATGGATTATTTGACCTTTATATTTACATTGCAAGTGCGATCAGTAAAATCCCGTTTTTTCATGACTCACAAATCCACTAGGTACAGGTACGAAAAAGCTATTTTGTACCCAAGAAACCTATCGAATGGCTCCAAATTTTGCACACTGCCAGAGCAGGTGTGGGGCAACCAATAGTTGTCTCAGAATTTGTGTATGTCCTCTGGTCCGTCTTTTATAGCCAAATACGACTTTGCGAGGGCAGAGAAGTTATTTGCAAATTTATGACAGCTTATATTTTTGAAGGGAGGAAGAATTTGAAGAATCTGAGACATTTTTTGGTAGCTTAGGATGTGCGCTTCCTGTTGATATAAGTTAGATTTTGTTACGTTAAGCGCAAGGGTACAAAATAGCTTTTGAAGGAGGTATGCTCTCTTAAGTAATAAAGTTGCCTGGAAAAATTCATTTTACAATCTTTGCCAATTATTTTGGTATGGTTAGAATCCCTACATTCTTATGCATCGAATGATGTATAGTTTAACTAGACCCCGCTAATAGTTTGGATTTTGGGGAGAGAAAACCCAATCTTGTGCTACTAACGTTTTCCGTAACCTTAAAGTGTAACTGCATCTTTTCTTGTCATTTTTTCTTATTTATATAATAGTTCCATTGATCAACAAACTTTTGAGAATATAAAATTTAATGGTTGATCTGGCTTAAAAGCAATTTCAAATTACGCATAGATAGTAGTAGCATAATTCAATAACCATCTGTCTAAGGCTGCCTCAGAAATTTTGCCTGTTTAAGTGAATTACTCTAGAAATACAAATACGAATTGGTCATGCCAGTTCACAAATTGCAAGTTAATATCTCATCTATATCATCATTTGAAAAGAAAAAGTTTCTGAATTGAGGCTCCTCCGCATGAACTGTTCAATCGCTTATATTTTCTTGGGACGTCCGTTAGTTATTCCCTTGCCCATAGGTTTCTGTAATGTGTCATTGATACCGCTACTGCAATGGTCATTGCTCCCAGTAGCTCAGAGTCATTATAATTGAGCCTCTGAGAGTAAATCGCCCCACTTGATCATCTTTAGTTAATCATAAATATTCTGTACCACTTCTAGATTCTCGCTATGTGTCCCGCTCTAGCAACTTCATTCCTAGAACCTCCGCGTCCATTGGAATACTGTCTATTGTTCTGGATTCCCCAACCTGACAGCTTACAAGCCTTCAAGCGCTCAATACATTTTCCAGTTTGTTGTGCATCCATAAAATTGATGTTACGACCTCTCTTAAGGGCTAAGCACTAAAATAGAATAGGACACACTCAAAGATCTGCCCAAGCCTGTACGTTTCATTTAAGCGACAGGAGTTTTAACAGTGGTGGTCATGTCCTATGGGGACAGTGGTTCTAGATCTGTTCTAAAATATGGCATTTTTCTCTGAAATTTGTCAGCTCTGTCCCAAAAGGTGGCTCTTTTGCATTCTTTGAGTTTTTTTTTCTTCTCCCGTATAATATTGGACAAAAAATCAGTTGGCAAGGTTTGTCTCAATATATCCTTATTCCATGCCCCCAGTTTACTAATTTTGAGGTTCTTGAAATATGAAACATGTGAAATCACCTTTCCTGAATGTGATTTGAACTGCATTTCTCATTTGAATAATTTGTCTGTGATTGTTACGGGAATCTAAGCATATATAAGACTTCGATAAGAATAGCCGTGCAAAGACAATAGACCGTGACATGTGCCGAACTATATTTGGGTAACTGATCTGCGTAAACAGAAAATACTGATATCTGATTGGCTAGAATTTAACGGCAAGTGGTTTGAGCCATTTCTATATGCTTAGATTCCTTTTAACTCCTATGTGGGGCTCTAATTCCCACTACCCCCTTTCATTTAGTTTTAGGAAATTTTCCATCCACCCCGTTTATTCCAGACAGGAAATTTTCCACCCACCCCGTTTATTCCAGACAGGAAGTTCGCAAAAATTAGTTTTTTCCTGGACATGTCAAGGACATACGTTTCCTGGACATGTCAAAGAAACTTGTTTGAAGAAACAATAAGAAAAGTTAAATAAGAAATATAAGAGGTATTACCAACCGGCTGCTCCTCCGTGTTGTTCTTGCTGCTCTCGAGGACTGGGGCAGAGTTGGTTGTTATGTAGGACCTTCTTGTGAAGGGAACCCTTTATTTTCGTTGTGTTTTATATACGAATTTGTATATTTGCACGTTGTTGTGGTTGGGGGGAGATAAATTCACCAAGACATGGTGGGGAAGAACTGAGGATTGGGGGCAGTTAGTTTTCGTGCAGGATCTCTTTGTAAAGAGGCGTTTGTACATGTCATGTTTTACGAAAGTATCAGTATATTTTATGTTTTGTTGTGGTTTGGGGGAAATGGGGGTGGGGGGGGGAGGGATTTCACCAACGTACTTTGTGTAAATTGGTTGTGATAGGTTTTTGCATATGCTTCCTTTGATGTTAATTTTCTTGTCTAAATTTTCATTTTTAGAAGTATCATTTGTTTTGTCTGTGTTGTGGCTTGTTTTGAAATGGAATCAAGAAGGCATCTTGGTGAAAAGAAAATTCCATTCTAAGATTGTAAAGGGTAGGGGATGAGGTTCGCTCACGATTCTATGGGGGGAGGCTAACATAAAAGAATGCTGAGAAAGAGAGAGTTGATAAGGGGGGGCTTGTGCTGAAACAAAGCAATCTGATTTGTGGTAGTAGTATTTGTTGCAATTCTTGTAAGCTTTTGTTTTGTTGTTGTATATTTTCGTATATTTTGAGCAGTCATTTGATCATCAGCCGTTCGCCTGCCAAACGTTTCTAGGGTATTAAGATCGGAACGTTGCCCCCAAAGGGGACGCGGGTACCCTCAGTGATCCCTGGCCAGTGGGACACTGTCACTGACTGGATAGTTAGTTATGTATTTTGAATTTGTTTGTCCTTCTGGGTCTAAAGTGGGATGAAGTGGGTTTGGAATAGGATATTTGATGGTGTTCTGAATTGAGGCCTCGTGGTTATTAATTAGTTGTGTTAGTTTATTTTCTTGCTATGAAATTGTGTCCGTATGATGGGTAGGGGGCAAATTGCATATGACCTTAATCGAAGAATCTTAACTTAACGAGAAATAAGGCAAACAAAATAAAAATATTTAAGTCAATCAATTTTTGATTGATATTTAAGTCAATCAAGGATTGTACCCTTATATGTAGGATTCGTTTCAGAACAGAACACTCTTCGTCATGATGCAGCCTGAGGCTTATCCACAAGTTAATAGGATGGGCATCTTATCATTTCTGGTAAACCGCTGATGCAATTAACTACTGTTGATAAGTTTGATATAGGCCATCTTGTCCAAACTAGAAAAATAGCCTGAGTTACAAGATCAAACTTATCGTGTTGTATTAGAAGAAGCGAAAGCTGCTTAGCGAGTAGCCAATAAATATATGACTGCTTGGCTAGTTTTGTTTGCATATGCACAGTCAACAATAAAATAAACTTTTTGCTTAGTAGTTAATTCGCTCAGCATTAATCATGGTCTTTGCTCCAGGGTATTATGGGATATTAGTTATCTGCAAGTAAGAGTGAGTTGACTTTAACATGTCATAGCCTCAGAGGCAATTTATTGCGCAAAAAGAACATTGAGAGAGGCATACTTTCTTATTATATATACTCAAACGTTGGTTTGCAAACTATTTTTCTCTTGAGATTGTTCAATGAATTTGCATCAAATCACAGAAGCCGGTATAAACGTAAGTAAAATTGTTTTGTATGTATACTTGATGATCAACATTTTTCAGTATTTCCGCCTTTAAAATCTATTATTGTAAAGATTCTCTATAAGCAATAGAATTTCACTATTAACTTCTCTGACTTAGTATATTGATAACAGCTATCAATCAGAGCAATTCCATTCATTGACCTTCAATCAAACAGAATCTATTTTTGAATCTATAGTTTATGTTTCGCTCTCAATTGAAGAATGTCTTGAACTTCATGTCCTCCTGCAAAGAGAAATGTCCCAGTATCTGCTGTTTTAAGCAATTGCATCAAATCTTCAAAATAATATCTTAAAATCAATATTGCTTTGAGATTTCCTTGAAAATGTGAAAATTGAGTTGAGACAGAATGGTCACGAATTGAAACAGAAAAAGAAGATATCACAATGAAAAGTGCATTGCTTTGCTTTTAGCTGTGCAATGAAATGCTCGAAGTTATTTTCATTACAGAGTAATTGATAGATATCCAAATATACACTCAAGGCTCATTATTTGAATTGTCTTGAAGCCAGTTTACAATTCATATATACTCTACCTAGGTATAATTTTCGTTTAAAACTAAATCATGCAGGATAACAACTCCGTTATTCAACTGCTTTGCAGTCACATCCACGTAAATATGTATGTTAATTTTAAACTATATCTGCAAATAAAAGAGCTCTGGCTAAATAAGTTATAAGTTAGAATAGGCTTCCCTTGAATGCCTGTTCTTTAAAATTTCCTCTACCTCTTAACCAGAGCTTTGTCCTTTCTTGAAACACAGTGGATAGTTCAACAATAGACTTAATCATACACTATGAAGACTAGAAAAATTAACAAATGCACAGTGGAGGACTTTTATAAAATAGGTGTAAAATAGACGCTGCGCTAATCATGAGGGGGGCTCAGTTGTAGACATCATTCATTGTTAGCAGCAACAATTTATCTCAATAATATGGTCATTTGGATGTCAACCATACCCCTATAGTAGTACGGTAGAGAATTGTATCTTGATGTGCATATAATTTTGCGTATTATAGAAACCCCTTTACACGCAAGATTTTCTTCGCGTCATTTTCACTTGGTTACATCAGCATTTAGCATAATGACTCGGCTTTGTACTGAGTTTTGGCTTAGCTTTTGGTGCGTTCCAATTACCATCGATTGTGTAGGAAACCTTACTGATCTAGTTTCCACTTTAGCGAACACACTTTTGATATTTCCCTGTGTTTGCATTTTGTACCGATTTCGAGTGGAAAATTCATCAATACTTAGATTAAAATATACTTACTGAACATGCGGGATGTTTGGTGGTAACCCTGCAGACCTACACAATTTTTAATCAAAAGAATAAAGTGATTATTGGTTCCGGCTTCAGATTTAGGCCTTGTTTTGGGTCATTTTTATGACCTTCTGTAGTTGCAAATTAGCCGAAACACGATCGAATTCTGCGTTATCCAATCACACGATAGAATTCCTTGCTCTATAGAGTGTTTCAGAAAAAATAAAATCCAACTATAATAGAAAATTTTAAAGAAATGATAAGATTTGAGTGGATGTAATTGCCCAACCACTCAACCGACCCGTCCTTAGTTGCTTAGTTACCATTTTTCCCAGACCTCATTGAGACCTCTTCCCTGGAGTCCAGTCCCCTTAGTCGAAAATGACGTCAGGGAACCAGACTGGGGAAGATCATTGACGTAGATATAAAAGAGGGGAGACCCGAGACAAGATCCCTGTGGAATTCCAATGTTACTATTCTCAATGGATCGTGGGTCTTTGGGTTCGGTCCAGTGTGCGATTTGTCGTGGCCGATCGGGGGTGGGTGGTTCTTTTTGGCGCACCCGATAGTTTTACCAAACATATTGTAATTTAATATATTGTATTATACTTTTAATGTTTCATACCTTTTTCGTTGTGTCCCCAATTAGCCTGTACGCTAAATATTTTGACACATTAATAAAGTTATTGATTGATTGATTGATTGATTGATTGATTGATTGATTGATTGATTGATTGATGTCAGTCACTGTAAAATTGTTTGCGACTATAGATATATGATTTAAACCATTCATTGATACATTTTAACTCTATTACTACCGGGTGGTGGGGAGGACGGACACAAAGTGCCGCGTTAAATATGATCTGATGTAGTGTCGTCATTTCAAAAGATAAAGAGCCGAGGTTTTGTGACTTTGCCTAAAATTTAATAGGCTAATTAACCAATGGGCAACGCAAAAACAATTGAAATTTGCTGGTTTTGGTTCTTCTCCTAAAAAATTNTGAATTTGTGATCAGAGACTCCTTCGTGTAGTGTGATTTGTTGAAAATTTGGTCGTTATTTCGTGAAATGGACTTTTAAAGCACGTGATTGATTGATGTCAGTCACTGTAAAATTGTTTGCGACTATAGATATATGATTTAAACCATTCATTGATACATTTTAACTCTATTACTACCGGGTGGTGGGGAGGACGGACACAAAGTGCCGCGTTAAATATGATCTGATGTAGTGTCGTCATTTCAAAAGATAAAGAGCCGAGGTTTTGTGACTTTGCCTAAAATTTAATAGGCTAATTAACCAATGGGCAACGCAAAAACAATTGAAATTTGCTGGTTTTGGTTCTTCTCCTAAAAAATTTAATTTTTCAGAGAAAACTTGTCAATAAACATCTTTGAAGCTATATATATGATGGATATTGATTCTTCTTGATAAAAACCTTCAAAAATTCTATTTTTTTTAATTCTATTTGTTATAAAAACTGTCAATCAAAGTCATACATGATAACCCAGCTAATTTACTGATGCCATATTGACATTTTTGACCAATTTTTAGTCATAAAAACTAAAAGAAACTAATCTTGAATTGTTAATTGATGAATTTCAAGCCTAATATACTAATTAGTTGGTATGTTTATCATAAATATGACATATATCTTAAATTTTGCTGATGTCAGCAAAACCCAAACAATTATATATCAAATGAAAGTGGACTTCAAGGCAAATTTATTAGTACCAATGTTATTGAAATCAGATTTCTATGAGAAATGTTATGCATGTTTTGATTATTTTTGTAGACCTCTCTCCAAATATGGGCTTGTCACAGTCACATGACCAATTATATAACAATGACGTATTGTTTATTTGATACAGTATTAAATTTAGTAAAAGTCAAATAGGTTCTAGTATTTTATAAAAGTGTAGTTTAAAAGCAATTAGAGGAAGTTTGCTTGGGGGCCTTTTTTGCCCCCCCCTCCCCTTGTAGAATAGTGTTTAAAATAGAACATTTGTTGAAAATTGTAGACACGGATCACATGACAAACGTCTTTTTGACACCAGGTCAGCATATATTTTAAAGAAGTGAGTCTAGTTTCTGTCAAGATCATCCCAGATCATCAAGAATATCACCATTCGATAGCTCTTTTATGGTAGTGCCTTGATGTATCACATAATGAAATATTTATGTTAAGAAGGGTATAGGTAATAAAATTTCATTCCAGAATGAAATTTCATTCCAGAATAAAGCCGAAGAGGATAGAGAATAACCTAATAGGAACTGGATACATTGTTCTCTTAATAATTGCCATCATTATGTATCCTAGGGTATTGTAAACAGCACTGTTAAAGTTGATGGAATGAAATAAAAAGATGTAAATTGTGGAGTTGCTTGGGTTCTTCTCAGGTTCTCGGGTTGACGCATCCAAATTCATTATTTTCATTATGTGTACTATAACAACAAAGGAAGGAAGGAAGGAAGGAAGGAGAGGAAAAGAGAAAGAAAGAAAGAAAGGAAATGCAGGAAGGAAGGAAAGGAAAGAAGGAGATAAAAAGATAGAAATCGAGAAGTTGCTTGGGTTCTTGGGTTGACAGAACAAAAATCATTATTATCATTATGTGTACTATAAAAAGAAAGGAAGGAAGGAAAGAGAGAAAAAGAGAAAGAAAGAAAGAAAGAAAGGAAAGGAAATGAAGAAACGAAGAAAGGAAGGAAGGAAAGAAAGAAAGAAATAAAAAGATGGAAATTGTGGAGTTGCTCGGGTTCTTGGGTTGACAGAGCTAAATCATTATTATCATTTTGTGTAGTATAAAAAGAAAGGAAGGAAGGAAGAAAGGAAATAAATAAAAAGACAGAAATTGTGAAGTTGCTTGGGTTCTCGGGTTCTTGGGTTGACAGAAAAAAATCATTATTATCATTATGTGTACTATAAAAAGAAAGGAAGGAAGGAAAGAAAGGAAATAAAAAGACAGAAAGGAAAGGACGTGAAGAAAGGAAGGAAGGAAGGAAATAAATAAAAAGGTAGAAATTGTGAAATTGCTTGGGTTCTCGGGTTCTCGGGTTGACAGAGTAGAATTCTTGAGATGAATGAAATAAAAAAGCTAGAAATTGTGAGTTTGCTTGGGTTCTCGGGTTCTCGGGTTGACAGACTAAAATCCTTGAGATGAATGAAATGAAAAAGCTAGATATTGTGAAGTTGAATAGACCTTTTTACAGAGGTCTGGGACGGCGCGCTACTTTTCTGGAAGATGGCGGATCCGCTGCGAGAGGGAATCCCCTTCGCGATGCAAACACTGAACTGGAGTTGCAGTTGGCGAAGTTGCTAGCAAAAAATAGCATTTAACTCCCAGTTACTGAGCAATTAGAGGGCGAGCAAGGCTTACAGAATCAAACTGAAGACTTATCTACTACATTACAGTGATATTTAGCATATTTTACAAGGACACTTTCATTTCTTCGAGTTGTTTCAGCGAAGTTGGATTTTATGATTATTGATGATGAATGAGGGACTCCGTCAAACTAATTTTGGATTTTAGTTTATGAATCGAGCTTATTGCCCATTGACTGCTGCAGGAATATGAACGATCGTATATTTTAGGAACCAAATAATGATTTATATTTCTTCCCAATTCTGAAGCTACCAGAGCAAGCCTTTCTAAATCAATCAAGTTAGCTAAGAATAAACAGTTTCTTCAATTTCTTCACATATGGGTTTACTGACAAACAGTGTGGCTTGTGATATTTCAAAATAAAGCACTACTGTGCATACTCTTAAAATAAGGTGACTTACCGGTTCAAAGCAGCTTCTCAACTTGCACGCTACTCCGGGGTTCTCATTTATTCGTACAATTATTGTTCAAAATGAAAGCCAAACACAGACTGCATTAAATTTTCCAACCAAGGCCTATGCCACCAAAATAATAAATGCCTTCAA
>REGM01000169.1:456894-489825 GCA_004194415.1 Aurelia aurita
ATAAAAATTTATTATTGCTGTAAAATTTACGCGAAGTACGACGACTCAGGACAGGCTGAAAGTTGACTGTAAGAACATTATTCATGACTTTGAAAAAATTATAGCACGTAAAATATTGTTTTGAGTTTTACAATACAAGCGATTGTAATGATATTTTTATATTACTAGCACAAAATGTGTCCTTTATTCATAAATACTATTGTTGATATAACCTTGACATGGAATATTTAAGTAATTTTTTAAAACTATTAGTCCTAAAAAGGGCGTTTTCCTTTTTTTTTCCGGGAGTCTGAAGGGCGTGGTCATGGACAATTTTCTTGGGGGCTTCGCCTCCAAACCTCCCGTCGAGGCCCGCTCCTGCAAATCATTCCAGGGCCTGAACTGGCCCTCGACGGCCCTGAGTAAGGAAATTAAATGAAACGAAACAAAGTGTTCCCCCAACCCCAAACCCAGAGGAGAGAAACAATGCAAGACCCGAAGCCAAATAGGGTCGAAGCCCCGGGGGGCCACTCCTATACTTTTCTATAGTATCATGCTCGTACAAAGGTGCAACATATGCACCCTAAACGCCGACTTTTTTTAACAAAATACATACCCTAATCGCGGAAAATTTTCTTGAAAACATACCCTTTTTCGTGTCACATTGAATTTGTCAAGTTTAGGTACCCTAATCGCGGACAAGTCATTGTGATTCTGTCTGATGAATCAGGGACGAAGTGTTAAACCTAAAGTAGTTGAATTTGCCAAGCACATTTTCCAAATTCAAATTCTATTTTAAAATGCTTGATTAAAAATATCATCACAGAAGCGTTTCTATTTATCAAATGCAGAAAAGTACACCGTTTTTAAATTACGGTCGAATTGGCACCCCTAAACGAGGGCCCGCAAGGGCCCGTGCCTACGTTGAAGACAGCTACCCTTTCCCGCGTATTTTTTTACGAGCATGATAACACATCAGGTACCAAGTGGGACCCCCCCGGGGTCGAAGCGTAATTCAAGATGAGAAAATGCAATCCCGGTAAGCGATAGCTACTATGAAATACCTTGAGAAAAGTATTTGTATACTCGAACTTCAGTTACTGTCCGTTTGTTTGGAATTTTTCTTCTGCAAAGTCCTTGCAAAATGTTGAAAAGATACAAGAAAGGGCACTGAAATTTCTATACGATGATTACATTAGCTCCCATGATGCCTTGCTCGTGAAATGGGGCAGATGGTACATGCACGTTTCTAGGCAAAAAATCCCTCTGTATTGAAATTTATAAGACCATGAAGGATCTGAATCCCACCTTTATGCGCGAGCTTTTTGTATTTAAATCATCAACAAATTCAGTTCGATCTCAAAGTATTCGGGAACATGGCTCCAATAGCTTCAGAACATGGCGCCAAAAATTTGGAGGAGCTTGCTAAATGAGATGAAATCCGCCGATATTTTAAATGCTTTCAAATGCTCAATCAAACAATGGGACGGTATAAAATTGAATTAGGAGGGGGGGGGGAAGCGTTCGTGTTATTTTTTACAATTTCTTGTTTGGACATCGAAATTTGAACATCTTACTGCATCTTGCATTGATTTGGATTGCTGAAAATTTGACTCGGTTCGTCGGTTTTGACAAATTTGTTCATATGGAGGCGGGCCAGCCCTCTTTGTCGAGATGTCATAAGAAAGAAAATAAGAAAAATAAGAAAATGTAAATAATTATAAGAAATGAGAAATAAGAAAATATAAATAATTATAAGAAATAGTAGATTGTTAGAAGGAAAATATAAATAATTATAAGAAATAGTAGATTGTTAGAAGGAAAATATGAATAATTATAAGAAATAATAGAATTTTATAAAAAAATATAAAAAATTATAAGAAATAATAGAATCTTATAAAGAAAATATGAATAATTATAAGAAGTAACATAATTTTATAAAGAAAATATAAATAATTATAAAAAATAATAGTAATTTATAAATTTGATTCTGTGATACATGGAGGGATAGCCTCTTTTATTGCCCATTTTTCCTCTTTGATGATTTGTGATACATTGTAGAGCCTTTCTGGAAGGAATTACTAACAAAAACTTTAATTATTGCCAATATTGCCAATAGTTAGAAAATAGTGCAATTTTGCTCCATTATGACGTCATAGTGATGTCATGGATGTAACGAAGAATGAACAATGCTCGCTCTCATATCTGCGTTATTTACAGTGTTATGAAGGGGTAATTTGTGCCCCCCCCATTGTACTCCAGGGTCCAAAAAGCCCTGTGTTAATAGGGTTAATAGTGGGAGTTAAATTTTATGGAAACTCGTTTGGGCATATGAATTGTCTTTATTTGCAAGTACTGTGTTTTTAATCTCTTGCTTTCATAAATATATAGTCAATGTTTGTACTGTGGCTGGTCGGAACAAGGTGCTGTTGAGTAAAGTGATAATACGTTATAAACGTCGTTTCCACACCAAATTAAAGCCGATTTTATTTTAAATGCAGGAAATATGGACTTATTTTGATGATAAGGATTAAAATGATTGAGTTTTGAAGATTATCGTTGCGTGACTTCGTGTTATTTCTCGATGATTGGGCTTGTTATCCAAAAATCTTTCCCGAATTGAGCTCTGTTGGCTTTCTCCAAATCATAATGGCTTCCTCTTTCAACAGTGCAGAACTCGTAATAATTCCTGGGCTTCCCTTGAAAGCTACGATTACGAAATACGTATAGTCCATCACCGTTCGGAATTCATTGTTCCGACTCTCGTGTTGTCAAGGCCATTATTTCCCTTGCATTGTCAAACCTTCTTTGTACTGTGAATATCATGCTCTTTTTGACAAAAACGTCATTTAATTTCATGTTTGAACTTGTTTGAAGCTACTTTTGGGTTTCCTAGCTGATTTCTCCGAATTCGTATATTGTCCTTCGAATCTTCTTTCAAAAGCAAAAAGTCTAATTTTCATAAAATAACGCCATATATTCCCTTCAGTCAAAACAATATCCCATCCAACTTTCGACAAGCCATAGCGTCAATTTTGTTCCCTTCAAAACAACACCACCACTTCGAAGTTTTCATTTGTAATTCATTTAAACATTGATATCAACTCAAATGTTAGCCTGCGTGCAGACTCGAATAGTTCTTTTACAAAATTTGAAATTGAGTTGCATGGAAACTGGGAGAGAATTTTCAATGTCATTGCAACTCAATTTCGCTTTGTGTAAAAACCAGTCAAGTCTGCTCGCAGGCTACTCAACATTTGGATTCTGGTTTGCAGAGCAAGAAATAACGAACATTTTCCCGTCAAATAAAAATGTGTTTGTTGCGTGTGGTACCATTAACAATGAAACAAAAATATAATAGATAAATAATTGTAGTACCATAAAATAGCGTAGATGTATAAAATACGACGTTTCGAGCATGTACTCGTTATCAAGTGAATCGAAATTAATCGATTTTCCCGTCAAGCCTGCTCTTTCAAATTGAAGTCTGTGTTGGATAGAAAATTGTTTGTTTTCTTATGTGGCCAATGGGTAATAGGTCATTTTCGACGCCATTTTGACTCAATCGTCCTAATACTTTTAATACTTTTGTACCCCAAGTGTATGTTTCTTGCAAGCAAAAAAATATATGCATTTCTTATTCAAGTTGCTTAGAAGATTACTATTACAAATTTTTTATTTTTTTTATATCCATTAAAAAAGTTACAATACATAAATACAAGCTACACTACTTACAAAATTACTTTACAATGCTACTGGGACGATACCCCCAAGGAGCAAAAGAGTATGACTACCCCGGGGCCATAGACATAGAGGTTAAAAATAAACTACTATAGTCTGTCTCAAATTACATGCCACATTATATGTCTGCGATCAATCCAAATTTAAGAAGGGTGGTTTAGGTATCATCGCAACTACTGCGTGGCATCTAATTTGAGGTAGACTTTAAGATACATGACTAAAAGTAAATGAAAGGAAAAAGGAACATGGGACATGGGAGATGGCGGCTGTGGTTTTGTGACTTTTAACGGAGTTTGAAATTTTCTAATCAAATCGACCAGATTTGTGGATGAATTTAAGCGTTAGCAGGAGTATATCTTTATTAACTTCATCTGGGAAATTTTTATCACCATACAATAAAATCTGCATTAGAAGATTATTTTGACGATCGGTATGTCCATATGGTTGTATTAAAGCGAAAACTCCAGCGAGAAGATCTCTACGTGGTACTGCAAGGGAAGGGCAAAGCAACAAAAAGTGTTCCGTATCCTCAATACCATCGTTCGTAGGGCACATCGGATTTATGGTATCCCTAAAGTTGTTCTTGAATTTGTGAAAATTCAATTTACTGAGACCAACCCTGAGTTGAGTGAGATATGATAAACCTATTGGGTCATGAATGCCAAATATAGATCTTACCGGGGGTCTGATTATAGATAGTAGCTTCTTTTTAAAAACAGCAACAGACGGTGCAAGTCTAATCTCAGGATCAAGTTCATTCCATTCGGATAAGCAATGAGGATAGAAACTAGATTTAAATTTTTCTGTTCTGGCCTTTATTTGCCCAATGACATCTTGGTTGCGAAGAGAGTAGTGTGACTGTTGAAGTGGTGGGATTGGGTCCTTAGTATAAACAGGAGTTAAATTATTAATAATCTTGTAAAGCAAAGTAAGGCGTCTGCTCCATCTTCGGCAGCTCAGTGATTCCCAGCCAAGCTCCGAGTACAACTTTTCTCGCGATGTTCCTCTCCAAGTTCCTGTAATAGCTCGCGCAGCAGAATACTGAACAGACTCTAATTTTTCCATCAAGCTCGGTAAAATGACGCTACCACTGAACTCGCATACTTTTGCTGGAATATGGTAAATAACATCCCCGTAGTCGAGATGTGGTCGCACATAGAGCTTATATAGCTCGTTTAGGGTATGCCTGGGCAGATATTTGGAGAGATATTTCAGCAAGCCAATACCCTTTCTTGTTTTGGAGATAGCTGATTTGATATGGGCAGAAAAAGACAACTTTGAATCTAGTATAATTCCTAAATGTTTATGTTCATCTACTTTCATTACCGGTATGTTATTAAAGAGAATTTCTGGATGACCAAGTTCATTTTTTTTCCTTGAAAATATTAGTTCCACAGCTTGTTTCTGCGGATCAGGATTAAACGACATCCTCCAATCATGAGCCCACTGTCTTATCAAATCCAAGTCGTGGTTCATGTCACTGGCAGCTAAATTAGAATCTTGAACAACCGTAAATAATGACGTATCATCAGCGAAAAGCTTAACATTGCACCTCAAATGATCAGTAAGGTCATTTATATATACTAGGAAAAATAAGGGTCCTAGAATAGAGCCCTGTGGTACTCCTGCCGAAATATCTCCCCAAGAAGAATTCTGCCCATTCAAAACAGTTCGTTGCTTTCTATCCTTAAGAAAACTCTTGACAAGCGAAAGAAGACTTCCAGAAACGCCACATCGTTTTAGCTTATAAATCAGCCCATCATGCCATACTCTGTCAAATGCCTTGGAGATATCAAGATACACAGAACGAACATCAAGAGGAGGATTACAGTCAAATGCTTTAAATATTGTGTGCGTTATAGAGATTAGCTGGTTGACTGTTGAATCACCTGGACGAAAACCTGACTGATTTGGGTTGAGTAAATCAGATGAAACAAGATGTGAATAAAGAGAGTCGTAGATGAGTTTTTCAAGTATTTTCCCAAAGATTGGAAGCAGCGAAATTGGACGGTAGTTTCCCTTCAAATTTTTCTCGTTCTTTTTGTGAACAGGCACTACATTAGCATGCTTCCATATTTGGGGAAATATACCACTCCTCAGGCAATTTGTGAATATTATCTTTAATGGAGCGACTAATGCAGCATCACTCAGCTTGATCATTCTTACAGATATTTCATCCCAGCCATGTGCTTTGTTAGGATTAAGTGACCTTATTATTTGTAGTATCTTTTCTTCGGAGATAGCAAAGGTGTTTATCAAAGTAGAAGTTACTGGGATATGTTCTGGAATTGCACTACCTGTGTCGATCGTCGTACACTGAAGCATGAAATAATCGTTGAATAATTGTGCCTTTTCAGTAAAATCAGTCACGAATAGCCCATTGTCTAGGAGCGGTGGTATTATCGGAACTTTGGCCTTGTTTAGTACAGTATTGATCAAGGACCAATACGTTTTGCTAGGGGTTCCAGGGCTGGCTAAAATTTTCCCTGCCTTAAGAAAGTAATTCCGTTTTGCCTCCTCGATCATCCTTGAACCTTCAGATATCATATTTTGTATCCCCTCAAGCTTGTCGTCTGGTTGACCATTTCTCACAAAGCTTTTATAAGCATGACTCTTTTTCCTTAGAAAATTTTTAACAGTTTGCGTTATCCAGGGTGCTTGGCGAGGTCTTATCGTTTTAACTTTGTTAGGAATGAAGTTGGAATAAATGTTCAAAAGTACTTCATTGAGCAATTTGACCTGCTCATTAGGGCATGTTGTATTGTCGAGATGCTCTTTCCAATTAAACATTTCAATACTTTTCACAATGGCCACAAAATTTGCCTTGTCGTAGTACCAGATTCTGCGACTGTAAGGAGGTGATGTTATGTTTGAAACTGATAATTTTCCATGGACAATTTGATGATGACACTGTTCATGAAGAGATGGATGAACACCAGATTCAATAAAGAGGTTAGGCTGATTGGTAAAAATTAAATCAATGCAAGATTTAGAATCGCCCATTAAATGAGTTGGTTCTGAGATCAACTGATGAAGGCCAAGTTCAGAAGCAAGCGGCTCAAGTAATTTTCCCTCATTATTTTCAATATCATTTTCCCACCATTGAGTTGAGCGACAGTTGAAGTCACCGGTGACCACGACGCAGAAAGGATTTTCAGCATATATCTTGGACAGCAATACCTCAAAGTTAATTGCGAAGTTATCAAACTCGGCCTGGTCTTGGCTTGGACTTCGATAAATTACGGCAAAAAAATACTTTTTCCTATTTACATGAATCTCAGAAACAACGCATTCAGGGAGAGTTACCAAATCAGAACGATTTTTCGAAGCAAGGGAATCTTTGACATAAAGCCCAACACCACCCCTTTTCACATTTTGAGGATGGTTACTTTTAATAAACGTGTAGCCATCTAGAGCTAGCCTATCGTTCTCGATGGTGCTGTCAAGGTGGGTTTCAACGATACCAATTAGGTCATAGTTATACACTGAGTTGTAAGCCTCTATAAGAGAGACTCGCAAAAAGTCATGCGCAGTAATGCTATTTAAATTCCACGNAAATCCTACTTTAACTCACGCAGTTCTCGACCTCTTCGCGCTTTCCATCACGCTTGAAAAGAAAGGTCATTTTCTGTACCTTGCGAACAAAGAACGCGAGGTCAAAAACGTCAATCAACCGTATTTAATCCGTGTCCTCTGAAGCTTCTGTACCAGTAGCACACACTTAAACTCGCTTCATTTGCTCGCAAAACCACACGGAGAGAAACCTTCTGCTTTTTCTCCATACACAAAACTAATTTTGAAAGAAACTTTACAGATATTGGTAAATACATCTATATTCTGTGTAATACCGTACAAGGTAAATCGAAAGCGCTTCTCTAACATGAGAAATTCATCGAAGTTCTAGGGCCAACTCTGAGGCCGCTCATCGGAGTTTCATCCCTTCTCCTTTTCTTCCTTCTATTGTAGCAACAACAGCTTGACCGCAACGATGACGTCACCCAATATCGAATGACACAGTTGCTGTTTTCATAATCCGGATCACAGGGAAGCAAAGAAATGAAAACTAGGGAACTCGCTAGGGGATACGACTGGACCCCCTGTGGTTTTAACATGCTTTGGAACTCCGGGAAAAACCTCTGTGGTAATAGAGTTATCATGGCCTTTAGTCATATTAAACATTGTAAGCATTGAGGGGATTTTTCCTTCTATTACATTATGATGAAAGGAATCATTCTTGAAAAAATAGGCTGTATTATTAAGCTTTATTATTAAAACTTTATTATTAATAAGTCTGTCATAACTTTCCACCTGCATTGTCGTGCATTACAGACGTATTAATAATAAAGTAAATAAGATTCATGAACGAGCTCTACGGATCGCATACAGAGATAGTCACTCTAACTTTCTTGAATCCCTTTCAGAAAGGAATAATTCTGTCTCTCTTCATTAAAAGAACCTACAGTTGTTGCTGGTTCTAACTTTTAAAACTAAAACAAATCTACATCGTCGTTGAAATCTTCGTTGAAAGAACAGAACAATGTAATTGAAGAAGTGGGAATACTTTGCAATTGCCAAATGCCAGAACAACGACAAATGGAATTGAATCTGAATCATTTCTAGGGCAACGGCTTTGGCATGCATTACCTGAAAATTTGAAACAATCACTAAACCTTGCAGTATTCCAAAAAAAAATCAGGACCTTGAAAAACTAGACTGCAACTCTCGACTTTGTAAAATAATTATTGCAGATTTGGGGTTTTTAAATTTGATTTTTATGATTAGTTTGGTGTATGATATCATTTGATTAGGTATAAATAGTTTTAAACAAGTGATTATTATTACATTATCATATTTGATTCGTATTGTTTAAAACACCATTCATAGTCACAAAATCAGGTAAGTGTCAGACGGAGAAAGCCTTCAGTAGGTTCCATTATGGTTTTGATTTCAAAGCAATCTTTATGACGAAATATCTTCGCGAGGCATTTAATTTCATTCAGTAATTCAGAAAATTATTTCATATATATCTTCGTGGAGTATGAGATACGCCTACAGAATCTCCCAAGCACCGAAATTTGTGAACAACAAAGCGTCTTTGTGTGATTGGCATACTACAGTTTGTCCCAAAGACATTGTTTGATGTTTGATAAAATATGAGAAATAACGATACATTGAACGGGCTCCACGGTAAGATAAGCCTGTCCCTAAGACCCTACATTAATTTTAAACAGTAAAATCTTGCAAATCCTCTGCATGTTCACGGAATTTTGAGTTTTTTAAGTTCAAGTTTGTGCAAAAGCTGCAACTAGAGGCTTTTCGGTTTTAAAATGCCTCACTTCTCCCATCGATTATGTTTTGGTTTTATTGTTTCTTTGATACTTGCATTCTTCAGCAAATGTTGACAGTATTTACAGGGATTAAATTATATTCGTAGTCCTATTTTATTTGCTTTGATATTAACGAGAGGTTTGACATTGGATAACATTATTTTACCTCTATTTTGGAGGTTTTTACAGAGAGAATCGAGATGGATTTCAAAATTGAGATTTTTATCTAAGGTAATACCTTGGAGTTTTTATTAGATTCCCACCTTAATTAAGGAATTACCACTGTTACAGAAAAATCATTACTTTTATCATCAAATACTAGCAAGTGGCATTTGCGATCATTTTGCTTCGTGTAGTTTTCGTGGAACCACCTAGAAAGTTTTAGAGCATCTTGTTCTAACCGATTCTGACTGTTTTCAAGCTAATTATCGCACACATAGATAGTCATATCATCGGCATAATCATAAATTAATGTATCTTTCAGTAGATAAACAGATTATAAATATATAATTAAAGAGGAGGAGCCCTAAGACAGAGACTTGAGGGACACCTATTTTTGTCTCTTGCAATTCACTAAATGCTCCGTTCACTTTTCCCTTTGTTTTCTACCGGTGAGATAGCTGTGGACAAAACGAAATGCATTTGTGCTAAAACCATATGCATCAAGTTTTGTAATTAAAAGTTGATTCTCCAGGCAATCGTGCGCTTTTGAGAGATCCATCAAAATTGCGCCAGCGTAGCCTTTTTGTGTAACATCTTTTTGCATATTTATATAGGTCGTATTTCCCTATAATCTCGTATGTTTTGACTGGCTTATTTCAAAACACTGCTTTGCATGAAATGCTCGTTTAATCTTTCAGATAATATCTGACGTTGCATACTCTGCTTAGTGTCAGACCAAAACGCTTTGAGTATGTTTCATGATTGTTTCATTTCTTAAAGCAATCTTCAAATTTTGCACCACAAGAGGACTTTTCAATTGTCCGTCTTAATGTGGGCTTATTCTGAACGTAGTAGCCTATGAGTAAACCCATTATACAACGAGGATCAGCTGCCCTTCCCCAAATGCAATAGATACCATAACCATTAACTAACGTTCAATTCAAATATTTAATGCACCTGCCCACAGCTTGATTTGTTTGATGACTATAACACCACCCTTTCAGATCGAATAATTCAAATAGAAGAGTTAAATATTAATAAAATGGGAATAAATGCAAATCGCCCAAATTTCGATAGTGACATTGATGATAAGGTAAACCTTAGAAGTGACTGCAAATATTATTTAAATCATGACTTCCATAAGCTCGCACTTAACATGGGATCCCAAAGCAGCAATAATTTAAGCCTGCTGTATACCAAGATATGCTCTATATCTCAGAACTTAGCGGAATTATAACTACTTTTGAAAACTCTCAGTTACAGTAATAATAATATAATAATAATCAATTTCTTTAAAGTTGGCTGGTACATAGCTAAGTATAGTAAAATAACAAAGATTAAAAATACTACATTTGATAATTAAGGCCAACTATTTAAAAATATACAGTTTATAAAATAATTTGATAAAATAAGTTAATATACAAGTGATATAAAATGTACAGAATAAAATGCCCAATCATAAAAATCCAAGGTTCGGAATAAAAGGTCGTCATAGTTTGCATGAGCATAACAGCTTCGAACGTCATAGCATTAACAGAAACGTGGCGGGATATTCACAATAAAAAGCTTACTAACGTATCCCTTGATGAATATCAGCCTTATTGTGGGATCGTTGGAAACAGATTGAAATGAGAATGTGGCTTTTATGTCACAAAAAATCTGTCGTTTAATAAGAGAAAGATCCCGATATAGCATACAAAGACGATAACAGTGAATTTGAGGCATGCTGGATAGAATCAACCAATGCAATTATGCCTAAAACAGTTTTTGGAGTTGGCTATCAGGCACCCTGAAGTAAGCATTGACAAGTTCCTCTATTACCTAGAAAATACCGGGTGCGCCAAAAAAACTATCCATTTTTGACAGTCCGATTTTTGTACTTGGCCAATTTTAAAAAAAAGTGTAACGTTGAAGAAGGCCTAACTATTCAAAGAAAACAGGCATCAGTTTGGTCTTTTGGGCTTTTTTATTTTCTTTCATTGCTGACTAGTTTCGCCAACTAGGGCATATTCAGAGCAACTGATTTATTCAAAATATCTACCTCTATTTTTAAGATTTATGACTTAATCTTTAGCTGGAATCCAGACTTAGATTCTAGTATTTTTTGTAAATTTTTAAGTCTTCTGTTTCTTGAGCTATATACGAGTTTCTTAAAAGTTTTGTTCTCGAAAACTCTGAAAACAATCAAAAAACGTCCATCAGATTTTGTAAAGGCTCGACTTGAATGGACAAAGCGAACATTTTTCGTGGTGAGTTGGGAATTTAGCAATCGATTAGTTATAATTTGCTACACGTGCGTTTGCTCAATGTTGGGAGAAATGTGACGTTACTTTTTTTTTTTCTATATTGCTACCTAGCATCCGAAGGTAGTTTTTTAGGACACTGAGAAGCTAAGCTTATCGAGCAATGTCCTGGTCCTTCCTCTCGATGTGACCACACCTCGCGATTCCTTTAGCTTGCAATTACAGAAAGTTGGCGACTCTCCTCACTCTACGTANCCTGATTTAAAGATAGGGGTGACCCTCGCCAGTTTCCAAACGTCAGGGAAAATACCCTTACGTAAAGAAGAATTGAAAACCATTGTCAACGGTTCACATATGAGGTCCACGGCGTCCTTTATCAGCATAGTCGGAATCTTATCAGGTCCTGGTGCCTTGCCATTTTTTAATTGCTTAATGGCCTTAGGTACATAGTTGTCATTAACAGGGGTGAGTCTCAACATGTTAGGTTCATTTTCAATATGCATGAGAGGACCTATGCTACTTTAACAAATTTAAGCATGATTCAAAAGGGTTCGTCGGCTATAAACAACATTATCTGTAAACCTAAAAAACGCACTGCTGATCCGAAAGGAAGTATTGACCTTAGCCTTGGCATTAAAGCCAAAATCAAGTCTAACAGAGAAATAATTGCCAACCATTTCAATGATTATTTTGTTAACATTGCATCTAACTAGTCACAAGGATCTCTTCAATCCAACAACGCTTTTAGTTTTTCCTAAGTCCAGTAACAAATCATTAAATCGATGATCTCCTCGCAAACCTAGTTGAAACGAAGTATGCCATCCCATAAAACTAGTAAATCTGGCAGGGCAGGTACTTTCTACTCCCTTCTCTCTAATTGCAAATGACTCAATTCAAACAGGAGTCTTCTCAGACAAACTAAAGTACGCTAAACTAACACCAACACATAACGGGAAATCAAACTTTGAGGAAACAAGTTATAAATGATTTCCATTGAAAATATAGAGAAAAGGCAATTTTCATGTTGCATATTTCTTGACTTTTCAACAGCGTTTGATACTGTAAACTACGATATCTTACTTCAAGAACTAGCCTTCTAGGGGCTACGAGGGACTGCTAAAACAGGTTTATTCACAATTATCGAACAGACAACAGAAGGTATGCATAGGAGAACAGTTATCTGAGACCAGGACAATAAGTTGGTGTGTTCCTCAAGGCAGTGTTCTGGGTCCCCTTCTCTTTTCTGTACATTCACGATATCCATAAATCATCTCAGTTATTGCAATTTTTAAGCAATGCAATATTACATTGCTACCATAAGAATAATAAGATACTACAATATTACAGATGATACAATACTGCAATGCTACAATACTAAAATATTACAATTGTTACAGCAATTACTGCAAGGACATAGAACAAGACAGGACGATACCACAGAGGGTGTGTTTGGGTAAAATGCAATTTCAGTTGTTTGCAGATGACACAAGCATCTTATACTTGCACAAAAACCTTGATACATGCAAAATGATTCAAATCAGGAGCTTATCAAAATTTCAGAGTGGCTAAGGGCACAATGTGCCCCCTAGCTTCCCTAGAGTTTCAAAAAGCCTAGTCTGGATAGGGTTAAGAATAGCGTCCTTTGGTTGCGCCCTATCCAATTGTCTTATCAGTTTGTTGTATCAAACGCCCTTTCATTTTGCTGTATTAGAATGTTTTTCGTTTCGACCATTCAGTTTGCATTCAGAATGTCTTTCAATGTTGCTGATT
This sequence comes from Aurelia aurita, assembly GCA_004194415.1. Taxonomy (NCBI): domain Eukaryota; kingdom Metazoa; phylum Cnidaria; class Scyphozoa; order Semaeostomeae; family Ulmaridae; genus Aurelia; species Aurelia aurita. Next base: position 470,117 of record REGM01000169.1, read on the forward strand.
CAGTTCAAGTTACTAATTGTACTCAGGTCAACCTCTAAGTGATACAAATTATGCTCAATCCACTCCCAAACTAAAGGTAATTGATAAAATCATCGCTTAGACTCTTACAGAATTGTCGTTGGCAGTGATTGGTCTTACAGAATTTGTTTCTTTTGATTTTTGCTAAAAATAGAAGTTGTTGGCTGTACTTAATTTGCTTCCATTCAACTACCATGTGTCTCTACAACATTAACCCTATTCCAACCGGGTAAATTTTTATCGATTTTGTACCGGGAGGGGGGCGTTTTTGGCCCCCCCTAATTATCTCCGCAACTATAACAGCTATGATAATGAGACTTGCACTGTATCATAATTGAACGAAGGAGAATCCAAAAATGGCATTCATTAGTTTGCAGTCGCGTGACTGGTTGCTAGGCAACCAAAAACAATGCAAATTTTGATGAAATCGAGCTATTAGCATAAAAAGGTCTATTTTTACTAAATAACTGAGTAAAAAATCACCATAAAACTATCGAGATACCTGCTTTATATCCTAACTTTGCAGTTTCATGTAGTTTTATATCAATATTTTTGGTTTCTAATTAATTAACTAATTAATTATGGACAATAAGATTCAATGCAAAATTGTTAGGGCAATAATGATGCTTAATTAAACACCATCTATTTCACATTTACTTGGTGAAATCAGACGTCTTCATCAATATTTGAAATCATTCCATGATTTTTCATGCAAAAATTACTAATTAGTTAGAAATATGACGTCATAAAGATTGATGACGTCATACAATTTAAAAATTGCTGATGTCAGCAAATATAGATAAATTATATATCAAATGAAAGTACNAGGGCACAATGTGCCCCCTAGCTTCCCTAGAGTTTCAAAAAGCCTAGTCTGGATAGGGTTAAGAATAGCGTCCTTTGGTTGCGCCCTATCCAATTGTCTTATCAGTTTGTTGTATCAAACGCCCTTTCATTTTGCTGTATTAGAATGTTTTTCGTTTCGACCATTCAGTTTGCATTCAGAATGTCTTTCAATGTTGCTGATTCAGTTCAAGTTACTAATTGTACTCAGGTCAACCTCTAAGTGATACAAATTATGCTCAATCCACTCCCAAACTAAAGGTAATTGATAAAATCATCGCTTAGACTCTTACAGAATTGTCGTTGGCAGTGATTGGTCTTACAGAATTTGTTTCTTTTGATTTTTGCTAAAAATAGAAGTTGTTGGCTGTACTTAATTTGCTTCCATTCAACTACCATGTGTCTCTACAACATTAACCCTATTCCAACCGGGTAAATTTTTATCGATTTTGTACCGGGAGGGGGGCGTTTTTGGCCCCCCCTAATTATCTCCGCAACTATAACAGCTATGATAATGAGACTTGCACTGTATCATAATTGAACGAAGGAGAATCCAAAAATGGCATTCATTAGTTTGCAGTCGCGTGACTGGTTGCTAGGCAACCAAAAACAATGCAAATTTTGATGAAATCGAGCTATTAGCATAAAAAGGTCTATTTTTACTAAATAACTGAGTAAAAAATCACCATAAAACTATCGAGATACCTGCTTTATATCCTAACTTTGCAGTTTCATGTAGTTTTATATCAATATTTTTGGTTTCTAATTAATTAACTAATTAATTATGGACAATAAGATTCAATGCAAAATTGTTAGGGCAATAATGATGCTTAATTAAACACCATCTATTTCACATTTACTTGGTGAAATCAGACGTCTTCATCAATATTTGAAATCATTCCATGATTTTTCATGCAAAAATTACTAATTAGTTAGAAATATGACGTCATAAAGATTGATGACGTCATACAATTTAAAAATTGCTGATGTCAGCAAATATAGATAAATTATATATCAAATGAAAGTACAAATCGAGACGAATCGAATGGTATATATATATTGATTAGATTTGCGAAGAAGTAAAGAAATTAGAGCCATTTTAGTGATTTTCTTTGTGACCTGTCTCCAAATAAGGGCATCTGGTGGTCACGTGGTTAAACAATAGGCATTGAAATTTTAATTTTTTGGTTGCCAATTAAATTTAGTAAAGTCAAGGAGTTTCAGCGTTATTGCTATCATCGTTTAAGAGCTATTTAAATAAGTTAGGTAGGGGGGGCCAAAAACTTCCCCCCCCCCGGTTAGAATAGGGTTAATACAAGCTTGAACAATTCTGACGCCAGCAGTTGCCCAAAACACAATTGCCCAAAACAATTTTCTACCAACCAGCAATGGCTGAATTCAATTTTGTATTTTCTATTTCTGTTATCGTTGTATTTTTATTTTCCATTATCAGTGACTTGGTTGAAGAGCTTTATAACACACAAATATGACTCGAACGCCGACTCAAACGAAAATAACGTTAATTTGGGAGGCGGAATGTTGTCATTGGCAGTTCATTCGCAATTCGAAAGTTGAGATGAGGGCCTAAAGACGCGAAAGAGAAGCACACGATAGTAAAATCATAATTTCATAGTTATTTCATAGTAAAATCACAAAAATGGTGTCCGAATTGCCCATGCTGGAGGTTGAACGAAAAACAGTTTCAGATGACACAGCTGTTGCAGAGTCAATGATTAACTTCTTGTGTTGTGTGGCATTGGCAAGACCCTCAGTGAGAAACTACCGGTGAACTACCTGATTCATCAAATCCTCTCTTTGCAAATAGGTGCGAGGTTAATCCACAAAGTTAGAAATTTCATATTAGAAATTAACTTAACATCTCAATGGGTTATGACCCTGACGTCTGGCCAATTATTTGTCGAAAATTGGACTTCCTGTGATAGCTAAATCCCTATGAGAAATTTTCAACCTCTCCCTTGCCCCTGACATTTTTCCAGATGGCTGAAAGCTCGCTCGAGTTGCTCTTGTCTTCAAGAGAGGTACGTCAACAGGATGGCAGTCCAAACTACAGACAAATGTATGTTTTGCCATTTCTAGCCAGGCTGTTCGAAAAGTTGGTCTTTAATCAGGTTTTTAGTTTTTTTATCAAGAACAAGCCTCTTGTTCCAAATCAATCTGCTTTCAGATTGCTACATTCTATGGTTACTACAGGGTGTCCCATAAAAGTTGTGCCCCATTTGCCTGCAGATTGTGACGAAATGGAAAAAGATTCTTGCTAAATTGTTGGATGATCTTGCTCTTCAGATGTTAAATGGCAAAGAGACAAAGACCCACAAACTCATCATCAGTACAAAGAGGCAAGGAATCTAGTAAGGAAAGAACTAAGAAAGGCTGAATCAAAATACTGGAGGCAAGAGTTTGAAAAAGCAAAAAATTCAAAGGAATTCTGGCAGACAGTCAAAAGAGTAGAAAGAAAGAAGGTTATAAAGAGACTAGGGCCAATCGAAGATGAAAATGGCCAAATTCATACAGAAGATGCCTCTAAAGCAGAAGTATTAAACACATTCTTTAGTAATGTGGGACAGGAACTTGCAGAAAAACTCCCAGGAAGTCAAAAGGAACAGTATAGTTTTATAAATAGAATAACACCAACGATTGACAGTGTTTCGGTAGACAATCAGCATCTTAGTAAACAGCTGGCAAAGATCAAGCCAGAAAAAGCCACAGGGCCGGACAACATCAGAGCAAAAGACCTAAGCATAGCTGGGGAGTTTATAATGAACGGGATAAGGGGATTATTCGAAAAAATACTGCACCAAAAAGAATTTCCACAAAACTGGAAATGTGGCAAATTAAAGGTTGCCTATAAAAGCGGAATGCCAACCAACAGAGGCAATTATAGGCCACTATCCATGCTGAGCATATTAAGTAAGATGCTAGAGAGTCAAATTTGTAAACCAATTGACCAACATGCAGAGAGGAATAAACTGTATAGTACAAAGCAATGGGGATATTCTGAAGGAAAATCAACAGAAATTCTATTGTTACTTCTGACAGAAAAATGGAAGACAGCTATAGACAGGGGCAAAGTAGTAGGAGTACTATATATTGATCTAAGGAAGGCTTTTGATTCTATAAGCCATGACATCTTGTTGGAGAAACTGAAAGGATTTGGTATCTGTGGAAATTTATTTGGAATAGTTGAAAATTACCTCAATAATAGGCAGCAATATACTGAAGTTAATGGATCAAGATCAAAGAAATGTGAAGTTTTATATGGAGTACCCCAGGGATCCGTACTGGGACCAAAGATGTTTAAAATCTTTGTAAATGACTTACCAGAAAATATCAAGGATGGAGAGCTGTATATGTTTGCTGACGATACTACAGCTTACTTTATAGGAAGCAATGTGGAAGAGGTTATTGATGGTCTTAATAGAATAGCAGATACAATACATCACTGGTGTATTGACAACAAGTTGACTATCAATACTGAAAAAACTCAGGCTATGCTCATAACCGGACAAAAGTTTGTTGGACCCCTGAGGAGGCTGTCAATTGGAGGCGAAACTATCCAGTTTGTAGACTCAGCGAGATGTCTTGGGGTTCAAATTGATAAAGGCTTAAACTGGAGCAAACAAGTAAAATCCGTCGCCAAATCTTTCAGTGCAAAACTATCAAAACTCAAGAGAATGAAATTTCTACAAAGAAAAGTATTAGAAGAAATTTATTACAAGTCGGTAATAGCTGGGGTGGTTTATTGTATATCTGTCTGGGGAAACTGTGCTACAGCTAAGTTAAATGAAATAGAGAAGATACACAAGAGAGCAGCAAAATTGATATATGATGTGAAAGGGGGCGAGGATCCACTAGAGATAGCTAACTGGAAACCTATAAGCTATCTTTACAAAAGAAGAATGGCAACAATAATGCATGAGGTGCATAGCAATAAGCTGAACATAGAACTAACTGAAATGTTTGAAAAGAAAAGATATTCTAAAACAAGGGGAACAAACAACTATGTGATACCAAGGCCAAGAACAGAACATGGGAGATCATCATTCTGTTATCGGGGCCCTCTTACCTGGAACAATCTACCTGAGTCGGTTAAAACATTAAGCACTTCAGAATTCAAGAAGAAATTAAGATTTTGTGAACTAGAGAAAATTCATTATGGAAAGGAAGCAGCAATTGGAACTAACAAGAAAGATGATTTTATATATTTTTAGGAACTTATTTCAACAATTGTAATTAGCTCGTTTTATTTTAATTATTTAGGCAACTTTAATTTGCAGGTCCACATCAGCACTTCTGTGCTGCTAACTATCACCTGCTTTAACAAATAAAGCTATGTATGTATGTATGTATGTAAATGAAAGTTTGCTACCATCCCCGTAAAAATCCGTTGAACAATGATGGAGCTATGATCTTCAGAAGACCAAATTTGACTGATGGCTGAAACCAGCGGTCGGCCATTTTGTCTTACTATTTTGAAGCGATAAACAGCTTCATGGATGAACTAAAAAAGCCCCCAATTTCATAGTTCTCGCAAAAATTTCAATGAACTCCTTGATGATTATTTCGATTTTTGCGAGAGTTATGGCATTGGAAAATTCTGTTTGGGTTCATCAATGAAGCTGTTTATCGCTGCAAAATAGTAAGACAAAATGGCCGACCGCTGGTTTCAGTCATCAGACAAATTTGGTCTTCTGAAGATCATAGCTCCATCATTTTTCAATGGATTCTTACGGGGATGGTAGCAAACTTTAATTTAACATCTGAAGAGCAACATCATCCACAGATTTGGCAAGGATCTTTTTCCGTTTCGTCACAATCTGTAGGCAAATGGGGCACAACTTTTTTGGGACACCCTGTAGACTGCTCACGCGTATTATTAAGTGGTACGTAAACAGGTACAACTGCAAACATACAGCATTTGTATTCGTTTACCGTAATAAAGCTTGGATACATTAAATGATGCCATTCTATTTGAAATGCTAATTAGGTATGGTGTCACTGGTCTAGAGCATTCTTGGTTCATTTCATTCTTGAAAAACAGATGGCAGCTTTGCAAAGTTGAAGGTGCATTTTTGCAGATTAATTATATGACTAGTGGTGTTCCACAGGGCTTCTTTATATTCTTAATCTATGTATATGAATGACCTTCCTTTTCTTTGTAGAATTGTAACATGATTATGTATGCAGATGAAGCCAGCCTTTCATATGCATCAAGATATTGACGATCGTAATCAGATTATGAAGAAGATCTAGATTTTTTTTAAAGATTGGCTCCAAGGTAACAAACTATCCTTAAATGCCTATAAGACGCACACAGTGGTAGTTGGATCTCGTCCATATCATATAAAAATTCTGGAATCATTGAGCAGCCTTATCATTGAGCAGCCTTCCTTCTGTAATTACACAAAGATGGAGGTAATTGAGAATACTAAATACCTGATACCTTGGTGTTCAGTTGGACAGTCTCCTTGTTTGGGATGAGCATATATACTGAATGAGAACTAAACTCTTGCGAGCTTTATGTTTTTCGAAGTATGCAACGAAATTTCTGCCACAGGAAACGCTAAGCAAAATGTACAGAGGAATTTTTGAGCCCCACTTTCGATATTGTTGGTCAGTGTGGGGATGTTGTGGGAAGCTGGAATTGAGACCTTCCAAAAGTTGCAAAATTGAGCTACCAGAATTGCTACAAATAGCAGCTATAATGTTTCAGCAGCTAGTCTGATAAACAGCCCGAATACAAACAATTTCTGACATTATTCAAACTAAAACGACCAAATGCCCGAATGCCAACAATTTCTAAACTATAATGTACAAGTCAATAAATAGTCTTGTGCCTGAATATCTGTCCAAGCTGTTTATAAGGAACTCAGCTCATAATACACGTGACTCAGAAACACCAAACTGACTCACGAGTTCCTCTTTTCAAAACGTCTAATGCGCAGAAGTCTATTTCATTTCGTGGTCCTAAGCACTAGATTCAACTAAGAAGGAATGTCAAACATGCACCCTCTCTTCCTACCGTCAAAAATAATAAAAGAGACATTGTAGAGAGCTCGATTTTGCTTTTATTTTTATTTAGTTGCGTTTTATTTGTTATGGACACTTTAATATACATTTTTTGCTATTCAATTTTATACTCTTAGATTACAGAATTTGTGACTTTTAGGTGTTTGGATTGAAGTATTTTACACTGTCCCTTTAAACCCTATCTGGACCGGGGGGGGCCTGATTCAGCCCCTCTCTCAATTTTTTCCCTACATTTTTTCGCTTAAATCCTGAGCTTTTTTGTTATTGCGACTTTTCCTAAATATATTTAGCATCTTTTTCCTCAAATTTGATAAAAAGTCTGAAATTCTATGTTTTTATTGTCACGCCCATATAACTTCAAACAATGATAAAAGATTACAGAAATAAGATATTGTTGCCAAATTTTTACCATAGCTAGGAATTAATAAAATAATATGACAAAATAATTACTTGTTTTATTATTTCAAGTTAATCACGTGTTATTTTTAATGAATTTAGGTAATAATTTTAAGTTTACAAAATTCCTAATTTGAGCAGAAAGTCATGTGTTTATTCAATTTCGTCCTTCTTCTGCAAAATGATACAAAAATGAGTTTAATATCTCTTTAGAAACAAGATTTAAAGACAAATGTGTACAAGTACTAATTTTCGCTATTTTTGTCCAAGAACAAAGAAAAATGACGACGTCATTGGATGTACAACTATTAGAGTAAAATAAGTTACACATTCGGATTCTTCACATAAAAATACATAACAACAGCCAAAACCCAAGCTTTTATCTCTACTCAGGTCTTATTTACTAAGGGGGAGGGGGGGTGCCGGCCCTGGAGATGTAGAAAATCACCCGGTCCTGATAGAGTTAAAGCAGTCTCTACAGACTGACAGGGCTAACGTAGTTAAATACTAAAACAATATAAAAATATTGAGGTCTCTGTCCTGGTTTGGGTCAACAAGATCTCTTCAGCCAAGTTACCAATAATGGTTAAGAAAGTACTAAAATCTATTTTAGCCATTAAAGATTAACATAAGAATAATTTGGCTCAATCTGGATAGAACTCTTGGCGTCAGAACGTGAATTCTATTTTTTAGGACATCCGATAACAGAATGGCAAAATAATTGTTTTGGCACAGGGGGTTGCTTTGTTTTGAAATGGAAATTGATAGATTTATAATATTTCCCTCCAATCGATATTAGAAATAGAAAGAAGGTTATGCTTCAAAATCTGTAACAAAGAATCAGCACCACATTTTCGACTGTGTTTGAGAAATGTAAAGAACAGATCTTTGCCTAATAAGTGGCTTCCTAGAGTAGTGAATCATCTAAAACTACGAGAAAGATAGCCAAAAATCTAGTTGAAGCCCAATCGAAGACATCAATTTAAAACTCTACGAATTGGTTCCTTAGCTGTGCAATAAGAATGTCTCTATTTCTAAGAATTTTTGTGACTCACACAGTAATACACTCAAAATTTCTTTGTTGACTCTTGCTAACAGCTAACATGTGTTCTTTTTGACTCTCTTAAGGTTTTATTAAAAGATGAATATCTCTTCGGACATATCTCTGACAGTAAAATAGGCACACAGACTATACCGATTGTTCAACCGTCCTCAATAAGGGCTTAGTCAAGAGTTGATATTCTTTTCCAAGCAGCTAGAAATAAATTTTATTTCGCAATTCTTCCCGTCTCAACTTTATCTTCAAATTACATTAGACCAGTGCAACTCCCTGCACTGGAATACAATTCGTGTATTTTATACAAATATCTACTGCCAAAGACGAAAAAGTGATAAAAAAGGACTTAGTTTTAAAATTAACAACCTGTGTAAGTCCTACATGGCAGGACGAATATCAGCAAGGCAATTTACATTATTAATTCAGCTGTATGTGTTTTAACCTATTTCATATTAACTCAACCTGCTCGTTTTATCAAGTAGATTGTGTTGTTTTTGTCGTCCCACGGTGTTCCTACTTCATCAGATATTTCCGAAAATTTTCATCGAATGCATCTACAAATCCGACAAGCACCGTTGGTAGAGTGGCCTAGTTTTTAATATTTTAACTTCAAAACGCACACAATCTGCGTAAGAAGCTTCTATAGCAATCCAGATATAAAAAATTATAGAATCCTAGCTTTTTATTGGTATTGATTATTTGTCCTCCTTTCGAATTCCTTCTATTTCGCTAAAATAATTTCATATTCCAGCCTTTATGGCGTGCATGGCGCCATGGGATTAACCTGGCTTGACAATGTCCATTTATTTTCTTATTTTCATTGACACAAATTCACTTAGAAACTCCGCGATTTCCTTTGCAATATTTGTACAAGCCAACCCCCTACGTTCCCACAATAGAATTCAAACTGTTAAGATGAATTTTAGTTAATCAATTTGCTTTTCGTCAATTCTAAAACCGAGCAAATCTCTTTGCAAAGGGAATTCCATCTTCTATTTACGTTTGATATGTTTACGGAAACACCGCATTCTCGATTTGTTTTCCTTTAACTAGCCAATGATTTTCATTGACAATACCAAAGACACCTGTCTGCCATAGCCATTCTTAAAGACGAAGGCTTCATTCTGATATCTCATCGCCAGTTAGAACACATCCTACAATTCGTGCTGTGCATTCAATCTGTGTGCATAAGTTTTCTCATAATATTCTGGAATTAATTTGTTTTGCTGATTGGATTCAGGTTTTACGCAGTAAGTCCTATTGCTCTACAAGCAGATTTAGATGATTGCACGGATAAAATTATAATCTGTCTTTTTATTAATCTTGCTGTTTTCAATTTCTATTATTGAACATTTGTTACCGCAATTCTTTTGAAAAGCGAAAAATTCACTGGACTAACTTACGGAGCTGCAGTGTTATTTTGTTGCAGACTTGTACAAAGTTTTTCTGACTTGAAGATACTTCCTGTGGAGACAAGGTGAGTCTTATGAAGCAACTTTTCTTACAAAATAGCACTTTGAATTATTTATCATAGTTTGAAAGGACTATTTCAGCTGCTAAATGATAATAACTACAGACGTATTGTCTGAAAACATATTTACTTGCACTGTAATCTAACGTCATAACAGATTTACTGCCGAATTCAATCACTTTGTCCTGTGAGCACTCGATTCTCATTGTATCAAAAGAAGCAACTTTTGAAATTTGCGAGATAATTATTGCAACGAAGACGAAGTATGTTGTGACCGAAGTATTTTTGTGAAATTAGTTACTTGACTTGGAGTTGGCAAGAAAATTAAATCTCTCATTTTTTAAAAATAAAATCAGTTATGAGGGGGCTTTAACCCTATTGGTTGGGGGCAAATTTACCCCCCCCCCTAGTTGATTTTTTCTGATAACTCCGCTAGGTTCAAAAAATTACAACAATGAAACTCTTTGACTTTTAGCAACTACCTATTGTGCAAGTATTCATAAAGTTTCATTGAAATATTTTGACGAATGAGGGGGATGGAGGCAATTTTCCAGGACTGACCCTGTCGAAATCGCAAATTCTCAAATCTCAATTCTCGCAAACAAGGTAGCAAAATCGCAATATTTTGCAAATTTCTTTTGCAGAGTAGTGTTATTTGATGTATTCTATCATACTTTTCATTTTTGGATGGAAATTGTGCTCTAAATTTGATTTTATCTCATATTTCCTGATTTTGGCTGATTTTGCCGCTTTTCTGGACCACACAAAGGAAAATGCTGACGTGAGCAATATCTGTGGCAAATTTTAGGTTAAATGAATACCGATGAAAAGGAACAATATTTTTGAAACGACTGCTCTTTCGACTAGAAGCCAGCATAGCCCAGCATAAGATGATATGAATTGTTATTACTACTTCCTTTGGATAGAATGGCTTCCAATGGAATTTAGGTACTTGCTATGATTTCTTTGTTCAGATTTTACATTTCTTAGCCATTTTAAAGTAACATGGTATGTCGTATTTCCTTTTATGAAAAGAATTAAATAAAGTTTCGAAAAATGAAAGCTGTCGTAAAATCTAAACCAATAGAGGCAAATGGTAGGGTTTTCAAGAAAACCATTTTCATCACCTTTCTTAAAGATATGAGTCCTAAGTTCTAGAGGACATGGATGTATTGCGTAACTTGTATTGTGAGGAATCTGCTTACAGATCATGTTCATTGTTGCCTATCTTAGAGCGTAGATGTATGACATAAGTTTCAAGTACAACTTACAGTGGAAGATATCTTAGAGATGTTTTTATAGCTTGAGAATACCTTCTTGGCTGCGAAATAAAATGGTTTAATGTCCTGTTACTGTCATTTTAATTTCTGAAAAATTCTTTCAGGCTGATAATAGTTTCGATTCATAACTTGAGATAACCTTTTTCTTGTTATGCTAATGATGATTACATAATAAAGTTTCTGAATACGAAACAAGCATACCAAGCTTGCTAATTTAATTTTTGCATTAGATTTTGTCATTAGTGCTATGTTTTGCGCTCTATTTTTTGTATATATTCTCAAATATTTGAGGTCTTTCTTGCTATTTCCGTAACATTCTTTTTCTTTCAGAATGTAGCTATGTTTTCATAGCATGTAAGATTGTTCTTCCATTTTGTTCTTCCATAATTGCATAACTGGAAAATCATTTTGATTGGATGCAGAAATAATAACTATTTGAATTTTGAAAATCAATTTTGACGGGCCACAATAAATCGTACACCAGGGCGATTTTGACGATTACCGATTTAATTTTTAGTCAAAATCCCAAATGATATTTGCTGATTAGTGATTTTCTGTCCATTTTTAGGCTAACTACTTTTCGAGCTATAAGCGATTTCTTGAAAATTGGCATGGAGACAGCATAAATCGATAGAAAAGCATCGATACAATTTGCTCAGGAAATTGCTTGTAACGTGAGAAGTAGGTTGCCAAAATTAAGAAAAATTGGTGACTATTATTTGGGATCTTGACTAAAGATTAATGTCAACAGTCTTCAAAAGTGCATACTATGTACGCCTGTCAAAAGTAGAAACTTTTTATGGCGCACCTGGAAGTCAAACTCGACTTTACAAAAAAATCTTTTAGTTTTATTTCAACTCTTGGAGGATGAAAAGGGAACCTTGAAATTATTCCGGATGAGGTAATTCTACATAATTTGGTCGAAGCCTTGATACCCTTTTTCATGAATTTCACAACCAAGGGTTTTTCATTCAAATCGATACAGTACTCTAGGTATAACGAACTTGCAAACGCCTGAATTTTAATTAGCGCAGCCGGTGGAAAATTGAATTATAATATGCATAAAATTGCCGACTGTTGATACAAAATACATCAAGAACAAAATTATCACCGCACACATTTTGATTTAGGTCTTGACAATAATTATAATTGTTCACAACACAAATTGGCTATCAATGCACCTTCGCATAAACCCTCATATAAAATGAAGCATTAGTATCTCCTATTGGCTACATTGCTCAAGAGAAAGAGACGAACATTTAATCTTTAATTTAGTTTCATATTTTGACTTCATCCATTTTTAATTAAATTCTTTGCCACGAGGTGGACATTCTCGTTTCAAGATAATCTTCTTGATAATGTCGGTGAAGCTCTATCGTCAAACAAATTTCTATAATTTGGGAATATTGTATTTGGGAATTAATCAACTTAAAAATGGTAGAGAAATGAGGGATGAAATCATGATAATGCTCGCTTACGGAGATATTACTTCGTTACTCGTCTACTTTAGTTCTAATTTAACGAAAGTCATGACTTGGTTTCAATCAAACTTTCAAACCAATCTTTACTGTTTGAGGAGCCGACTATTGAAGTTAGGTTACCCATTCAGCTAATCTAAATCTTTTATTCTGTCGTTTAGTTTCGTTTGTCCCCGGAAAAGCCCTTCTATACGGTCAAAAAAAATTGAAAGAAAACCGTAAAATAAATTGTTTAACCCCTAGTCAGCTCGGGTAAAATTTTTACTACTTTGGTCTGGGAGGGGGCTATTTTGCCCCCCCCCCCTATTTATTCCAGAAACGAGAAATGGTACGAAGATGACACTTAGGACATTGCATTAGTGACCAAAGAAGAATCCAAAAATAGCAGTAATTAGTAATTTGTCACGTGACTCGTTGCTAGGCAACCAAATACAATGTTAAAATCAGGGAAAACAATGACTGTTCTTAAACGCTAGATATTTACTGATTTGTTAGTGGTCTGTAGCTATAATGCTGCAAAAGTGGTGGCGATAAATCTAAGACATTTTAATTGATAATTTGAATTTTGAATATTGCATCTGCTAATTATGGCTATTAGAATGGAAACAATAGTTACAGTGATGTATTATACTTTTGACTTCTAATCAATGAAATTAGACATCTCAATTCTTGATCATACCATTTCGAACAGATTTTCATGAATAATACACTAATTTATTTATGATATGACATCATCAAGTTGTATGACGTCATAGATATTAAAATTTGCTGATTTAAGCAAATATTAACAAACTATACATCAAATGAAAGCAATCTTCAAGATGAATCGAATGGTATAGAACTTTGTATTTCGTGCTACTGGGAAGAAAATAACAGAGGATTTACAATTTGCTTTGTGACCGGCCTCCAAAAAAGGGCCTGCAGAGGTCACGTGACAAAACAATAGCTAATGAAAAGTTGATAATTATGTAGTCTATTCAATTTTGATAAAAGTCATGAGGTTTCAAAGTCACATCTCTCGTGGCTAAGATTCTATTAAAAAAAGTCTGATAAAGGGGCCATAATGCCCCCCCCCCCCGGGCTGAATAGGGTTAAGGGAGAAGATTGATCTCTTATAAGAAAGCTCGTGACTAAAAATAAGATCTATTCAAATAATGGGTTAGCATTTCTGATATCTAATTTGTTCTTGAGACAATTTCACAATGAAATACAGATACTTGTTGCAAAAAAAGTTTCTGATGATTTTGTAAATTGTTTTAAAAACAATTGGTTGATAGGATTGATAAAAAAATTTCGACGATTTCGCATCATAAACGCTTGAACGAAAAACTGATCTCACTAATGATATAAAAATGGCACTGCACCTGTAACCTTATTATCATTTATTTCAATTTCCATTTCACATATTTATCTACTGGGATGTCTATATATTTAGGATAAAATTATCACTGGTGCTGATTTGCAAGGGGGGTCCCTCCCATAAAATAATGCTAAAATTGATTTAGACATGAAAGACTAAAAACAATAATTAAAGTCCAATCAGACCTATTTACAATCCAAAATCCTATTTACAATGGTCATGCTCTGAATGGTTTTCTTGAAACAACTTAGGGAGGTTACCTACTTAGACTCAGCTGAGAGGCTATTCTATAACCTTGCTCCTCTGTAAGAAAAATATTTTTGACCAATTGATGCTTCTTCATAGGTAGCCTGAGATCGGTATATGTATTTTAAAGGCTATAAGAGGAGCGCTGTGAGTTCTTTGTGAAACGGTTACATGAGTATTTTGGTGCCAACATATTGAAGGACTTGAAGACCATTTATTTGAGACTCATTTTGAATAAGTTCCTGAATGGTCTTTCAACCCAGACTATCGTTAAGTGGTCTGCTTGAGGTCTTAAAGATACTATTTTCTTACAATTCTAGGAGCATGGTTCGGCAGTTTTTTAATTGATTGATTTCAGCTGAACCGGCTCAGCCCCAAACAGAGCAACAATACCGAAAGTGGGGCTCCACAATGTCTGTCTAGAGTGTTTTCAAAGTTTGTCTAGGTAAACAGATTTGGCATAATTCAGAAAGCCTAAAGCCCAGAAAACTTAATAGAAAGAGCCTTTATTTGTTCTTTCCAGTCCAACGAGCAGTCAATTTCTACAAGAAAGTATTTTGTTTTTGAACAACTGGGGCTCATCTTCAAGAATTTTCAATTCCAAATCTACGTTCCGACTTTTGAGAATGTGATGTTTCTGTTTAGTGGAAACCAGCATGGAATGAGTTTTAGGTACATTCAGAAAAAGTTTGTTGCCTTGTAGCTAGGTATCCAGTTGCCTAAGAGCACTTTCAATAGCCTCATTCAGCTTAGTTATATCATTGGACTTGTAGCAAAGACTGGTATCATGGGCATACATGAACTCAACAGAATCTTGGACAGCTTGTAGGAGATCATTGATATAAATAGGGAAAAGTAACGGACCAAGATACGAGCCTTGTAGCACACCAACTTCAATATCCCCAATCTCTGAATCAACACCATTAAGGTTACGGTAAACGTTTGTAGCACAAGATTGGGTTTTCTCTCCCCAAAAGCCAAACTATTAGCGGGGTCTAGTTAAACTATACATCATTCGATGCGTAAGAATGTAGGGATTCTAACCATATCAAAATAATTGGCAAAGCTTGTAAAAGGATATTTTCCAGGCAACTTTATTGCTTAAGAGAGTATACCTCACTCAAAAGCTATTTTGTACACTTGCGCTTAACATAACAAAATCTAACTTCTATCAACAGGAAGTGCAGACTCTAAGCTACCAAATTTTGTCTCAGATTCTTTAAATTCCTCCTTCCCTTGATAATACACGCTGTCATGAATTTGGAAATAACTTCTCTGCCCTTCGTACAGTTGTATTTGGCTATAAAAGGCGGACCAGAGGACATGCGAAGGTTCTGAGACACACTTTGCTTGCCTGACGCCTGCTCTGGTAGTGTGCAAAATGTGGAGCCATTCGATTGGTTCCTAGGGTACAAAATAGCTTTTTCGTACCTGTACCTAGTGGATTNTGGTTTCATGTTTGTTTTGTAACACACGACCGACTTAATAGGTCAAAAAGCTAGGATTATAATTCAAACCACACAGAAAAACTTTGCGTGAGAAATTGTAGCATCCTTCTTTCGATCAAGAGTTATAATTTTTCAACATGTCTGTTACTTCCAAAGATGGTATCTTTGTGCTTCTTAAAAGTTGGGTTTCTGAGATTTGAAAAAATCCGAAAATTGGCTTTTTCGGCCTACAAACGTTTACCGTAACCTTAACCGTACAAAACTGTTTATGATTGATGAGGCATGATTTAAACCAAGAATATTCACGGTGTTGGACACCATAGTGGCAAGTTTTTGCAGAAAATTTTTTGATCAACAGTATCAAATTTCTTTTTTAGGTCAATAAATACTAATACCATAGGCTTACCAAGATCCAACGAATTGTACCAATCATTGATATTTTCAAGTAAGCTAGTCACTGTAGGTTGAAGGCTCAACAGCCACACTGATCATTGGAAACAGACCATTTTGTCTATAAGTTGGTAGAGTTGGTCGGTTACAACTTTTCGAAGAGCTTTGAGATGGCTGGTAAGACTGATATTGGTCTATAATTAGTTGTTTTCAGTCTTTCTCCCTCTTCAAAAATTGGAAAAACTCTAGCTACTTTCCATGCATCTGGAAACTGACTTGTTTCAATGGATATATTAAAGAAGAAGGCAAGCGAGTTTTCAATAGAGGGCAAATCAAGTTTCAAACGATACTAGAGTTGTTGTCAGTCCCAAAGCTCTTTCCTGTTCTAACTTTGGCTAATTCATCCCTGATCCTTTGAACCTCAATAGTCCCGAAGTGAAATTTTGCCTTTTCTTTGTTAATCTCGTAGTCACTTGACAGGAGAGGATTTGGAGCTTTTTGTCAGCAAGGTCCTTACCTACTCAGCAAAAGAAACTGGTTATTGTATTGAAAATTTCCTTTTTGTGCACAGTCTCAGAACCAGATTCTTAGAGACAGTCAATATTACTTGATCTTGATCTTTCACTGATTGTTCATTGATTGTCTTCCAAGATTCCTTCATGTTGCCTTTAACGCAAGACTTTGGAGAAACGTTTAATTTTTAGCTTAAAAACTCTTTATCCTAATGGACTTAATAAGCAATTTACATATCTACAATAGGTTCTTTCTTTTCTTACTCTGTTCTTACCTTCCTCCTATTTCTTACTCAGGTTACGTCACGTCGTATCTCACGTTCTTTCCTATTTGTCGAATCTTGCCTTCTCTTTGCTCGAATCGATTAATTTCGATTCACTTGATAACGAGTACATGCTCGAAACGTCGTGTTTTATACATCTACGCTATTTTATGGTACTACAATTATTTATCTATTATATTTTTGTTTCATTGTTAATGGTACCACACGCAACAAACACATTTTTATTGACTTTAGTTGGCTCGACAATAAGCTGCTTAAGGCTGAACAACTCATATACAGCCCTGACAATGTTTAGTATCACTGTCGATAGGTTGGTCAACTTGCTTCTCAGAAATGTCACAATTTGTGTCTCAAAGGAGAATAATTTCTTATCCTGCTCATCTGAGATCCGTATCTGCTGCGTTGCGGTGCTGCTGCGTTGGCCGTACTCTGTTGCGTTGGCAGTAGCTGGTGCTTCGAAAGGAAGTTACCCCGTGAGCAACTGTACAATGAGCTCGGATGGGCATCTTTGACCCTGAGACGCTGGAATAGACCCCTTGTTATGTTTTACAAGATCCACTATGGAGTGCATTTTCCGCCAAAATGTTCTTCAATTTTCTTTCTTCACTTGCACTAATTTTGTGTGCCAATGTCACGAAACTTTCATTCTCGAGCAGAGTTTTCTTATTCATGTCATTTCACGATTTTCTTGTTTGTTATATTTGTTTCTTTTAAACACGTTTTTTCTGTTCAGCTCTTATTCAATGCTTATCGATATTTCTGTGTCAAGCACCCGCTCGAATTTTCTATTGTTTGTCCGGTTGCTTCGATTTTTCGGTTGTACATTGCTTCGGTTTTTGTGTTCTCTGCGCAGACAACCGTTGCGCATCACTACTGCAAAAATGGCGCTTAAATACAAGTGATTGTGAATTTGATGAAGTCCTTTGGTGCACATATGTTACTTTAGGGCTTTGCAGACAAAAAAGTCCTATGTTCATGAACAACTCGAAATCGTTTGTTAGGTTTTGGAAGACTAGCTACGCTAGTCCCTCAATTTCGCTGTTATTGTAGTTGCTGATGGCCAGCTCAATGAGGGACTATAGTCACCACAGATTGTCTGAAATTAGAATTAGAGACTGTTCACTATTCACAGAAGGGTTGGTACCCGGGGGGGGGGGCACTTTACCAGATTTTGGTTGCGGACGTGCCATCGAAGCTCCAAAAACATACGCTCTCCTTATACCAAATTTTCGAAAAAGTATACCCGACTTTATACCAAATTTTTCAAAAATGGCCTATTTATTTGTACTTTATACCAAAATCACGAAAATCGATACATTCCTTATACCAAAATCGTGAAAATCGATACCGTTCCTTATACCAAAATCGTGAAAATCGATGCCCTTCCCGATGGCACGTCCCCAGTACCCAAAATATACATAGTGCCCTCCCCCAGGTGTTGGTACCGAAGAGAAATGGGTTGGGTAAAATAAATTTTCTTACCCGTAAAAAGGTTGGATAAATGTTTTCTCCATCAACTTTTGAGTTGGGTAAGAAGATTTTTGGGACTAGAAAACATTTCTCTTCGGTACCAACCCCTCTGTAAATAATGAATGGTCCCTTAGGATCTGATTTTTAAGTTCCTAATCTGATTGGAGCATTGCAGTGAAGAACGATGGCTCATTGTTTTGTAGCCAATTGGATTTTTTAACATTTTTCATTTTTACTCGAATATTTTTATTTGAAAACGAGCCTATCAAATCACTCCGATTTCAGACACTGTTTGGCAACAAGTCTCTTTATTAGCGACATATCAGTTCTTAGGAGGACACAGAGATTGTGTAGCCAAAGATTTTGGTGGACGAAAAATTGATTTTTACTGACCACTGGGTCCTGGGTTTGATGGTAATCTTGAGCTTGGCTTGGCCTATTATATGGACTAAGCAAACCAGAAAAAACTTTGCAGTATATTTAACTGCCTACTTGTTGGGCTTATGACAGGTCGTCTTTGACTGGTGCTGCTTGAACTGCTACTAAATCCGCTCATGGTACTTGTTCTAGGCCCACTGTTGTGAACATTACGACGAGGCTACGATGAGTCCAAAGGTCAAACTCTCTCAAGAGACATGATTCAGTTGATTCAGACATAGTACAAATAAGAAACTCTCATGAGACATGTCTTTAGTCAATGCTTTAGTGAAATAGTAGTGTTTATAGTTTCCCAGACAATACTGTCGGAACTAAAGTTAACTGGACTTTGGACTGTTGTTTACTATAAATACAAGCCTAGATTTGTACTAGGCTTGCCGCGCGTCGCCTGCGGCGCCGCGCCGGCCCGCGGTCGTGCTTCGCATTCGTCAGAGAAGGAAGGAGAAGCTCTATCTAGCCCCTCTCTATTACGTCCTCTATCTAATAAGCCCTTTTCTTTGAAGCTAAAATTTGAATATCTATGAAGTCTTCTCATTAATTCCCCCTCTCTTATATGGAACACAAAAGGCTTCTAAATATCCTCCATTTATTGAACCAAAATAATGTAAATCGCAATTTCCGTGTGCTTTGGGTTCATCACTACGTTGAATTTGTGTGCGTTACTTGCAAAGTAGTTTGTTGATTCTGGAAAATATAAAGTAAAAGACCCAAAACCTATCATTGCTAGCCTCGACTTTGTGGATAAGTCCTCTCTCTAATAAACCCTCTCTTTAACGCCCCTCTGTAGCCTTCGAAAATTAATCAGCCTCCCAGGGAGGGTCTTAATAGGGCTTTTACAGTATTTATCTGTGTGCTGTTTCTTTATGTCTATATTACGCGTACTTGTAAGAACACTGGCGAAGAAGGATAGGAGTGCAATATGGAGATACATTTGAAAGCAAAGTCAAGGGTTGATATTAACGTTATGAAT
>REGM01000169.1:501838-515555 GCA_004194415.1 Aurelia aurita
ATTATCGATTTATTTATCGTTGGATTAAAAATACAATAGCTAAATAAATAGTAGCTAATTAATTCCAACGTTAAAACAATTTATATACAATATTACATAAGAAAGTAGTGAGTAAAATATTTACAAGTTATCAAAGTATACAATATAAAACGGAAATCTAAAAACATTTATCATAAGTAGCCCAAGTTTGGAATAAAAATGTGGTAAAAGTATTTATCATAAAAAGCCCAAATTCTGAATAAAAATGCGGCATAATTTGCAAGGACAATTTTCTCCGTACCAATTTTTTATCTTCGTTTTAAACTGACAAAGGGATTCTGAATTCCGTATCGTTGGTGGTAACGTTTGCCACAGCTGCGGACCTTTAAATCGGACGCTTTCTGTCCCGTTGTTGACTGATCTTACCCTTGGTTGAACAAATTCGTTATTGTTACGCAAATTGTAGTGAATTGTATTTTCACAGAATATTTCCTGCATAAATGAAGGATTCAGGTCATTTCTAGTTTTGTACATCTCGATCATAAGTATTTGCAAGTTCTTTGTATGAACAGTAACTGCACAGTCCTTCTGTAATAGCTCACTAAAAGAAGATTCGGTGTCCTTATATGTAATTCTCAAGGCCCTTTCCTGTATTTTGTTGATTTTTTGGTTAAGCTGCCTGCTGTGAAACATCCAGATTAAAGGACAGTATTGAAACTGACTGGTAATAAATGCCCTCATTAAGCTTCTTAGTTTGTTTTGATCCATATACGGGGATATGCGAGCAAGTGCATAAAGTTTATTGCTAGCTTTTTGGCAAAGTTTCGAGACGTGATGGTCAAAGGAGAGTTTGTTGTCAATATGAATCCGAGTAATTTCTCTTCAGAGCTATTAACGACATCAGTATTTCCAATCTTAACAGTAATTGGATCATCACATCTCTCCCCAAGAACCAAAAGATGACATTTATCTGCATTTAAAATTAAAAAATAATATAGGCACCCTTTTCAACTATATGCAATCTGAATAAGTGTTAGATTTGCTTATTTAATTGTTTGGTTATACTTTGTACAGAAAATATCAAAGTGTGAAGGCACAAAGCAGGACAAATTTGATGAAACTGTTTTGAAAATGTTTTATGATTTTTCTTAATTTAAATTACAATATTCCATATTTTCCAGTAATTTAAATCAATATTTAGATCAATATGTAAATCAATCATAATCAATCAAATGTAAGTGATAGGATATTTTCATATATAAAATCTCAGTTTTTACAATAGTGGATAAGAGAATCATGAAATTCTTGTATTTTGCTACGGCTGTCCTCTATCGAGTTTTTAAATTTCCATGTCAACTGATTTTAAACTGGGTCCAACCTCAATCTCAACTAACAATGTATCATTATAAAATCATTATAAAATCATGTTGGCAATGTATTTAGTTGCCAACATGCTTCAAGAAATTCAGCCGAGAAATAAAACGCTATGGACGTTTGAAGCTTTTATTGTTGACCACTCTCCAAATATGATGCTGTAGTGGCCATTAAACAAATCTAATATAATGAAGACCTGCAATTATAATTGGCAAACAAATTAAATTAAAAGTCGCTAAGTTTTCTCTTTCATATCTTGCGTCGTTTATGCACAATATAGCAAGGATTGGTTGGGGGCGAAAAACACCCCTCCCCCCGATGAAACATTGTTAATAGCGAAGACGATTGTTTTATTTCGAAAGTAAGGAATATTCTATTACCACAAGGGGATTGTTTGGAATGTATCCAATCTGAGTTGCATATTCCGAGTTTGATTGTGCTCTGAAGCTGATCAAAATCGATGCCCTGTTTTTCATGAATTTTGATTATGAAGACGTAGAAGTCTAGTAAGTGCTTGTCTATGACGTAGAGACTGAGCTAATGATAAATATTTACTTATTGTTGGTCTTTCTTTGAATTCCATTTATAATTTCATTTTGCTCATTTTTGGGAATTTATTTTTCCATTTCTCATCACGAATGACAAATAGGTTGACAAATAGGGGCTACGAGGAAGGTTGTTTTAGAGAGCAGGTGGATAGAATTATAATGATGGCTAGGAACATGCTTTTAGATCAGGATGAGGAAAGTAATCAGGGTCGGGGAGATGGAACCGTATACCATATTAGTACCATCAGCCGGCCCTTAACCCTATTTGTACTAGGGGGGGTTTCACCCCCTATCAAGCTTTGCTACACTACAGCTGTGAAGGTGTTTTGTTGCTCGCAATCCATGATTCGTTTGTGAATTATATTTACTAAACTACAGCTGATGGTGTCACTTTCTGTATTATGGTATATTTCCCATAAATATCCCATCCCGTGTTTAAAACGACTATTTTTCATGTTAGTAGCGCCCACGATGAATTACTTTCTAAGTTATTACTATATAATTTGTTTATGATTTTATTCCTATTTCTACTAGCTATGCGTAACCAATTTTCGATTGTTGATTTGAAACCTATTGCATCAAGATTGTGTCTACCTAACTCACATCGGCATCCTACGTTAGAGGTATTCCTCTTTACCCCCAATAGATTCATGCACAACTTCATGTTTAGTTTCTCAAAAGGATTTGTGCTGTTAGAACTCGCTTTGAAACATCCCCAAACATCAACCCCGTATAACAAAATCTGTCGCACGAGGGGCATCAACAAGTTTAATGGTTAGCTGAATGTCCTTCCTAAACACAGAACCAAGAATGTTCTTAAGTTTATACTAAGCCTTGAGACCTCGTTTGTAAATGTCGTTGAGTAGCTCTTTTATACTGAAAGATGGGGACAGTAAAAAACTCAAATAACTAAAATGTCTAACAACTTCTATTTTTTTACTATCAAAGAACAATTTATTTGTCTTTAAAAGTCGGCTTCCCTTGTTAAAAATCATACACTTGTTTTATCAATATTGACTCTCATTTTGTTATCTGTGCAAAACGTCTTTAGACCATCTAAAGATTTTTGCAATCCGTCTTTTGTCTCAGAAAGGATGACGATTCGTCAGCCCAGAATAAGGATCCTATGTTGTTCAAATTTCCATACTGTGAAGGCATAGTCATAAGAGAAAACTGTAGTCTGGAAAATAACAACGAGCCATTGTCCAAATCCTTTATTTCCAGTTGGGAACTTGAACAGACTGATCACGTGACCATGTGAGTGCATCAAATTTACAACAAACTTCGAAAGTTTCAAGTTTCAAGTTTCAAGTTTCAAGTTTCAAGTTTCATTATCAATCAATTCTAAATACAATTTATACACAACAACTCTACAACTAAGATACATTACAATACTAAGAACTAAATAACTAACAATACTGAAAGTAAATGAAAGAAAAAGAATTACTTTACATGATTGTATTTAAGATTGATTGATTGAGGATGAACCTCAACGGGATAGATCACATGGTTAACTAAAGTTTTAATTTAGCAAATATGAATCAAGGAAGTATCTTTTTAATTTTGAACGAAAAACCACAGTAGAGCTAACAACGCGTATGAACAGTGGAAGGGTGTTCCAAAGTTTAGAACCAAAATATTGAATTGTTTGTAAGCCATACAGAGTCACAGTAAATGTTGGTATCGTCAGCAAAGAGGAAAAGAGATAAGAAATGTGATGAATTTGGTAGGTTATTGATGTAGATTAAAAATAGCAGTGGCCCAAGAACTGATCCTTGAGGAACTCCACAAGTTATGTTAGAGAGAGAAGAAGAATGGCCATTAATTGAAACAAACTGTTTACGGCTACTAAGGTAAGATTAGAACCAACTTAGAGCAGAACCTCTGATCCCATAATGTTCTAACTTTTTCAGAAGTATGCCATGATTAACTGTATCAAAAGCCTTTTGAAGATCAATAAAAATTCCACAGCCAAATCTATTTTTATCCAATGAAGATTTAATAATTTCAGTTAAACTAACAAGAGAGCATGATCAGTTGAGTGACCTGTACGGAAGCCAAATTGCATGCAGAATAATACCTCAAAGACTTCAAGAAACTGGGACAAGCGCTGATGCATTAATTTTTCAAATAGTTTACTAAAGACAGAAAGAAGTGAAATAGGTCTATAATTTGATTTACTGGTAGCAAGTCCTTTTTTAAAGATTGGAATAACCTTAGCTATTTTTAGTTTTTCAGGAAAAGTTCCTGTCAAGAAGGAATCATTTATTAAAAGAGCTAGATCTTTTGAGATGGGCAGATCAAGAATATTTAATAGTTTGACTGGAATACTGTTTGGTCCACTGGATTTACCATTTTTCAAAGATTGAATACGGGAGGATATTTCTTCTGATGTGCAAGGGGATATGAAGAAAGAGTCCAAATTAGGATTGGATAAATAATCTAAGGGAGACTTATGTGTTCTTGGGATCTTCTTTGTGATGTTATTTGCAACATTAGTAAAATAGTTATTGAACTCATTAGCTATCTTGACTGGGTCTGAGATTTTTGAACCATTTTCTTCCTTTAAGAACCTAACACTATCAAAATTTCCAGGTTTGATACTTATTATACTCTTTATGCCTTTCCAAAGCATTTTTATGTTATTTT
Organism: Aurelia aurita; assembly: GCA_004194415.1. NCBI lineage: Eukaryota > Metazoa > Cnidaria > Scyphozoa > Semaeostomeae > Ulmaridae > Aurelia > Aurelia aurita. Next base: position 506,389 of record REGM01000169.1, read on the forward strand.
TATGTTCGTCAAAGTATTGATGATAGTAGTTCTTTTTGCTTTCTCTTATTTCATTGACAATGCGATTTCGGAACTGCTTGTTTGCCTTGAGATCATTTGGGGATTTAGTTGATTTAAATTGTTTGAAAAAACTATCTCTGATTTTCATCATTCTCTGAATTCGAAAGTTAATCCAAGGTTTGTTTTTGAGCTTTAAAGCCTGTTTATTTAGCTTTTTCATAGGACAATGTCTATTAATGAGATTATGAAGATTAAGAAGGAAGGTGTCAAATTTTCCATTTAGGTCCTGACTTTCATCATCAAGGAAGGAGGTATCTATTTCTTTATAATCTGCAAGGAATTTAGCTTCATCAAAGTTCTTGTAGTTATAAGCAAAATAAGATGAAGTTTTATAGTCAGGTGCATTCTCACTCACTGTGGCAAATTGTGGAAGGTGGTCAGAAATTAGAGATAGAATGTTGCCTGCAAAAATGTTACTTTCAGTTGCATTATTAACATAGATATTGTCAATAATTGTCGAGGAGGTGTCTGTAATGCGAGTTGGATGCAGTATAGATGGCTGGAAGTGGTGAGAGAACATCATGTTGATGAAATCATTACTGAGGGTATGATTGTCATATTTGAGCAAATCAATGTTAAAATCACCCATAACAGCAATCAGCATATTTTCCTTTGCCAAGTTGCTGAATGTCATCTGAAAATAATCATTAAATTTTGAAATATCAGAGCTTGGATGTCTGTAGGCACAACAGCAAAGAATATTTTTTGCTTTTGAATTTTCAATCTCAATCCAGACAGTTTCGAAATCTTTATCACTGATACAGAGATCATCTCTTTTGTTAGCTGTGAGATTTGACTTAACATAAATTCCAACACCACCAGCAGAACTGTGGGAGGGAGTTTCATGAAACTTGTAGCCTGGAAGCTCAATATTTGTTTTATTTTATACGTAATGGCGACTGCTGAAGAATTTATTAGTGGCGATGATTTGGACGCGATTTTCGATCTTACTGACGACGATATCTTTGGACAAGATGAAAACTTCACAAACTTGATAAGTCCTAACGTATCAGTGGTAAGTTTATTTCTTACTTTAGTATTATTTTCGTACTTAAAGCGCACAAAGATAAACTGTGAGGCTCCGATCTCAATAATTAGGCCCAATCATTTTGTTGATCGGAATGGTGAGATAGGAAGAAAAATAAAAGAAAATTGACTCTTTTAACCAGGTTGTTGCTGAAGTATTTGTGCTCTAAACGTTGAGATTTTACTCTTTAGAATTACCTTTCGTTTTTATCACCCAGTGAAGAAATTTTAGCAAGAACAAGGCAGGGCTGGTACACAGTTTTCAAACCACTTGTAATAGGCCTGCTTAGTTTAATACAACGACCCATGTTGACACTATATTTTCTTTTTATGTTTGCTAGTTATTCGAAGAACCATCTATTATTTACAAATGTGCTCAATCTGAAAGGGTTTGCAAATCAAATAGAGGCCTTAAAAGACACATTACCATGACACATGGCCAAGGAAAAGGAGCCTCCCACCCAAATGCAGCAGACGAGGTCAAAGCGGAATCCATACTGCACCCCCTCACACTGAAGAAGCTCATGCAAAATAGCATCGACAAATTTGAAAAAGAACAGCTATATCCTGATGATGTTTTAACTGAAAAAGGCATATAAAGCTATGCTTAACATAACACATGTTTTGGTAACCTATTCCTACACCAAAGACGTTATATTGCAATTTCAAGGAGATGCTGAAAAATTGTATCGGCTCTTTTATAGCTGTGTGACCAAAGAGGATTGTTTCTTCAAAGAACTCAGCAGAAACTGCTGTTTACTGCTCGGATTTGAGCTTGCTAATCACGTTCTTGCCCACTTATATAAGTCAAGCTATGAAGGAGACATTATCAAGCAAAAAGCTGAAAAGATTAACTTTTCTAAAAAAGATCACGCTTGCATTTGGTATTTAGGGGGATATGTTTTTGGAACATTCTATAGGAGGATTAGAAATTCCAAAAAATGGCAAACCACCAAAAGCCAACAATCCCTTGCTCTTCTTTTGGCTGGGAAATGCTCACAAAAGTCTAGTGAAACTGAAAAAAATGCACACAGGCTTGTAAATGCTAAAAATAGGGGAGGATTGTGGACAGTTACAACAGAATTACAATTCGAAATTTTTGGAAATTTGATTTAAAGTTGGAACCATTGCCGATATAAACTTATTCGTAGGAAACAATGTTCGCATTATTAGGTTCTGTTGTGTTGAAAGTCTTTATTTCTGACAGTAGAGAGGCTTTATATTTCCATACAGACAAACTCGCATAAGTCGGATCGCTTCGGACCAAGGTATCAATCCGACGTACGCGAACTCCAACTTATGCGAATTAATTTGAAAAGGAAAAATGCGTATGGAACTTTCAATTATCTTCATTTTTTCCGACTTATGCGAGTACCAAATTTCCAAATTTTTAACTTCACAATATACAAGATTGAAGCGGGGCATTCCTTTCAGGCCCTTGCCTGTAATCCAAAAGATGCTCCGTGGTACATGAACCTTTGGCCATCAAATGAAAAATTGCATACTGTACAGTGTACACTTTATTTATTCATGGTTTCATGGTGATTTAGTGGTTGACTATGCTACTAATGAAGATTTTTCCTTAGGCATTTCTAGCCATGAAAAGGGCGTTGGTCGCATTTATAGCGAAAGTAGAGGGCGTGGTCGAGAAAATGTTTCTGCCTGCTTCGCCCCCAGATCCCCTCAAGGTTTCCACTATTTTCTAGCCCCCTCAATCCAAAATATGCTCCGCAGTCCCCCCAAAAACTACGGTATAAAATATAAATAAAGCAGAAAATAAAATGAGAGAAGAGAACTGGACAAGGTTGGCATAAAGAATTATTATTATTATTATTATTATCAAATAATTTACAGTTGGTACAATATATAGTAATATAAAACTAATTCAAACCAACTATTTACATACAAAGAAAAAATTACAAAAAAGTTCATTTCTAATCCTCATTATCAACTATTTTATTTTTTAACTGCAGATCTTGCATGTGCAATTTTGCCCATTCCATTCTTTGGTCATCCTTTTAAATATTGCTGCTGAGTTTGCATTTTTTATATTATCAGGTAAAGTGTTCCAAAGTAGAGCTCCTTTGAATACAAGTGAATTATTTCCGAATGTGCTTGCATTTCTTTTTGGTAATTGCAAGAGATTCTTAGTTCGTAGCTCATATTTCACGTCCTTTCTTTCGAAGAATGTCCACATGAATGATGGATTTTCTTGTGAAAGGGACTTATAGATTTGAAGCATCAATTTTTGCAGGTTTCTTGTGTGGACTTTTTGTTCATTTGTTCTTTCAAGAAGTACTTCAAATGGCATATTGAAGTCATTATGCAAAATTCTTAATGCTCTTTTCTGAACACGGTCTACCTGATTATTGGATGTCTTCCCATGGTACATCCAGATCAAGGGGCAATAATTGAAATTAGACATAACAAATGTGTTATAGAGGATCTTACCCTTTTCCTGGTTCAGATATGGGGCAACGCGTGAGAAAGCACTCACTTTCCTGTTAGCTTTTTTGCAGAGGGCTTTTACATGATCATCAAATTTAAGCTTGGAATCAATAGTGACTCCTAGCAATTTAACTTTGTCCGTAATGGGGATGATTTTGTCGTTGATCTCAAGGAAGAAGTTTGGTTCCTCTTTCAGCCCTAAAAACATAACCTGAAATTTTTCAGGGTTGGCTGCCATATGGTTATCTCTGAACCAGTTAAGNCTGCAGTTTTTTCATAGAATTATTTCTTTTTCCATCCCATATCAACTCAATATGCATGACACAAGCAAGATAAGACTAATGTGCTACAAAAATTTCAATTCATTTACTTATTTATTCGAAAAATGACGTCATAAATGTAAATGACGTCATAGATACTAAATTTTGCTGATGTCAGCAAATAATAAAAAGTTAAATATCAAATGAAAGCTCTCATCATGATCAATCGAATGATACATGTTTCAAGTAATTCAGACTAGAAACAAAGAAGTTATGGATGTTTCAAGCTTTTTTTTGTTGACCACTCTCCAAATATGGTGCTATTGTGGTCACCTGACCGATTTTAGAACAATGAAATATTGAAATTGTAATTGGCAACTAAATTTCATTAAAAGTCACAAAGGTTTGAATGTCATATCTAGTGTTGTTTAGGCGCAATGTAGCAAAGTTTGGTTGGGGGGCGAAAAACGCCCCCCCCATGTGAAATAGGGTTAAAACAAAGTATATCTACCTCTGGCTTTGCTTTTCGAAGATATTTCTACATCGTACTCCTATCCCTCTTCACCAGTGTTCTTACAAGGACAACGTATAAAGAAACAAAGAAAATAAAGAAATACAGCAATAAAGAAACTCCAATAAGATGAGAAGGACACGGATTTAGTCCCTACGAATGAGGGCTTGAAAAGGGGGGTCTCGAATAAGAGGGAAAATTTAATCTAAACTGTTAAACAAGGGAATGCGGTCAATGATTCAGGGGTGGAATAAAGACTGGCAACCAAATCCGGGCCTAAGTTTCTTATAGAATAATACGTGTAATGAGGAATGGTAAGAAAGAGATAACAGAATGAAGCAATGAAAATAAATATTGAAAGGATAAATATAACACAGCGTAAAATAATGTGACAAAAATAGGTCCGAAACGTGGTCCACGAGCATTTACAAAACTTGATTAAAACAGAAAATGACAATCAAGTGACGTGCATCATAGAAATTACAGTATCTAAACAAAATAGGTGACAATAGCACGAACAGTGATACAAAAATTTACGCATTTAATATAAGAAACTCCGGGCTTGCTAGGCAATTTTTTACATTTTAGGGCCATTTTGCTACAAAATTTGCTTCTGTGTTTCTTATATTGCAATGGCCCTATGCGTAAAGCCAATATATTTTTGTTATTAGGGCTTCCAAATTACTTAGTAAGAACTCAAAACATGAACAAGAGCACATTTTGCTATAGACCAATCAGCGGGTTTGTTTACAAGAAACCATTAGCCAATCAGAGGCCTCCTTTTCAAGCTTGCTTTTTTAAGGTTTCATCACAAAACACAGTTGCTGTGGAGAAAAACCTACCCCCCAACTTTTGCCCGGCAAAAAATTTATGTTTGTGTACAAAGAAGATATTTCAGAATCAATTTCTCAAGTATTTTTTTGTTCCAATCTCCGAGCCCTAAGCAGAGATGCTTACCGTTTCTAAAATATCTGAAGTGAAACATCGCCTATTTCCCACCTCAGTCCTTCTCCCAAGGATGCCTAGGCCCATTTTCGACGGCCCCCAATTTGCCCGCTATGAACATTTCCTTTCTCACACAAGGAACCTTTTTTAGATTTAAGTTCTCATATATTTTGCGCAAACAAATCATCGAGCCCTGGACTGGGAAAGTTGTATTTTCTAAAAAAATCAATGGTTGAAAATCACCTATGTCCCACCCCCACCCTACCGCAGGGGATGCCTAGGCCCTTTCTGAACCTACACTGATTTTGCCCACGACGAAAATTTCCTTTTTCGTACAAGGAAGATTTTTCAGATTTAAGCTTTCCGATAATTTTCTGAAATATTTCTCCGCGCCCCAAGCTGGGAAGGNTTTTTAGATTTAAGTTCTCAGATATTTTGCGCAAACAAATCATCGAGCCCTGGACTGGGAAAGTTGTATTTTCTAAAAAAATCAATGGTTGAAAATCACCTATGTCCCACCCCCACCCTACCGCAGGGGATGCCTAGGCCCTTTCTGAACCTACACTGATTTTGCCCACGACGAAAATTTCCTTTTTCGTACAAGGAAGATTTTTCAGATTTAAGCTTTCCGATAATTTTCTGAAATATAACTCCGCGCCCCAAGCTGGGAAGGTTTACGTTTTTATAAAAAAGAGGATTGAACTCCACCTATCTACCACCCCGCCCTCCCGCACCGCGCCGAACGCCTAGGCCCATTTTGGACCTACCCTAATTTTGCCCGTTGTGAGAATTCCCTTCTTCGCACATGGAAGATTTTGCAAATTTAAGCTTTCTGGCATTTTTCTGAACTACAACTCTGAGCCCTTAAAATTGAGAAGGGCATCGTTTCCCAAAAATCGGGGATCGAAAATCACCTTTCCTCACCCGAAGTATTCTCTGCCGAATGCCTAGGCCCATTTTTATGCTCTTACCCATGCTCAGATTTGGTAGTAGATATGAGCGCAAAAAATAAGTTTTTTCTGTTGTTCCTGAACAATTATTCATCACAAACCCTCCGTTGGCCCCCTCTTGCAGTTTTTTAACTTATTCCAGTTTAAATTTCCCGCTAGTGAGGGAGAAACCTTCACAATGACTGATGATTTTTTTTTTTTTTTTTTTTTAAATTAGATTAGTGAACAAGCACAATAGTGCTTACAACATTAAATTTATATGTATATGTATGTATGACAACAAAAGCATTGCGCAATCTACAAGTCTTTGGAATCAAAACGAAGTTCTTTCGAAATGGCTCTTTGTTTACCTTCTGTGCTGGAAAGAAGCTGCAAGATATCTTTCAGAGGCACCTTTGGATTTTCTGAATCAGAAAGTTGTTGTCAAAAAACTTTGTGGTCTAATTTGATCAATCGACATGGTGGCTGGAAAATGGATTTTGAAGCTACATTTTATAGCTGCATATCGAAGTACATTTCACTCTCGGTCAAGTCAGGTAGTATGATAGGGTAGGCCCAGCAAGGTGGTTTGCATCCTTATATTTTTGTTCTGAACATTACTTTTTCTCACTTCATTTTTTCATTAGGGAAAGCTTGTCCAGGGTAAGTATAACATAGAAGGACACACTTGTCTGGGGATGTGGGGTGCATTTTAGCGGGAACATCAGCCAGTTTTGGCGCGGTGGCCTGACCTGAAGTGACTAGTTATGAGAGAACGATATATGGGAAAGATACGAAAGTTCTGCTCAAATTCTGACTACTTCAAGTGGTGCAGAACAAAGAAAAAGGATGTCATTGATGCTAAAATCCTAACCTATCGATACTTGCAAGCAATCAGGAAATTGGTTATTGAACGAGGTGATAAAGCCCATAAAGTTGTCCATGTTTGCACGCAGTGTATTGAATTTGCACCTCTGAAACGAGATTTGACTAGGTTCTACAAAGTGAAAGAAAACGAAAACGCCCGCAGGTATGTCATGTCTGATCATTTCATTAAAGGAGAAATTTTCTTGTAGCTGAAGATGATACACTTCCTAAGGTTGACCGCCCTCTTTTTTGTTTTACATATCTCACTTCTCACAACTTCACATTTCTTTCCCAGTACGAGTACCGGTCATTTTAGCCTACTAATTCTACCTCGTCCTTAACTACAAATTATCTCCACCTTTCAATATAATATTCTGCAACAGTCAGTTTCACTACATTAAACTATACATGATTACTCCACTCCAACCAAAGAAAACAGTCTCATTTTGCAAATTTAGGTCAATTAAAATAAAATAGTAGAAGAAAATAAATGAACTTTACTGGCATACTGGCTATATAAAAATGATAAGTGCTAGGGAGTGTTACATATACCATTTACCAGTAAGAAAGACTGAAAGAAAACATGAAACCTTGTGGTAGAAATTCAACACCTGTCCTTATCTGACTGCTGAAGTTGTCGTGGTGTCCTTGAGTGCTTTTATTTTGACATTAGGAAATGAATTCAAGTCTAGCTTACAGTAGGTTAACAATTAAGCACATGTTTTACAGCAACAATCTATGGACAAGGATGAAAGTGATGATGAGAATGAAGAGATCACAGAACAAGAAAAGACAGCTCGTTGAAGAAGAGAATTGCGAAGAGAATTGCAACATGACGAAGAAAATTGCGAAGAGGAGATAATAGATGTACAAGAAGAGATGATGGAGATTGATTCAGAAAGAACTGATACGTTAAGCTGCCCTAGCCAGAAATTGTGGTATAGTTCACAAGAATCAGAAAATTATGAAGAGAAAATATAAAAACATAACTAAAAAAAATATGATGAACATAATGAAAAAAATGGAAAGGAAAAATAGAAAAAAACCCAAAAAAATGCTATGAAGATTCTCAACTGAAAAAAATAAAAAAAAACAGGAAATAATTCAAAAAATATTATGAAGAGGTTGGAGAGGTGGTTTTAGATGAAGATGATAATGTGGTGATAAAAAAGAGGGATGTTTGAAAGTTTAATGAAGAAGGCAAGAAACCAATGCAATTTATAGGATGAAATTAGCAAAGTAAGGGAGAAATGTAAAGAAAGATTTGGCAAAGGTGGAAATCCTCTATCCGAGCCTGCAGAATTTAGAGATCTTTGTATGGAAGCAGGAGCAACAAACATTTTTAAAGTTAAAATGGATGTCATGACAACTGACAGGCAATCAGATAGGAGAAAGTTGTTGAATGAAAGAGGACTGTTTCCATCATTTACACCTTAAAGGGAATGTAAGCATATATAATAATAATCCTTTGATAAAAATAGCTGTGCAAAGACAATAGACTTTGAAACGTGCCGCACCATATTTGGGTAACTGATCTACGTCAACAGGAAATACTAATATCTGATTGGCTATAATTTAGCTGCAAGTGACTTGAGCCGCTTTTATATGCTTACATTCCCTTTAACCCTATCTGACCTGAGGGGGGCGGATTCCGCCCCCCCCTAGTATATTTTTGTTTCCACTATGTTCGATATATGTAGAAGGCTGCTGAGATTTAGTAAGTTTAACTTTGCATCATAGAGCAATGAAACTGTAACAATTTTGACATTCTATATTTAGCACTGTCTCTATGGTTACCAAGTTGTCATCTGACATTCTGTTAAAATTAACTTTATATCTCTCTTATTCTTTTTAATTGGTCCAATTAAGCTCAAATCATTGATTTACATATATTTTAATCTACATTTTTCAGTTCTGTACGAAAAGTTAAGTTTGATGAACTTTTAACATGCTTTCATTTTTATGACGTCATTTGACATCATAATGATTATTATGCCCTAGCAACAACAACAACAGCGCTAATTGAATTAAAATTCTAAATAATCATTGTTTATATGATGAATAATATTTGTGCCAAGTTAGGTGGTCATATCTGATATAACAACTGAAATAAAGAGGGGG
>REGM01000169.1:523726-593914 GCA_004194415.1 Aurelia aurita
CCCCCCTAGCGGTTTTTCTTCTGTGGATTTTTACCAAATGCACTTACAACGTTGAGACTTTCTGACTTTTAGTTTTTATCCTTCTTACAATCAAAAATTAATTTTTAGAAAAATTAAATTCATTCCAGGGGGTAAACACACTCAATTTTCGAGAGATGTCTGTGTAAAATTTCGAATAAATCCTATTAAAATCTACAGCTAATATGATAAAAAGATGAAAGACGAGGAACATATACTACTTTTAATCCTCTATCGAACCAACTAGTTTTTTTGAAATTTAAACGCGTAATTGAGCGTATTTCGGCACTACGCATGGGCAAATTCTTTGAATTCCTGTGTGATGACGTCATCACTTTTCGCTAATTTTTCTTTACAAAGCAATTGCTATTTACCCAGAGAATACACCAAAATTGTACTGATGTCCCTACTGCTTTTTGTTTTCTCACAATCAACGATTGAAGATTTTTAGTACTGAACCCTATTGATTTTGAAAATGCAACATTGTGACGTCATGAGCAGGTCACGTGACATAACTAAAAATAGATTTCATACTTTGGTTCATCTCATGATGTACTATACACATGCCAAGTTTCCAGGCTCTAGCATATACAGAACAGAATCAAAACAGGGGGGCTGAATTAGCCCCCCCCCCTAGTCTTCCTGGAGCATCAAATACCCTAGGCTTGATAGGGTTAAAAGAATCAGCAAACAAAGAGCTTTCATTTGTTATCAAGACCAATGGAATTTGCTTACATCAGCATTTTTAAATGATGACGTCACATGTGCCCCCATTTTGGGTCTATTTTGCAAAATTTGAGGTTTTTTCCAGCGAAAGTTGTAGAAAATACATAGAATTGCGTTTGCAATACATTTAAAGTATTTTTAGCAAGTTTTGTATCAATTTTTGGTCGTAAAACCCACTTCGTGGTTGTGACGTCATCAATATTTGTCATTTTCTTACACGATAACTGTCTAAAAACACTTTAGGTATTATTTTTGAATTAGGAACGAATAATACGGCAAATAAGATGAAAAATAACGAATTATATGATATTTTTTCTGTTTTTAGAACGAATTAGCTGGAGAAATATATATTTTGACATTTTTTAACATTATGACGTCATAATGACGTTATATAATGAGGTAGTCACACCCAAATCTGCCAATCAGCTAAGAATGGCTTGTACTACGCCCTTGACAAGTTTGAATGATTTCCCATTAGTCTAAGGCGATTAATAGAGGGACTTGAAAGGACCCCCCGGCTATGTTAGTTACAAAAAAACGCGGTTAAATTAGGGTCAAAGGCAGTCTGTCACGCATCTGATTGGCTGCAGTAAAGTCAGAGCTCAACACAACGAATGTCTTTGTGAATCTGTGCATTGGGAACAAAGGAGGGCTGATCTTTATCACTTTCTATGGCCGTAGAAAGTGATTAGGATCAGCAGCCATCCAGTTCTCCTATTCTTTGTATTGTCCTGATCACCCAATCAGATGCGTGACAGACTGCCTTTAATATTGGGTATTTTGGACCCTTGAAGGGGGGATGGATGCACCCTTCATAACTCCATGAATAACGCAGATATGAGGACGAGACTAGGTATTATTGTGAATAGTAACAAAATATATTCAATAGGGGACTATTTTTCTTTATTACATCCATGACGTCACTATGGATTCATAATGAAGCAAAATGACAATATTTTCTAACTATTGGCAATATGGACAATATTTAAAGTTTTATTAAAATAATTGCTTTCACAATGGCTCTAGAATGTATCACAAATAATCAGAGAGCAACAATCGGCAATATAATATCTATTAAAACTCACTATTTATTTCATTTATTCATTATCCATATTATAGCCTGGTTGAAAATTAAAGAACACGCCCAGTTTCCACTCAGATGATCTCATATCATCAATAATTGCACCATTTGATAGCAATCAATGAGAGCTTTCATATGATGTATTATTTTATTCATTTTTGATGATATGACGTCACCAAAGTTTACGACGTCATATAACTAATACTGAATGTGATAGATAAAATTTTACTGTCAAATTTTATTCTCTTGATCGTTAAAATGACTATAAGGCATTTCGGTGTATTTGCATCAGTAATTAGTGCTTTAAAGAAACAATGATAAACTTGTGTAAATATACAGTATAATAAATAAATGAAATAAAAAATGAGTTTACATATAATTATACTGCCACTATTTGCTCTTCGATGATTTGTAATACAATCTAAAGCCATTATGGAAGGAATTACCAAATGGAAGTTTAGCTATTGCCTATTTTGCCAATAGTTATAAAATGTCACCGTTTTCCTCCATTATAACGTCATAGTGACGTCATAACATTAATGAAGAAAAACAAGTGCCATATTGTGTAAATTTTATTACTGTGCACCTTTGTACAAAGTCTCGCCTTCATATCTACAGTATTCGAGGAGTTATGAAGGGGGTTATGAAGGGGGCACTTTGTGTCCCCTCCCACAATACTACAATCCGGTATTAGTAGTACTTCACATTTTACAATGTTTCAGCTATCAAATCCAAAAAAGGCTCTGGTACTTAAACTGTTATTCATATGGGATTAAAATTCCTTTTACTAATTGCTCTGGGTATATATTAGTTGAAAATATATTTTTCAAGAAATAATACATTAGCATTGTTTATTTATGATAATTTATGCGATGCATTGTGTTTTTCTTTGGCAGATGATAAATCCAGTTTCAGTCGACCTATAATGTTCGAATTTGGACGGTATGTTCTTTTTTATGGCATCTGTGTTTTGAATACACAGATTTTTCATGATGATGTTCGATTTTTCACAGGACAAATTCACTAAAATCACTGTTTCCATGGCAACAGCTACCATCTTTTAAGTCTTGAAAAATGGTCTATTCAAAACATTTTAATCTATCAGACGGATCTATGTGGAAATTATCATTCCAATATCTCTTTTCATGTCAGAGAAACTTCATGAACAGTTTTACAACTTCATGAAAATGAGTTTTTGAGGAAACGGCCCTTAAAGTTTTTAAATATTTGTTCAACCTTGTTTCCCTCTTTTATCAATATAAAACAAAGCAAACATTGAGTTTTACTTTAAAAGGCTGCTAAGTAGTTGTAGCTATAAATCTTCTCTGGAATATGCCTTCAACTGGCAATATGTATTCTAGTGGCTCTGGCATTACAGGAGTTGCTTCATTTGATGACAGAGCCAAGATAGCAATGTTGATTCAATCTGTTCCGAGTCAACTTATTGTTTCTTAGCTCTCTTTGACATTTGTTTTGTTGTTTGCTTAACTGCGGGGCTGTCTTTTCTTGTCCACTTGTGAAACCTCCTCGTTGATATTGCTCATTGGTTGATGCAACTGCCTTTTCTTTGTTATATTCTTATTCCAACGCAAATATATATATTTTTCGTAATCTTTTGAGTTTCTGATTTTCTTCGCACTTCATCTGCAGCTTGCAAAGCAATCAGAGTAGATCTGCTAGTATTCTCAATGCCTGCAGCTTTAAGAAGTAGAGCCTTTTGATCCTGCATCTTTCCAGATGCAATTTTTGAAACAACCAGTCCCGTAAGACTTGCTCCAAGTCTATTTCCTAAAAACCGTCAGACCGATTCCTTTCTGAAAATGCTGGGGCCTACGATTGTAACATTCCGTAAAGGAAGAAAGGAAGGAACCTATATGCATACCTTTACTTTTGAAAAGCCAACAAGAATAATTTCAGGGAGGAGTGCAGGGAAGAAACTTCTCATTGGTATACAAGCATGGGCAGCATTCGGCAGCACGTATTTTTATACAGAACTTAGTTTTTTAAAATGTCTGTCATTTTTGCTACCAAAAGTTTCTTACAAGTTTATCGACTTTTTAATGCTCTAGATGTAGAATTTTTTTATTATTGCCAAGAAAGGCTTTAAAGGTACCCTATTACAATATAAAAATATGCATTAACAGAAAGAACATTCTTACAGTGTCGAAACAGTTCTCAATTCTTTGCAGTATCGAACATTTTTGCCCGACTTGGGAAAATTGTAGCTGAAAATCCTGGGGGGGGGGCACTATGTATATTATGGGTACTGGGGACGTGCCATCAGGAATAGTATCGATTTTCACGATTTTGGCATAAAGATCATGAAAATATGGCACAATAGGCCCTATTTGAAACACTTGTATACAGTGGCGGACTGGCTGAGAATTTTTCACCGGCCATGCAGGACTTAAGGGGGCCCTAGTGGGTGTGGCGTGACAAATGAGGGTGTGTTCAAGAGAAAAACTTTCGTTCAGCGGCATATGGCTAGTGCAAATTAAATGGGGGTACTAAAACGAGGGAGTCTGGGGGCGAAGCCCCCAGGAAAATTTTCGAGGACACTCTTTCTACTTTGGCTTAGAACACTTCTACAAATCCCTTGTTTGCCAGTGCTAAAATAGAATTTTGACCATTTTGTAACAGAATTTTTATAAATTAGCATCCTACAACATTTTTTTCATTAAAAGAACATACTGCAACATTTTCCCAACGTTGAACTAGGCTCGTGCTGCAGATTATAACTAATCGATTTTCAAATCCCCAAATCACCACGAAAAGTTTTCTCTTGGTCCATTCATGTCGAGTCTTTGAAAAATTGATCTATGTTTTGTTATCGTTTTCAGTGTTTTCGAGACCGACAATTTTAAGAAACTCGATTACAGCTCAAGAAAAAGAAGACTAAAAATTTTACAAAAATCGTTGAATCTTATTATGAATTTTAACAAAGATTAAGTCATAAATCTTCGAAATCAGTCCAGTGAACGATTTATCGTGGTCTGTCAAAAGTGGATAGTTTTTTTTATGCACGCGGTATACCGGTTGTCCTAAAAAGGTAACAGGTTTGATCAGGGCTAGCGATGCCAATTTAGCTCAAATCAATTCACAATAACTTTTAAGTTAATCCTGAAAACTTAACTTGAACCTATGCTTGAACATAGGTGCCATGTTTATTGATATTGGTGCTTCCAAAGTTGAAATATTATTCTTTAAAGTTCAAATTTGACTCCACCTCCAAACCAGAGCTTTTACGTGTATAGTGAGATGTCCATTATTCGAAAGGGGACATCAAAGAGAAAAATGTGTCTTTTTGCAAAAGGGGCCATTTTTCAGCGAAAAGGGGGCCCTTTTTGCCATATTTTGAGGGGGCCGGTGGGCCAGTCTGCCACTGCTTGTATAAGGTCGGGCATACATTTTTGAATTTGTTTTACAATGTTCTGGTATGTTGTTGAAGCTTGGGTGGCATGCCCCCAACCAAAATTTGATCAAGTGCCCCCCCCCCCTGGGCTGCAAATTACAAAAGTTTCTTAGCATATTTAATGTAGGAGGCCTGTTTTGTTAATTTTTGAAAAATTAAGCCAACAGTTGACTTGTAAGGTCTGTTTAACAGCTGAAAAATAGTCTTTGTAATTTTGCACAAAGTTTTCTTGGCTTTCTTTTTTGTTTTTGACTAGTAGATATCCAGCATCTAGGGTGTTTTTGGGAGCATGTATGCCAGCAGGACTTCACAACTCTCAATATATATAGATTTAACAGACAGGTAACATATAAATGTTTCATATTTTGTTCAGGATGTATCTACTCAGTAAACTACACAAGGGTTCAATCTTTGGCAAATATTTCCAAAAGGATAGAATTCATCAGAAATTGGATTGCATTTTTGAAAGCAGGAGAAAATGGGCTCTTAGATGATGTAAGATTGATGTTGGTACGATTTGAAAAAAAATAGTTGCGGGAATAGACCATTTCACAATTTGCAGAAAGGGACTGAGGAGAGCGTAGCCAATTCTGCAAGCGTTGGCAACAAGCAGGAAGTTTTGGGAGTCCTCTCATCTGCAGTGATAATTGTACGGCTTGCGGCTCGGTCGCATCTCTGTGCAATCTTGAGTTATTCTCGATTTATTTGCACCTTGTAAGAGTTATACGACACTTACTTAGTATGGTTCCTTTTTTTTTATCCAGATTATTTAGCTGTCTTGTCGTCTTTTCGCCCGTTTGTGAGTGAATTTTGAGCCATTTTATTTCAGATGCTTCTTCCGGGGGGGGGGGGTACATAAAATTTTGAGGGTACGGGTATGTACCGCCCATATGGGTGGGTTTTTGGTCAAAAATTCTCTAAACAAGAGTCATTTTGCGGCAGATTTTCCCTAAACATTGGTCGGTTTGGTTGAAATCGGCAAAATATAGTTGAAAATGGGAAGCTTTTGCCAAAATTCGTCATAAAAGTATGTACGAAGGCAAATTTGGCAATTAGAAGTGGGTAGCTTTTTGAAAACCTTGCGACAGACCCCCGTCCAACCACAAGTCGTTTACCTCCCAGATGTTTCTCTGAGTTTGGGGCGGCTCAAGTTAGTTCTATTTATCCTGAATTACTATGAAGCAGTTTCATTATGAATCTTTAGATGATTCCAAACACTTATTTTCGTTTACTTGTATAACCATAAATGCGTTCAACTATCTAGTAAAACGACAAATTTCATTGTAGCTTGGCTGGGCTTAAGCTGAACCGCTTCAAAATCAAAGGGAAAATACTTGAAATAGAGTGGCTCAAAATACACTCAGAAATGTGCAAAAGTATGACAGGACGGCTAAATAACATAGGTTCCAAATCTTTAAAAGGTCGGTGTAAAATTGTGTGACCTATTTCTTTGAATGGAATGGCTTGAAAGAAACTTTAGCTACTTTGTAATAATTCTACCCTTGGACTTTTCAGAAATCTTTAATATTTTCAGAATTAGAGTGCTTTTCTTCTTTTTTAAGAACTCAAGAAAATTTTTGAAAAAAACTTCAAACCATCGTAATTTCTAAACATTTTGAGAAAACATCGAATAATTTTCCAGAAAAACATAGTTTATGAACGTCTATAGTATGGTATCCAGCAAAAGTCTTTCACTGTTCTGGCTTGCGATTTAGAAATTTGATGACGTCACATCCTCAAATAAGTTGAAATATAAAATACGCTGTAATTTCGAAAATATTCAAGATTTCTGAAAAGTCCAACGGTAGAATTATAGGAAAGAAGCTAAAGTTTCTTTCAAGCCATTCGATTCAAAGAAATATCTCACTGAATTTTACACCGACCTTTTTACGCCAATTTAAAGATTTGTAACCTATGCTCGGCTAAATAATACAGAGAAACACTTATCATACTAAACAAGTATCGTATAACTCTTGAAAGGTGTACATAATGCGGCCGAACCGTAAGCCGTACATTTATTACTGAAGATTTCCGAAAAATTCCTGCTTGTTCCCATGGAGTAAATATCTCAAAATTCAAATTTTTGTCAAATTTCAAACTTTGTTCTTTGAGATTATTCCATGGATGCCTTTTTTGATAATGTTTTGATGAGAAATACAAACTAGACAGCTAAAGGATTGTTTCTCCATCTATTTTTTGGAGTACTATCAAACTCTGTCACGGTCTGCTTGCCCAACTCATCGTAAACTCTCAGTTCATAGTCTGATTAACTAGCAAATTACGTTCAAAAAATGTTCTTCTGCATTCTCTTTTTCAATTAAACATGTACAAAAAGACATTTCTGGAAAGTCCTTTATAGTCAAAGCACTTTAATGATCTGAAAACTGCTCAAAAAGGTTGCTACAAGAACAGTGTCGGCTGGGACCTCTCGGATATCAAGCATGCAAAAATGACTAACACTGTTGCTAAATTAAATCACGAGAGTCAAACGATGAGATCTCATAGGTTTTAAAATAGCCTTTTGTATTTGATTTTCCGATGCGTGCCCAAAGAAAGCAAAACTAAAAGAATCATCTGCGCGTATAAGTTTTTCTTTGTCCTATCTATAGGCTGAGCCAAACAGGTTAGATAATTCACTCGAATGAACCAAGTTTTCAGTGGTGTCTTTATAATAGGAAGTACTTGTTTACTGGATGTAATGATCTCTAATTTATATCTGTTGTCCCAAGGAGAGAGAAAACAAGCAACCTTTCATCTATAATATATGAAAACGAAGTAAATCAAAGAGCTTCGAAATAATTTGTAAACATTAAAAAAATTGTCGTTATCAGGAAAGGCACCGAAGACCCAAAATTGAAAATGGCTTTTTGCAGACGAGATCAGCTATTAATCTCACCTTAGAACAAATAAGACTCCTTCGTTGTTTGAAACTGAAAAGAATTTCAAATCAACTGGTAGTAAATTTTCGTCTTCTTTTGATAATTAAAGAGGCTCGTCAATTTTGGTTGCTGTTGATGCGAAAAAATCCTCTTTCGGAAGATTGTCTTGGAAAGTGCAGTTTTGCGCAAAGTGGTTTCCTTTTAATAACTCATACATCGCGCTTGGGATCAAACAAAATCAGACCTTCCGACTTATCCTTTTCCCATGACAGGGTCACATGACATAGCAAAGCGACATTAGAAGCTTTACCATTCCCATCGGAACGCCAAACATTCCACCTGTTATTGAAATAATTTCGAAATATGATAGAAATCGAGTTGTTGTTGAACTAAAAAAACCAACAATCCCTTTTCATTTGGCCACTGCTCCCTGGTTATCAATGCAATACACATTTTTTTATAAGAAACTGGTTTATAAGAATCTAGTACTAGGATGGCCGAAAATTTAAGAACCTCTAGTACTAAGTTCGGAAAGAGCTAAGAAACTTTCAAAAGCAAGATTCAAAGATATAATGATGAATATGTCGTTGAGCCCTTATTCTTAAGTAATATTAACTAACGGTTTTATGTTTTGAACGTAATAGAACACTTTTTCTTCCCACCTGATGTTTTATACCGGGTGAGTCAGAAAAAATGTGGGGCGTTTAACAAGCCATATTTTGGTGAAAAACAAGTCAAATCGGGAGTGTTGACGTTTCATATTTAGTTATAGAAATTTAGTTTGTTAAAATCGGTCATTTCTTTCCATATTTATTTGCGATTTTGTGATATAGCGATTTTGATGAAAAGTATCGTTAGTAAAAGAACTTTCAGCTTGCTAATAATGACAATTAAATGACTAGTCCCCTAGGGAAACAACAAAAGCAGCATTAGTTTTTCCGTTTGTGGTCTAACACAATGCATGCCTTGTTTCAAGTTTTTGGTAGAGAGACAATACGATTGTCATTGTTTAGAAGGTCACACGTGCATGAATATCAATCTAATCGAAGGCCTATTTTAGCAATCTTTCGAAACACCATTTTACTAAAATCGATCGTAATTCTGGAATGGAAAGACCGATTTTGACCAAAAACATTTTCTTATCTAAGTTAGCTTTTCTTCTATGCACAACATTTTTGAAAGATTTTCTATCATTTTGTGCTTTATCATGTCCTGCCTATAATGCAAGATAGTCTATCTGTAAAGATTGTAATAATTATGAGGAGCCTCCTTGCAAAGAAAGAATTAATACCAAATATTTTAACATTTAAGATACGTACTCGTATCTACGTCACTGTTTGATCAACTGGGAAACAATTTCTTTTTGGTATAATTTCTCAAACTGGGGGACTTCTTTGTGAGTTATCCAGTAGAATCATGCACAAATAGTGAACCCTGTAAATGCTTAATAAAGAAAAACTTTAGTTAAATGCTGCTTTGTTGTGCACTTTGGGATAATCTTAAATATGTATGCATCATCTTGCTAGCTTTCAATGATGGAAATTTCATTCTATGGCTTTTCATTTCAAGTTTGCGTTTATTTTGATGAATACGTCACCTGCCTACAACAGGAGATAGCCGGGTGATTAAAAACATAATTTTGCCATGTTGTCTCTCCAGAGGATATCAATGAAAATGTTTTGGCAGATGTTCATTTGTCAGGTACTGTTTTAGAAAGGCGTTTCAAAACACCTTCCACAGTTACTTGAACTGTTTTGACCAAGAAAATTTGTGCTGCGTTTCTCTAATTAATCAACAAAATATTAATTTAGATATAATTGCTTGACCAAGGTAGCCCTCTATATCAAAGATTTTCATATTCTCTTATATAAATCAACAAAATATTAAATTAAATTAAATATAACTGCTTGGTGAAACAGGCACTCTATATCAACATTTTCCACTGTCATTTGTACTACCGGGCGTCTCAAAATGTTGTATTGGTGTTTACCGAACCGTACCATCATGAATTATGGACCTATTTGAATGAATACCTATCATGTTGACGTATAAGGGCTAGCTTAGATGTAGACATTTATGGCACTAAAATCAATCATATTTATTTTGTGTTGTGGTCAATTTTACTTGAAAGCAATTTTGAAAGTCTCGAAAAACGCTATAAGATTACCATCAAATTTCGTCCAGTTTTTGGCAATAATGATATGAAAATTGCGCCAATTACCGTGTAAGAAAATTTAATAAGCAGTCCATGTACAATTACATGTGAGAGGCATAAATTCATCATCAGGTTTTACTCCTTGGAGGATTATCATGCTCACTTTCATTCTTTGAAGCTGAAACTTTGGAAATATCTTATTGACATTCTTAGCTCTCTTAAAGCATGCTGAAAGATCACTCCTAAATAAAATAATCCGTAGCTCTAGAATGGTATGACCGATTTTAGTGAAGTAAGTTTCTAAATCTATATTAGGCTTTCTGTTACAAAATGATTGGTAGTTCATTAAAATCGATGGATAATTCATGACAGGATATTTTGGCAAATGCCGATACATCTTTTTTGGGACACTCGGTACTTTGAACAAGCAAATTTGTGCCGCGTCTCTCCTATATCAATCAACAAAATATTAATTTGGATATAATTGCTTGACCAAGGTAGACCTCTATCTAAACATTTTCCACCGTCATTTGAACTATTTTGACGAAGTCAATTTATGCCGCGCTTCTCTAATTAATCAAGAAATTATTAATTTGGATATAATTGTTGACCAAGGCAGCCCTCTATATCACCATTTTCCACCGTCATTTGAACTATTTTTACCAAGTAAATTTGTGCCACATTTCTCTAATTAATCAAGAAATTATTAATTTAGATCTAATTGCTTAACTCGAGGGAAGTCTTGAATTCTTTGATCGTGAAAATAAGGAAATCTTATTTCTTGGAGATACAAATTGTGATATGTATTTGTTGGAGAACTCCCCCGAAAATACCACAAATAATGTTAACGCTGCTGTACATATGGCCTCGATTTATGATACATTTGGCCTTACGCAATTAATTAAGGATCCTACTAGAGAGACTTTGGATACCGCTACATTAATTGATCATGTAGCATCAACTCACCCAGAAAACATTCCTGAATCTGGAGTTCTAAAAGTAGCTCTCAGCGATCATTATGCTGTCTACTGTATCAGAAAGTATATGGGCACATTTAAACGACAACAGAAAATTATCACAACAAGGAAAATGAAAAATTTCGATCAAAATAGTTTCTTGTTTGACCTTAGTCAAGTTGACTGGGATCTGATAGTTGAGTCTAGTACTGGCGTAAACGAGGCTGTAGAAAAATGGTCGGCTTTGTTATCTTTGATTATTGAAAAACATGCCCCAATGCGAACAATCAAAGTTTCAGATAAGCTGACCCCTTGGTTGACTACGGATTTCAGAAAACTTGCTCGTTCCAGAGACAAGCTCAAGACTTCTGCCGTTAAAAACAAATCTTCCATTCTTATGAATTCTTATAAGCACGTACGGAATAGAGTGAATAATCTAGGGAAAAAGCTCAAGCGAGATTACTTTACCAACAAAATTGCTCTTTATAAGGGGAATTTGAAAGAGACATGGAAAACGATCAACGTTTTGTTGAATAAAAGATCAAAGACAACGAATGTTAGCAGTCTCGATGTTGAAGGTCACAATGTGACTGACAACAACGAGATCGCACAATCGATGAATGATTTCTTTTGTAGTATAGGTAAAAAGCTTAGTGACGACATACCGCAGCAGCCCAACCCCTTACTGTCGAACGAGTATAACATCAATGAAGAAGGTACGAGTTTCCAGTTTAAGACCGTCTATTCTGTTTCTGTTGAAAAGGCTCTCAAGAAAATGAAGACTTCGTTTGGCTTTGGATCAGATGGTATTGCTAGCCACTTCATCAAAATTGCATTTCCAATTATCTCACATTCTCTGTGTAGGATTTATAATCTGTCAATTGAATCTGGAATATTTCCTGATAGTTGGAAAATAGCCCGTGTTGCTCCCATCTTTAAAAGTGGATCAACTGAGGATAGATCGAATTACAGACCAATCTCCGTCCTACCCGTAGTTTCAAGGTTGTTTGAAAAGCTCATTTATGATCAACTGTACGAGTATCTTGATTCTAACAGGCACTTATTTGTTGATCAGTATGGTTTCCGAAATTTGCATTCGGTTGTCTCATGTTTACTGAACTGTACCAATGATTGGTACGTAAATATTGACAGAGGGAAATATACTGCCATGATTTTCATCGATCTAAAGAAAGCCTTTGATACAGTCGACCATCAAATTCTTCTGAATAAGATGCGTAATTACGGAATCGACGGTCTTGAACACCAGTGGTTTAGCTCATACTTAGATAATCGCAGGCAGTTCTGCAAGGTCAACGGAGTCACCTCCGAATCTGCTGAAATCAAAATAGGGGTACCTCAAGGTTCCTGCCTTGGACCGCTTCTATTTTTGATTTACATCAATGACCTACCTTTTGCATTAAAAAAGGCAAAAGCGACAATGTATGCGGATGATACAGCAATTTCGTTCTCCTCAGATAATATGGAAGAGATTGATGCTGTTGTCAATGCAGAACTTGCCTGCCTTGAGAAATGGCTACAGGGTAACAAGCTTTCCTTGAATGTTGTCAAGACACAGGCCATGATCATAGGATCGTCGCAAAAGTTAAGAAAAATTGATACACCAACGGTACCGATTCCACATTTTCAAGTAAATGGAAATGATATCGATCTTGTGAAGGAAACTAAATATCTTGGTCTCATGATTGATGATAATCTAAAATGGGAGAGCACTGTTAAGTGTACACAGAAGAAGATCTCTAGAGCTATAGGACTATTGAAGTATGCTAAACACTATGTGCAAGAGGATACATTAAGGAATATGTATCTTAGTATTGTTCAACCTCATTTCAGTTATTGTTGCTCTGTTTGGGGATGTTGCGGGGCAACTAAATTGAAAACCTTGCAGAAATTACAGAACAGAGCTGCTAGAATTGTTACAAGTAGCCCTTTTGACACTCCAGCTGCTCCTCTATTGCAGCGGCTTGGCTGGCCGTCAATTGATAAACTGATTAATCGAGAAACATGTACAATGGTATATAAATCCTTAAATGACCTTGCACCTGAAAACCTAGGTAATATTTTCGACAGATTGTCTGATGTTCACGCCAGGGTTTTACGGAATACCAAATGCAATCTTGCTGTACCAAAAATGAAAACAGCTTATGGCCAAAAATCATTTTCGTTTCGTGGAGCCAACGCATGGAATAAACTCGACTCGGAAATGAAATTAGCCCCTTCGATTCAGTCATTCAAAACGAAACTAAAAACTTTGAATTGAGAATATTCAAGGAAAGCTGATCTGCATCTTTATCTTTATTTTTCTTTGACACGTTTAGTTTTATAAGAAATCATTGTACATAGGTTTATATCTTTAAATGTTTAGGTTTATTAGCTATTTTGTTTCTTTTCTTTTGCTGGGACAATTGGAAAGCAGTTGCTTAATTATTTAACTGAATTGTATCCCAGGGTAAATATGTTTAAAATAAATAAAATAAAAATTGACCAAGGTAGCCCTCTATATCAACATTTTCCCCCGTCATTTTAACTATTTTACCAAGTCAATTTGTGCCGAGCTTCTCTAATTAATCAAGAAATTATTAATTTAGATCTAATTGCTTGACCAAGGTAGCCCTCTATATCAACATTTTCCCCGTCATTTTTACTATTTTTACCAAGTCAATTTATGCCGAGCTTCTCTAATCAATCAAGAAATTATTAATTTAGATCTAATTGCTTGACCAAGGTAGCCCTCTATATCAACATTTTCAAAGATCGTTTAATAAAATTTTTGACCAAGCCAATTTGTACCACATTTCGCTCATATAAGGATTAAATAAATATAAAAGGTTAGAAATAATTGCTTGACAAAGGCAGGCGTCGATATTTTTTTCCGCACCATCAGATGTGCATTCAAAACTACTTCCTTTAATTTTTTCTCATTTTCAATTCCTTTCAGTATTTTGATTTAAATTTGAACTCCTTTTATAAAGTAATAATACCAAATCTCCCATAATAATATCAAATATTGAAAATCTTTCAGACATGATAACTGAAAGGTCTCAATGCTTTGTCTAGAAAGACATCTCGTGTATAGACTGTCACATGTCTACCCAGAAATTCTACGACAAATTTAGCTTTCTCAGACATATGCGTAGTAGAATGCAGTGGCCCATTTTCTCCACCAACGCAACAATAGTAACGCAGCCAACAAACATTATCGTATGAGCCATGTGAGCAGTTAAAATAACTTGAAAATGTGAAGAATGCATGGTTTGATTCCTCATTACACATGCCAGTTCGAAATTTAAGCGAATTTCTCAGAACAATGGGTCGATATTTTCTTCTTAATTGATTGCTGTCAACTTGCAAGGTATACAAAGCGGAGAGCATAACCTTGATTTAAAGAGAAATAAGTAATTTTGGACGCCATGATATCACATTTAAAAATCTAATCAAAGTTTTTTTCAACCGAGTGAGTCAGAAAAAGACAACCCTCATTTGAAAGGCAACTGCTCCCTGGATATCAAAAAATAATATTGAAAAATACATTATTTAATGGTTGACATGTTCAAATATATTTTAAAATTTACCTGACTGAAATCGGCCACTCCGTTCTGAAATTATGAGCGATGTTCTGGAGAACGCCCCTTAAAAAAACCTTCAAAATATGCCTAATTTCACGAGCAAATTTTCCACGTATTTTTGCCTTACAACAATGACTTGCACATGCTTTAGCAAGTGTTATCCTCTTGGTAGGATAAATTCTCCGAGAATAATGTCATGTTCTCAGGGATGGCGCTTTCATCGTCCTAAAGGGATAAAACATGCTAAAGCATGTACAAGTCATTGCTATGAAGGCAGAAATATGTGGAAAATTTGCTCGTGTAATTAGGCCATTTTTGAAGGTTTCCTGGAGGGGCTTTTTTGAGAAAATCCCTCATAATTTCTGAACGGAGTGGCGGATTTCAGTCAGGTAAAGTTAAGAATTTATTTGAACATGTCCACTATTAAACAATATATTTATTAATACTATTGCCTCGATATCCAGGGAGCAGTGGCCTTTCAAACGGGGATTGATTTTTCTGATTTTTTTTTTTTTTTTTCTATATTGCTACCTAGCATCCGAAGGTAGTTTTTAGGACACTGAGAAGCTAAGCTTATCGAGCAATGTCCTGGTCCTTCCTCCCGATGCGACCACACCCCGCGATTCCTTTAGCCTGGAATTACAGAGAGTTGGCGACTCTCCTCACTCTACGTAGCAGGTTCGGCAGGGCGGGGACTCGAACCACCAACCCTCAGGTTGGTAGTCAAGGGCGCTACCGTTGAGCCATCCCCGTTTAAATTTCTGACTCACCCGGTATAATAAATAACGTTAAAATACAAATACACAACTAACTCAATTTTATCTACTGTTGAAATGGAGGCAAAAACATAATTTTATCGAGTTTCCTCCAAACAATTGCCTACAATCAAATTGTTTCGAACAGTGGGTCAATATTTTCGTTGCTTTGATTTTGCTATAAATCAGTAAATTAGGCAAAAATGAGAGAATTCCTCTGATGTAGCAACAAATGAGTAATTTTGGAAGCCGTGACATCATACCGTATTTTGGAATGTAATCGAATTGCTTGGAGCAGCGTTCGATAACTTTTTTCGTCACTTTGATTTGCTGTAAATTTGCAAGGTAGGCAAAACGGAAGGAATAATTTAGTGAGAAATGAGCAATGTTGAAAGCAATCAGGTGTGATAAATTCCTTTATATTTAGTACTTCATTTGTTGTAATTATAACAGCGTTAATTGTATGAAAATCAACCTATCGCCGATTGGCATTTCTATGGGCCTAAATTCAATTTCGTAGCTTCAATATGCAGACAGTTGCCAATAAACCAAACGCTTTAATGATCCAAATTTGATATTTTCTCAATATTTGGCTCACTGCAGAATAGCGCATCTTTTCTGCTATCGAATGGTGCCAACTTCACGGAAGTTAAACCTAAGATGTTGAAGCGATGCGTTGTTAAACTCATTCTGACGGTTACAGATTTTAGTCACATGATCTTTGGTGATAAAGATCGAAAGTGTTTTGTTTTATATAGGGTAGTTTACTATCTTGTCTCAAAGCTATACCAATATTTCGAAGAGAAGTTACAACGCTGAGTCTATTGATTGTCTCGTTTATCAATTTTCATTAAGCTATTCATCGAAATTTAGTTATTCATATCTGTCAAATCAATTCAAGCGTACTGAATGCAGAACTCTCAACTCTGTTACATGTTTATTCTTTCCTATAATATAGAAGCTAAATCTCCGTTTCGGAGCATTTACCCTACAAATGGGTAACACAAGCTAGATCGGTGCTAAGATTTAGCTGACCATTATTTATTTAGTCTATTAGAAATTTTTGTAGAGTTTTGTTGATATGTTTTAGAACTTTTGACCTATTTGTAACTAAGCAAGTCTTTTTCATCTGGGGTTTCTGAGAAAAATTTGGACATTCCCATAAGTGATTAGTATATTCCTCTTGGGACCCACATCTCCTGCAAAGAGAATCAATGTGCTTTCCTTTGTAATTTGATTTTAGGTCAACCATGCTTCTTCACAGATTAGGTACTGTTTCATTTCAAATTTATTGCCCTTGATGAATCTGAGTTTAGTCTTCTTATTTTTTTTATATTATCTTCTATGATTTTGACTATTTTTTCTCTAACAGTTAGTTTCCATTGTTCTTTGGTTAGTTCTTTAATCTCAGATTTTTTGAGATTAATATCAATTATCTTTAGGTCATTAATAACTTCTGTATACCAACAATTTGGGAAATTTAACCTTTTTTGCTCTTCATAAACTATCTTGGTCAATCTACTTTCACTCATGTTTAGTATCTTATGAAAATATATCAATCTTTTCTCTTTAATTCTAAATTCCATAGGCATCAATCCACATTCAAGGATTATCCCATCATGTGGCATTGACTGGGGTAGAGAGTTAATGATTGTCACTGCATCTTTTTGTAGTTTTTCTAACTCTTTTATTTGCTTTTTAGTTAAATTAGTCCATATTTCACATGCGTACAGAACTTTGGGCATCAAAATTGCTTCAATCAACTTTATACTGATTTCAAAACTTTGTTTTCTGAATGTTTCTTGCTTGGTAAGGAATTGTATTTCATTAATAACCCCCATAGCAGAGTTTATTCGTTTACTTATGCACAAATCTAAGGTTCCTTTGATGTTTTTCAAGTCTCCTAGATACTTATATGACTCTACTTCTTTAACCCTAATCTACATGGGGGGGGGAAAGGCCCCCCAATCAAACTTTCTCTAATTGCTCTTAAACTACGCGTGATAAAAAACTAGAACCTTTCGACTTTTAACAAAATTTAATATTGTATCAAATAAACAATAATTCATTGTCATATAATTGGTCACGTGACTATGCCATGCCCATATTTGGAGAGAGGTCTCAAAGAAAACCATTCAAATGTGCATAACTTTTTCCATACACATCTGATTTCATTCAATGAAATTGGTACCAATCAATTTGCCTTGAAGTCTACTTTCATTTGATATATAAATGTTTGTGTTTTGCTGACATCAACAAAATTTAAGATATATGACGTCATACTTTCATATGACGTCATATTTATGATAAACATATGAAATAATTAGTATATTATGATTGAAATGGATCAATTAACAATTCAAGATCAATTTCCTTTTGTTTACATGACTAAAGCTTGGTCAAAAA
Source organism: Aurelia aurita (assembly GCA_004194415.1). Lineage (NCBI taxonomy): Eukaryota > Metazoa > Cnidaria > Scyphozoa > Semaeostomeae > Ulmaridae > Aurelia > Aurelia aurita. Next base: position 541,699 of record REGM01000169.1, read on the forward strand.
TGCCAATATGGCATCAGCAAATTTGCTGGGGTATCATGTATGACTTTGTTTGACAGTTTTTATAACAATAGAATTCAAAAAATATAATTTTTGGCAGTTTTTATCAAGAAAAATTAATATCCATCATATACATGGCTTCAAAGTTGTTAATTAACAATTTTCCTCTGAAAAATGTAAGTTTGTAGGAGAAGAACCAAAATCAGCAAATTTCCATTGTTTTTGCGTTGCCAAGCAACAGGTCATGTGGCAAATTAGCATATAATGCTATTTTTAGAATCACAATTGCTTGGTAACTATGTGTACCAATTTGCATTGCCGTAGACATCTCGGTTGCTGAGAAAATCTGGGGGGGGCTTTTTTGCCCCCCCCCCATGAAAAAGTAGTACTTGATTTACCCATGTAGAATAGGGTTAATAACTTGACCATTTAACATTAAATTTTCTTTTTTAACTTGTTTCTTTTTGCTATACTGCATCACCATTTGTTCACTTTTATCCAAGTTAAAATTTAGGAGGTTTTTCTTTTGAAATTCTTCAGCAATAGTTACCATTTCCTGCATTTTCTTATGAGATATAGAAGCAATCAATATATCATCCTGATAGAGCAACGGATGTATCAAAATGTTCCCAAAAAGGATCCCTAGGTTTTCTCTTCCTGCTACTTGCATACCTTTATTGATATGATTGGCGCAAATACGGGCTGCCAAAATTGTCGCTTGTTTCAAATTTTCTTGAATTTTAACTTCTCTTGTTATACCACTAGGTGTATTTTTTTTGAATGTATCCTTCATTGTTTAATTCGTAAACTTTTGTAAGAAACTTTCCCTTGACTCCACTTCTATACATATCTATGATGCAAGACTTTAACCACAGCTTATCAAAAGCTTTCTCCAGGCCCAAATAAACAAATGACACTACACATTTAAGATATTTGTAATAATCATTTATTGCTTGCCAAATGAATATATGATCTAATGTTGATCTACCCTTTCTTCCTCCTGCAGCTGCTTTTGAGAATCCTTTCTCAATAACTCTGATCTGTCTGTTAAGCATTAATTTTTCATAGATCTTACTAATGCTTACCGTTAAAAATATTCCTCTCCATTTTTTTAGTAATTTTCTGTTACCTTTTTTCTTATAAATTGTTTTAACAATTATTTTCTTCCAATCCTTTGGGGGTTGACCGGTAGTAAAAACCTTGTTGATTGCTTTCAGCACAGAATTTTGAAACTCAGACTCTGATTTTGTATAAATTTCATTACTTATGGAGTCGACCCCTGGGGATTTCTTTACTTTTAGGGTCTTAAGTACTTTTTTCAGTTCCCACATTTCAAAGGGAGCATCACAGCTCCTTTTTTTCCCTTCTCGGTTTGGATCACTTTAGAAAACAGCTTTTCAACTGATCTTAAATGATTCTTATACTTATCATCTGGTTCTCGATTGGTTAGTAATTTCTTAAAATAAGTTTCATGCTCTTCAAGAATTTTCTTCTGTTCAGTTAGTTTCGTTTTTTATTTTCGTTAATTACAGCAGTTGGGCAGTCTGCTTTTCTTCCTAAGATTTCTGACCTTATTTTATAGAATTCTGAAGTTTGCACTGAAGTCCTATTTAGCTTTTCAGTGTTTTCCTTCAGCCTAATATATTTACTCCCATTCTCTGTCCTCACCAGTTTCTTGTTCAGTTGTTTGATTCTTATTTTCAAAACTCTTACCTATCCTCCTTCTTAATAGATTCACTTAGTTTATGTTTTAACTCTATTTTCTTCTTTCTCAGTTCCCTATGTGTCCTTGTTACTACATAGTGCTTTTTTGCTCTGTTGTACCTTTTCTTGAAGCATTTAGCCATAATTCTATAAACTCTCCTCTTCCACTCTTTATACAGTATATTTACTGGTTTCTTTTGATCCCAGATGCTTCCTATGTTATTAATTTTCACTAGTCTATTAAATTCCTTAACCCTATTTCACATGGGGTATTTTTATGACATTTTGGCATGGGGGGGGGGGCGTTTTTCGCCCCCCCTCTTTTTCTCTGAGAATACACATGATATAACAATGAGACTTACCTCAATTGTTCTTTGGACAATGGGCTTTTCAAATATAACAATGGTAATTAATTAGTCACGTGATTCGTTGCTAGGCGACCAAAAACAATGAAAAATTGGCAAATTTAGCTTCTTCACAAGAAAAGTTCTATTTAAATACTTACTCAACCGATTTGAATGCAAATGGTCTTAAATGATAGAAAACAGATAGTAGAATCAAATTTATACCTTGAAGCAATTTTAAGCATCTATTTATAGATCAATTAGCACCTAATTAGCTCTCTATTCTCCGGACATACCATTACTGCAGTTTTTTCATAGAATTATTTCTTTTTCCAACCCATATCAACTCAATATGCATGACACAAGCAAGATAAGACTAATGTGCTACAAAAATTTCAATTCATTTACTTATTTATTCGAAAAATGACGTCATAAATGTAAATGACGTCATAGATATTAAATTTTGCTGATGTCAGCAAATAATAAAAAGCTAAATATCAAATGAAAGCTCTCATCATGATCAATCGAATGATACATGTTTCAAGTAATTCAGACTAGAAACAAAGAAGTTATGGATGTTTGAAGCTTTTTTTTGTTGACCACTCTCCAAATATGGTGCTATTGTGGTCACCTGACCGATTTTAGAACAATGAAATATTGAAATTGTAATTGGCAACTAAAGTTCATTAAAAGTCACAAAGGTTTGGTTGTCATATCTAGTGTTGTTTAGGCGCAATGTAGCAAAGTTTGGTTGGGGGGGCGAAAAACGCCCCCCCCNAATCCTGTTAAAATATATCCAAAAATAAATACAGTTTATAAAGCAATGTATTTCAAACTATTTTGATTCAATTTGCACCCCTTTCAAAATAACACAAGAGAGTATCACTGTCTTCAATCTTCACGCCCCCAAAAGGTCTACAAAATATCACTGACTGGAATGGATTCCAACAACAGGCAACAAGGACAGATTTTGTAACACAATAGCATCAGTTGCGTTTGATTGACACCGCAATTCAAAGCATTAGCGATTGCAGACAAAAGAAATTCTCTCAACCAGTAATTCAAAACAAACAAAGCCGCAAAAGTTGCCCTGAAACCCAGGTAGCTAGCTTGCTCGTTGTGCATTCCAGAAATGGTTTTTAAGAGAAGACATGGGCATATACCGAAAGAAGAAGGATATATCTACACATCTATCTCGGGCATTTTATTTATTTGGTTCAGAAACCGATTGGCAGGCGATTCAATTCTCGTATTTTTTGGGTGTAACTAAAACACTTACTGCTCAGCTTCTGAGTCAAATAAAAAGAATGCCCGAGGCAGATGTTTAGAAATATCCTTCTTCTTTCGGTATATGCCCATGTCTTCTCTTAAAAGCCATTTCTGGAATGCACAACGAGCAAGCTAGCTACCTGGGTTTCAAGGCAACTTTTGCGGCTTTGTTTGTTTTGAATTACTGGTTGAAAGAATTTCTTTTGTCTGCAATCGCTAATTGCTTTCAATTGCGGTGCCAATCAAACGCAACTGATGCTATTGTGTTACAAAATCTGTCCTTGTTGGGTGATTCCCTTTCAAATTATCTCCAATTTTCACATTTAAATCTCCCCGTATTATCAATGCTTTGCCTTCATTTTTAGCCCTAACAGCATAATAGTCAATTTTATCAAAGAAGGCAAAGTTACTTTTTACTCTTGTTCTAGATTCCTGTTTACCATACACCAATCCCAACATTATATCCTCACATCCAAGTTTAATATTAATCCAGACCTGTTCATTATCATCATCACCTACATCAAGGACTGTTATTTTATCTTTTAATAATTCTTTATACGTGATCCATATTCCTCCTCCTTGTTTATTTTGCCTTCTTAATTCTATAGGATTACAGTAGCCTTTTATATTGAGAAGACCATAACAAGTGTTAATCTTAGGCTCTGTTATAAAAATTATTGTATACAAGTCTTCTATTATTGTACATAGGCTATCTATTTTAGATTTTAAGCCATTGGCATTTGAATACAAAAAATTTATCTTTTGTTTATCATACATTCTCCTTTTTTCTTTAATGTGAGTCTTTTTCCATTTGCTTCTCTTTAGACAAGGGTGGGGTCCCATGATACACGGGGGTGCTGTGGGGCTTGTTGATGTTGGTATTGTATGTCTCTTAAGATTTCTTTTTAACACTGTCCATTGAGTCCTTTATGCATTGTTTGATTAAGTTTGTTACATTTTCTTAGCTGCACGTATTCTGTGTTTCTGCTTCTTTCTTTTTCTTGGTGTAGAAATCTACAATCAGGTCTTGTGCAGACTTCCATCATGTGTGCAAAGCATAACCCTGATGCTCTCCAGGTATCCCTTTCCTCATCTGTATTCATTCTTCTTTCTTGATCACCTAGCCAACCTATGTTGTGGGAGAATTTACATTCTTCACCCCACCTGCAGCTCCCTTTTTGTTGCTTTTCATACCTGCATTCCCTCTTACCAAAATTCTGCAAATCACTTGGAGTATTACGGTTTTTCCTGGTCATTCTTTTATTTGAAACACTTTGGTCATGATTTCAACATTTTGCTGGCATCGTAAACTAGGTAGAGCAATTATTTTTTTGTGAGAACAGGTTTATTGATAGAAGAGGTAGAAAGAAAGGTGATGAAATGGTTATTTGCTGACAATTGACAAGGCAAATACAAGCACCTTAACCCTAATCCATATTGAGGGGTATTTTCCACCCCCCTCGAGGTTTTCTTACAGCGTTTTTTAACGACATCAGCTATGTCCCCCCAACCTCCTTGACTTTTATTAATTATCTATTAGTTGCTTTTTGATGAAAAACAATTTGAGAAATAGACCTCACAGGTCACGTGAAATGCCCATATTTGGTAGCAGTTAACAGCAATATCATTGTTTTTGATGATTTCAAAGGCAAGATTTGATTAAACTATGAAGTATTATATATCAAATGAATCAGCAAACAAAGGGCTTTAATTTGATATCAAAATTTCTGGAATTTGATGACGTCAGCATTGTTTGATTATGATATTATTTTGGCCGCCATTTTGGACTACTTAGCAAATCCTTTGAATTTTTTCCAACTTTTTCAATTAAAAACACTCCACTGATACATTCATAGGGCGTGGCAACCACACCAAAATCTTGCTACATGTTGATAATTACTTACTCAGTAACTCTACCAAGTTATATAGAATTCTGGTTTGTCTAAGGTGGTTTTCAGACCCCCCCTCCCATAAATGGTAGCTCGAAAAAGCCCTTATGGTTAATATTCAGATTTTTTAGATTACACTTTGATAAGCCCTCAAATTATCAGTAAGGTCTTATTTGAAGGCAGCTTGTCTCGTAAAGACAATTAACAGTTTCTTTTTAGATTGAATGCACTTAAGCAACTGATATTTTATCATATTTAATTTCAGTTCTGCATCATTCTGCAGCAAGGGTAGTTGAGCTGATCAACTTTATTTTCAAGCAAATTGCTCTCAAAAGCCAGACGGACACTTCATCTTTTTGGCGGCAAAACTTGTATTGCTCGACAAAGCATTATCAAGCAATCGTCGATCGAAATATCTTGAAGACCGGAGTTTGAATTTTGAGTAAAATTTGAGTTTGAGCTTGGAAAAGTGGGTATTGTTCATTGGGAATTCTAGCAGCCCTTTTTCCAATGGTAGAGACACCATCTTATGTCATATAGGTTTCCGAATATCAAATCTGGAGACTACTTTATGCTTTTAACTTTATAAGTCAAATTATACAGATAGGCTAAAGACAATTTTTTACGTCAGAGTAATGTTTGGACTTTTGCAAGCCTATAGCTTTCAAATTATTAATTAGATTCCAATAAACTGATAATATTTGCATTGCTAACATGTCAATTTAAATTCAAGAGTTTATTGTGTCATTATCGGTTATATGGTTCCCAAGCTACAAGCGATCTCTTAATAATTTTCAAATCCTTAACATCCTTCAAAAAAGACCTAAATCCTTGATCAAATTTGGGAGCAATCCAGCCTCATGAAAACAGAAAGTAGATGAGAAATGCTGATTGACAGTTCCACGCGTGTAAACAATTTGCAACAGCCACTTAATGTAACCAGTAAAATGTCTGAGCAATAAGATAGACCGATAAAGTTTCATTATGATAGCTTTGGTCGTACTTTTTTAGCAAATTACATCAAGAATTGTATGCATTTTTTTAAGGATTGAGATGAAACAGTCTTATAAAATCACTTACAGTACGACCGATTTTTACAAACAAAGGTTTTGTATCTAAGTTTGAAGAATTAGCTACAAAATTATCATCAGTTTACTGGAATCAAATGAATACATTGAAAGCTACAGGCTCTCAAACGTCTATATATTTTGCTGATTCGCCCTGTATAGAGCCAGCACTAGGATACAATATTTGGTATATATTTCCAAAATTACAAATTTTAAAACCAAAAGGAAATGGGCTTCCACATGATGCAATATTGATATCTCTAGAATCTGAAATAGAAAAGTGCTATAATTCTCAAAGGACAAAACCGTTATACTGAGCTCAAAACGGAAACACTTCTTTTCTTGATGTTTCAATTGACGCCATTTTGGGAAAGCTTTGATGACTAAGACTAACTCTAAAGCTGAGGCAATTGAATTTATATCTATTTATTGGGAGTGCTTTTTAGTTTTTTGAGCTGTTGAGATGATTAATATAATAAGACAGATGATTGTCATAGTATTTCAGGTTCCATATGAAATGAATCCTTTAATTCATATTTTTGTTTAAAACCCTATCCAGACTAGGGGGGGCACAAAATGCCCCCCTGGTGAATTTTTCCACGCAACTCCTTGAGTTCTTCTACTATAACCTAGTTTTTTGGTGACTTGTAGTTTCTATTTAGGAGATATCCTTTCATGTCAATTTCAAAAGGTTGAAACTGGTCTAGGGTGCTCGGCAAAATAAATAACAGTTAATTTTTAATAGAGTGCTCGGCAAAATAAATACCTTTTCAGCCATAACGTTTGAACCACTTGTTCTACAACAATGAAACTGAAACAAACATAGCTGATCTCCGTGATACATTTTCAACTTAGAATTCACCGCCTATATTATATAGGCAGCCGATATTTAAGTAAAAGTAACTATACATTGCTTATTTTTCTCGAAACTCCTTTAAAATACCGGCTTTACTATATTCTCAATCTGTCCGTTTTCTCTACGCAACTGTACTCTCAAAAACAACTCTCCAATCAGCCACGGTTCTAAAAATAAAAACATCAAAATGTCTCGCTCCAGTTTCTTTTCTTTACACTCCTCTTGAGAAGGGCTTTCATTTGATATATATATCTCTGAAGAGTCTGCATGAACAGACGAAACTAGTCGCAAAATAAAGGAGTTGTTTTTGTTAATGCTGTCTTCTGTTTTTCGACTTATATATATATATATAAGATGTACACAAAAAATAAGACGATTTGAAGTTCTTTAATTCTTTTATTCTCTTCAGTTATTCTCGACGCGTTTCGACTCGGTGGTCATCGTCAGGAAAATGAATTTTACTAGAAGAGTCGTCCTATCTAATCTACGTACCCTATCTATCTGTTCATTTACTAAAGACTCTTCGTAGCCCCTGTCCTTAAGCCATCCAGCTAGCTCACCTACCCTCTCCTGAAATTGACGATCTTCCGAACATATCTTACGATATCTAAGAGCCTGACTATAGGGGATCGCCTTCTTTGTGTGCCAGGGGTGACAGGACTTCTTATGCAAGTACTGATGTGTATCAGTTGGCTTGCAAAACAAGTCTGTCAAAAGGTCTCCCCCTCTCCTAAAGTAACCTGAACATCTAAAAAACTAATGCTATCCCTTGATTGCTCGCTAGTAAACTTAATGGTCTCATGGCTACTGTTGAGATGGTCAATGAAAGACTTCAGCTTTTCCTCCCCGTACATCCAGATAAAGAATACATCATCGATGAATCTCATCCAAATGAGGGGCTTGTCAGGTGAAGTTTCCACCAACCTCTCCTCCAACCGAGTCATGAAGAGATTAGCATAGGCCGGAGCGAACTTCGTACCTATAGCCGTGCCCAATTTCTGCCTATAAATCCTATCATTAAATTCAAAATAATTATTCTCCAAGACCAAGGATNTTCAGATTTACCAACATATTGTTTCTTACAACGGATGCATTCAAGAAGATATATTACGTTCATGCTTCTGCAGTTTGATTCGTGGAAGATTTTGTATGTTTTGTGGGTGTTAACGCTAGTGAATGAATTAGTTTTAATGACATGGTTGCAGCATAGGCTTCTTTTGGTGTTACATGGTGAGCAATATTTAGCCGTTCTTCTGTTGGCTTTTTTTCTTAAAACTATGTTGTTAATGATGGTATTGCTACCAATTATTTCTCTTAGGTTCTTGCATCGACGAAATGCAACGATCGGAGGTTCCGAAAAGATTTTCTTCAGTTTTGGCTTTATATTTAATATATCCCATCTTTCTCTTAGGATTTTACCAATTTGGGGGAGTGTAGAATTGAACATGGTTACTAGGGGGATTCTCGTCGATCGTTCCTTTGAAACTTTCTTTAATGTCGTATTTCTTGGGGTTATGATGGCTTTACGGATTTGTTCTTGAAGATTTTCTTTGTGATACCCTCGGCGGAGAAAATTTTCTTCCATTTGTTTACAGTTGCTGCTTAATTCGTCGTCTTTTGTGCATATCCTTCTAAGTCTAAGTGCTTGTGAATAAGGTAAACTGTTCTTGAGGTGTCTAGGGTGGGCTGATTTATAGTGTAGGTAATTGTGTGTGTCAGTTGGTTTGGTAAATAGAGTCGTTTGTAGTTGTCTGTTGTCGTCTATATAGATACGGGTGTCAAGGAAGGGGATGGATGTCTTTGAGATTTCATAGTCGAACTTTATAGATGGGTGTTTTGTGTTGAGTTGCTCGGCGAACGTCTTGAATTCTCTTTCACTGCCTTTGTAAATCAATAAGATGTCATCAATGTACCTGCCATAGTAGAGGCAGTCTTTGCCTATTGTGGGGTAGATATGTTTTTCTTCGAATTCACCCATGTATATCACTGCGTAAGAGGGTGCTGCAACCGTGCCCATAGCACAGCCTCTTGTCTGTAGGTAGCTTTTTCCGTTGAAAGTGAAGCAATTAAGTGTGAGAACATGTCTCATCATGGTCAGTAGAGCATCAGTTGCTGGTTCTTTATTGGCTCTTTTGTTGAGGGCATTTTTAAGGGCTAGTAGGCCCTCCTCGTGACATATGTTCGTGTAGAGGGATCTTACATCCAAGGTTACGAGAAGTGCATTCTCGGGTATTTTACCTATATTTTTTATTTTGTTAAGTAAATCTGTAGTGTCGCGGATATATGATCGTACTTTTTGGGCAAGGGGTTGTATGTAATGATCGACGTATTTAGATATTTTGGTTGTGTGGCAGTTTGTCGACGCCACAACTGGGCGGCCTGGATTATTCTTTTTATGAATTTTTGGTAGCAGATAGAATCTAGCCGGTTTAATTTCTTTAGGAACCTTTAAAATCTCTAATGCTTCAGCATCTATTTTATCCTGAGAATGCATTTCATCCAATGAGTTGTTAATTATTCTTATGTAGCCCTGAAATGGGTCAAATGTTAATTTTCTGTAAAAAGCTGTGTTATTTAGTTGGTTGTTGGCTTCCGTGAGATATTCATCGATACCCCAGATAACGGTTGCCCCTCCTTTGTCGGCTCGCGTAATAACAATGTCCTCTCTTTCCGATAGATTCCTTAGCGCATTAGTTTCACCTTTCGTGAGGTTATTTGAGCGTAGTGCCTGTTTTTCGTGGTTGTTTATGTCTTCAATGACTGCAGACTCAAATGTCTCAATAGTCGTGTCTACGTTTTGCGGTGTAAACGAACTATTCCGTTCCTTTAATTTTTGTAGTATTGTTGGGTTGTATTCAGAAATTCCGAAATGTGCTCTAAGTCTTATTCGTCTAAAGAAGGCTTTAAGGTCCTTATCAAATGCGGTCGTGTTATATCTAGGGGGTCGGGGGCAGAAGTTCAAACTTTTATCTAATAAACTAAATACATGTATAGAAAAAGTGTGTTTACTTAAATTTATAATTCGTCCATTTGGGTCATTTTTAAATGTACAAGTCTCTCGAAGTTTCTTTGCAGCAGAGCGAAAGCTTCTTGCGTGTTCGTTAAAAGATCTTGAAGGCCCCCGTCCATGTTGTCTGTTCGGGGGCTGGAGTGGTTTTTTTGAGATGTCCTCGTTGTTTCTTGAGAGTGGGTGTTCCTGCTTGGTATGGAAGGTGGTTTTCGGGTCATTTTCGGCTTGAGGATTTCAGCGTAGGTACGGATCTGTGTGTCCTGTCGTCTTCGTGGTTGTTCCTTCGGGATTGCCGACTCGTCGCCGTCTGTGTGTCGTTGTTGTTGTCCGTTAAACGTAACCCTTGAGGGGGCAGTGCGTTTGAATCTTCCTTCAGTTTGTTGTCTATATGTGGGTGGTTGTTGTTGTTGTCGTTGTTGTCGTTGTGGTTGTTGTTGTTGTTGTCGTTGTGGTTGCAGTGTTGGTTCTTGTTCTTGTTGTTGTTTATTTCTCTGTCCGTTGGTAATGTTCCACCGGAGTTTGCGGTGTTTAGCCCTTTTGGTTTTTTGTAGTTCCTGCTTCTGTTGTTTACTGAGGTTGTTTATGATTGTTTTGATCTCATTGAATTCTTCAGCTGGTGTTGTTGTTTCTAAAGTATGCTCTATTGTTTTATTCTATTGTTGTCTAAAGTATGCTCTATTGTTGTTTTCTAAAGTATGCTAAATATATATATATATTTCTCCTGACGATGACCACGGAGTCGAAACGCGTCGAGAATAGCTGAAGAGAATAAAAGAATTAAAGAACTTCAAATCGTCTTTTTATTTTGTGTACATCTTATATATATATATATATACAGATGAACACAAAAATAAGACGACTTGGAGTTTCTAGTTTCTATATATATAGATGGGGCTTTGTTATGTACTGTTGATGCTGTGGGGCTCTATCCTAGCATTCCACACGGGGAGGGATTAGAGGCCATCAGGGATATTCTCAATCTGCTAAGACTAAGATATTCTCAACCCGGTATATATATATATATATATAACCCATGTAACTCATTGTAATTAGTAGGATCCCGCTTAGGCTATTGTTTTTGTTTTTTTAGAGTATTTCGAGATTGATATGTATGCTCCGTTTGAGTTTGGAAAGTCATTACTGATAAAGGCGTGCAATGAAACGTTTAACCGAATGTGTTTTTCTTGAGAATCTATATATATATTTCTTGGAATGGTTAGGCCCTCTTCAACCGTACACTTTATATATATATATATATATATATATATATATAAACGAAAGAACAGGGTAAAGTACACTCGAGGTGACTTTAGATTCACGGAATCGGCCATTGGCTAAGAAGGACCGAAACCAGTTGGGACGGCGAATCTCGCTCGACGAAACATCAATCTGACATCAGATTAAACAACAACAACAACAACAAAGAAAAATCTGACGTGAAATAACAAAGAACAACAACAACAACAACATCAATCAGAATCAAAGACAACAAGAACAATAGCAACAACAAAAGCAGGAAAGAACACAAAAACATCGAAGAAACAATCTGACGTGAAACAACAAGAACAAGAACAGCAACAACAACATCAATCGAAGAAACAATCTGACGTGTAATAGCAAGAACAACAAGAACAGCAACAACAACATCAATCAGAACAAAAGACAACAAGAACAATTGCAACAACAAAAGCAGGAAAGAACACAAAACACCGAAGAAACAATCTGACGTGAAATGACAAAAGACAACACAACAACAACACCAGCAAGAGGCTCAACCTCGGAAGGATGAAACTTAAACGTTTTACGAAGAACCGGAAGGACCTTATATGGATATCAATATTTTTTAATTAAATTCTTTCGCTATAAATGTAGGTTGACTTGTTAAATTTATTCAGTTGCTCTGAAGATGCCCTAGTGGGCGAAACATGTCAGCACTGAAAAGAAAAAGCGCAAAAGACCAAACAGATGCCTGTTTCTTTGAGTAGTTAGGCCCTCTTCTAACCGTACACTATATATAATATTGAGTCTGGACGCAGACGCCGAATGGCCCGCTATAAAGAACAGGAAGCGCTTCAAAGTCAACAACAAACCAACTGCGACAAGAAACACCTACAGCAAAGACTGCAACTCAGAACAGATGCCAGAAAGACACTCACACTGTGAAAGACGCCAAAAAGAAACGAACCGAGAAGAAACGAAAGAACAGGGTAAAGTACACCCGAGGTGGCTTTAGATTCACGGAATCGGCCATTGGCTAAGAAGGACCGAAACCAGTTGGGACGGCGAATCTCGCTCGACGAAACATCAATCTGACATCAGATTAAACAACAACAACAACAACAAAGAAAAATCTGACGTGAAATAACAAAGAACAACAACAACAACAACATCAATCAGAATCAAAGACAACAAGAACAATAGCAACAACAAAAGCAGGAAAGAACACAAAAACATCGAAGAAACAATCTGACGTGAAACAACAAGAACAAGAACAGCAACAACAACATCAATCGAAGAAACAATCTGACGTGTAATAGCAAGAACAACAAGAACAGCAACAACAACATCAATCAGAACAAAAGACAACAAGAACAATTGCAACAACAAAAGCAGGAAAGAACACAAAACACCGAAGAAACAATCTGACGTGAAATGACAAAAGACAACACAACAACAACACCAGCAAGAGGCTCAACCTCGGAAGGATGAAACTTAAACGTTTTACGAAGAACCGGAAGGACCTTATATGGATATCAATATTTTTTAATTAAATTCTTTCGCTATAAATGTAGGTTGACTTGTTAAATTTATTCAGTTGCTCTGAAGATGCCCTAGTGGGCGAAAAATGTCAGCACTGAAAAGAAAAAGCGCCAAAGACCAAGCAGATGCCTGTTTCTTTGAGTAGTTAGAAAAAACGCAACAGATTAGATCGGGGCTAGTGACAAGAGTTTTGGTGGAATCAATTCCTAATAATTTTTGAAGTAATCCTCGATAGTTAACTTGAAGATAAATACCTTGTTTGTTGATATTGGTGCATTGAGAATGGCAACATTAATCTTGAAAATTCAAATTTGCCTCCACCTCAAAACCAGAGCTTTTAGGTTTTGGCCTATACTGCAAACGTGCTGTTTTGGGGGAATCTCCTCGATCATAGACATAACAGAATAGTTGTGAACAAGGACCCATGCCATGCTTTGGCACACATTTGAATAGAAATTTGAAAGCTGAGAATTGACAAACATGTCAATGCATATTGTCACCAAGGAATAGCTTTCTTCAATCAAAATGCACCAACAAAAATGCTAATCCAAGAATGAGTGCGTGATCTTTTTTAAAAATCTTATCCGTGGACATTAGTTCCCTTTGGTGTATACGATTGCTTGTTTCGTAATAATTCCAAGCTAGATGATGCAAAATGCATTTCATTCAAGCAATGAAGATTGCACGAAATGATTTATTTTCACACCCAAGGGAACCATTCCGCTGATGGCTATCTTTTATTAGACAGAAGCAATTTTAACTTTTTGTAGAAAGAAGAAAGATTTCTCTTTGGGACTAAATTAGTGAATCTCTTCTGGTTGTCAAGTTAATTTTGGATTTCTATTCAAATACGTTCCTAAGCATGAGTCTTCTTGTTCCTATTTCGCTATGATTCAGGAGATTCCCGAAACAGCGCATTTGCAATATAAGCCAAAACGTAAAAGCTCTGGTTTGGAGGTGGAGGCAAATTTGGACTTTCAAGATTAATAATTCAGCTCTCAATGCACCAATATCAACAAACAAGGTATTTATATTCAAGTTAACTATCGAGGATTACTTCACAAATCATTAGGAATTGATTCCACCAAAACTCTTGTCACTAGCCCCGATCTAATCTGTTGCGTTTTTTTTGGGACACCCGGTATATCTGTATAGTGTACAGTTGAAAAGGGCACAACTATTCAAAGGAAGCAGGCATCAATGTGGTCTTTTGCGCTTTTTCTTTTTCTTCCAGTGCTAACTAGTTTCGCCCACTAGGGCATCTTCAGAGCAACTGATTAATGTTTAGTTATCAACTTCTATTTATAGTAAACTATATGTCCATATAAGGTTAAATGTCTTAAAAATTATAGTTTTTGTCCTTATTAGGTAAAATAGAGTTCTAATTGTTGCTGTTGTTGGCTTCGTTCTTGTTGTTGTCAAGTAAGTCGTCGTCGTTGCTAGGCCTGTTCCTCGTTCTGGTGTGTTCCTATTTCTGGTGTGTTGTTGTTCTTTGTTGTATGACGTCTGATTGGATTGACGTCGCTGCTAGGCCTGTTTCTCGTTCTGGTGTGTTCCTCGTTCTGGTGTGTTGTGTTGTTCTTTGTTGTGTGACGTCTGATTGGATTTCATCGTTGTAAGCTTCGCTTTCGTCTTTACGGTGCTTCTTTGCCAGTGGCCGATTCTCTGAATCTTTAATCCACCTCGGGTGTACTTTGCCCTATTCATTCTTTTCTGTTCGGTACGGTTCGTTTGGCGTCGTTAAAATTAATGTCTTCCTGTGTTGCCAGGTCAGATGTCGCTGAGTTGCTGTCTTTGCTGTTTCTATCGCGTTGTATTTTGCTTGTTTTGTTGTCTTTCGTGTTGTTGTTGTTGTTTTAGCGCTTCCTGAGTCTTCATAGCGGGCCTTTCATTGTCTGCGTCCAGACTCAAAATATATATATATTGTACAGTTGAAGAGGGCACAACTATTCAAAGAAAGCAGGCATCAATGTGGTCTTTTGCGCTTTTTATTTTTCTGCCAGTGCTAACTAGTTTCGCCCACTGGGCATCTTCAGAGCAACTGATTAATTTTTAGTTATCAACTTCTATTTATAGTGATATGATATGATATGATATAATTATTTATACACGATACAACCCTTCAGCTACAATATAATAAATACAAATAGAATAAATACATTGGTTAATATAAAGTAAAAATTAAATAACGTAAGGTGCTGTTCTTCCAGGGGGTCGTGTTTTTAAATTGACGTTTTCAGTCAGCTCTTCAAGTACTCCTTTAGTTCTTTTTTAAAGCGACTAATAGTGGGGAGTTCTCTAATATTAACTGGAATATCGTTCCAAACTTTCACAGCAGAATAGTAATAACCCTTTTTCGCATGTTCCGTATTTAGTCTAGGAATTAGAAGATCTCTACAGTGCCTTGTTGCATAGTTTGACTGCGAGGATCTTTGCTGAAACTTATCCCAGAGGCTTTCAGGGCTTAATTTGTTCATAATCTTATATGTCATGACCGATCTATCAAAATGAATAAGATTTTCAACGCTCAGCCAGTCACATGACCAGTTATCCTTGAATCTGGCGCTTTCTATTATTGACCGAGCCCTGTCCTGTAGACGTTGGAGGTTATCAAGTTTTGTTTTAGGAAGGCTGCCCCAAATAACATTAGCGTAACGTAGATGGCTTTCGACAATGGCGTAATAGACACTACATAGCTTTGTTTGGGGAATTATATTTTTTAATTTCTTTAGTGACGCGAGCCCTCCACAGATTTTACCCTTCACAATTTTGTATTGCTCGTCCCACTTTAGATTTTCGTCGACAGTTACACCTAGCGATTTCGTCTTCGTGACACGCTTGATATCAGAGCCATTTAACGTGAGCGTACTCGAGATATTCAGCGCGTTTACTTTACGAGAGTGGCCTATTACCATGTATTCTGTCTTTGCGGGGTTAGGACTTAACTTATTTATTCTCATCCACTCAGAGAGGTTGAGCAATTCCTGTTGTGCCTCGAAGACCAGTTTCTCAACATCATCCGACGCGATCGTTACACTGGTATCGTCGGCATAGATATTAGCTTGCGAAAATTTCAAGCATTTCTCAAAGTCGTTCAGATATATGATAAAAAGGAGAGGTCCTAAGCAGGAACCTTGCGGTATACCACACGTTACCTCACTTGTCTTTGATCTCTGTCCGTTTACAGAGCAAAATTGCTTCCTGTGATCTAAGTAGGACTGAAACCAGTTCCCAGCAGTGTTCCTTATACCGTATCTGCGCAATTTTTCGACCATTATTTTGTGATCGACAGTATCAAATGCTTTTCTGAGGTCAAGAAAGATGGTCAGGTTCAATTTTTTGCAGTCAATATTTTCATACCAATAATCGGTACTGCATATCAAGGATGTTATTGTGGAGTATAGTTTACGAAAAGCTGACTGATTCTTGGTGATTACGTTATTTTCAAGAAGGAAGTCAAACATCTGATCGTGTACTATCCGCTCCAGGATCCTAGAAAAAATTGAGATAACCGAAATGGGCCTATAATTGTTTACATCTTTTTTGGCACCGGATTTAAATATAGGAGTTACTCTTGCAAGTTTCCAAATGTCTGGGAACATACCATTTGCTAATGAGGAATTGAATATCATCGACAAAGGCTTTGACACAAGGTCTCCCACATCTTTGACAATGGTTGTGGGCACTTTATCTGGACCTGCTGCCTTTCCATTTTTTAGCTGTTTAATTGCATTTAGTATGAAAACATCGTCTACAGTTTTAAATTCCATTTCTTTTTGCTCTGGCTTGATGTTCTGGAGACAATCATCACCTGGCTTTGAAACAATTTTCTTGGCCAAGTTTGGACCCACTGAAACGAAGTGCTGGTTTAAAGCCTCCAGAACATCGCGCTCTCGAGTGAGACTTTTACCATCTACTTCTACACTCGAAAGTTTCACTGAATTATCATTTTTGTCCAATACTTTGTTGATAGTTTTCCACATCTTTTTTGGATTTCCTATATTTTCATCGATTAGTCCATGATAATAGCTTTCAATTGAATTACGCATCTCCCTTGTTACTTGATTACGTAAACGTTTGTAAGCAGTCCACTTTTCAGGAGATTTCTCAGCTTCTTGTTTTAGTATGTCCCTTTCCATTATTAGGTTTTTAAGAGAAACAGTAAGCCAAGGAGCAAACTGGCTACGAACCCTTTTNAAAAATGCTAAATTCTGATCGTTAGGGTTGACCAAATCTGTATACTTTATTTTGGGACACCCGGTATATATAGTTTGTTGACTTTTGTTGACGTAATCAATAATTTGTTGTTGCGCATGCGTTCTTGTGAAAAACCATGTTAAGCTTCACTTTTGGGAAAATTTGCAATATTGCACGATGCAGCAGGTCCTTTTATGCACATTTAGCATTTTTATCATATTTAAACCAATTTGTAACCGATTTTAGGCAATAAATAATCTTTCGTAATTAAAATAAATGCTGATATCAGCAAAAGCATTAATGGTACGAAGCAAATATTTTAAAATAAGAATATTAAGGATATAATATTATGTTTCAAATCTCATATCAATATGTTTAATTGATTTGGAGATACAACATGTCAAATTCTGGTTGGTTTCACATCTAATTTAACAACATTTGCTGACGTCAGCACATAACCACGTGGCATAAACAAACAAAAATGACGTCATCCTGTTTGCCTTATTGTTTTTGTTACTTCTGCCAAGTCTCAATTCCCTAGCACTTATGGTTCTGATAATAAAATTGGTGGGTGGGCACAATGTGCCTCTTAGTCTCCCAAAAGTTTAAAAAAGCCTAGTCTCGATAGTTAACCCTACTCTGGGTACCAGAGCAAAAATAAAATAAAAAGACAAAAAGAAAGAGAGAAGAAAAATGAGGCTCTGTTTCCATCCAAACATAGTCTCGTTTATCCATCAGTCTCGATGATCGCAGCATCCATTGAAATCACTCTATCACTCAATTGGATTGATTGATTTGTTTTCTCAGAACTTTTTTTATCTAATTTTATCGGCAAAACAACATGGCCTAGCACAACAAAATGACCTAGCACAACATCGCCGAGTTAATTTGTAATTTCAAATGACAGAATCAACAAAAACACCAATAAAAGTACATTCAAGGGCATCAACAGATTCATTTTTTCCTCTATTTGTTCAGCAGCAGTGGTTTAAAGCCAGCATTCCTAATCTTTGGTCAGCTCAAGTCTTCGGCGGAAAGTGATTATTTGGTTAAAATACGCGAGGTTCTTGGAGAAGATATAGCACAGGTCGCTTCACGGTAATCAGCCTCATGCAAACCTTGCGACTCAAAAGTTTGCAGATTTGCAAAGGTTACTTATGAAATTTCAAGGTTTAGAGTGCAGTTTGTCGAAAATGAAAATAGGCCCAATAGTGGCGATGTAGACGCTATCAAGCTGCGAAGATCTAAACGTTCTGCTATGAAGCTGCGAAGATCAAAGATCGAAACTGCTGGCGTTCCGCAAGGTTCGATTTTGGGCCCCTTGCTTTTCTTGATATACATAAACGATCTAACGCAGAATTTGAAATGCAGTGCAAAACTTTTTGCAGGTGACACATCACTCTTTACGATTGTACAAGATCCTAACTTAGCTGCCAGTGACATGAACCATGACCTGGATCTTATTACATTATGGGCACATGATTGGAGAATGTCCTTCAATATCGACCCCCGAAAGCAATCTGTTGAATTAGTCTTTTCAAGAAAAAATGCGAAAATTGATCATCCCGAAATCCTCTTTAACGACTAGCCAGTATCGACAGTGGATCAACATAAGCATCTAGGCATGATACTAGATTCTAAACTTTCGTTCTCAGCTAATATACAAGCGGCAATAACTAAGTCAAGAAAAGCGATTGGAATGTTGAAATTCATGTCCAAATATCTGTCTAGAAGTACGTTGAATTAGTTGTAGAAATTATACGTAAGACCCCATCTAGATTACGGCGATGTAATTTATCATGTGCCTCAAAGAGACGCTTGTTCTGGAAATTACTTGATGGAAAAACTCGAATCTGTACAATATTCTGCTGCCCTATCAGTGGCTGGAACTTGGAGAGGAACATCTCGAGAAAGGCTGTACAATGAACTTGGATGGGAATCGTTAAGCGCTAGAAGATGGAGTGGATGTCTTATTCTTTTTTATAAATTCATCAATAACTTGACCCCTAATTACACAAGGGACCCTATTCCACCACTGCATGAAAGAAACTACCCTTTTCGAAATCAGCCAGTAGTAGGGCAAAAAAGGGCAAGAACAGACAAATTCAGATCTAGTTTTTACCCCGACTCTTTGTCTGAATGGAATAAGCTTGATCCCGAAATAAGAGAATCCCCTTCTGTTAGCGTCCTTAAGAAGAAATTATTTTCGCAAATTAGGCCTCCTACTAATTCCGTATATGGTATTCATAATCCAAAAGGGATTGCGTACCTAACTCAGTTAAGGGTGGGGCTAAGCAAGCTGAATTTTCACAAATTCAAACATAATTTTAAAGATACAATCAACCCAATGTGTCCAACAAACGACGGCATAAAAGATACGGAACACTTCCTGCTCCTTTGCAATTCTTTCAGAGAGCATAGATGCAATCTTCTCGCTGGTGTCAATGATGTACTTGAAGCTTACGGATATTATGAGGCTCCAGACAACGATATTTTGCAGCTTCTTCTATACGGAAATGAACATTTGTCCTTGGCCAACAAATTATTCTTAACCCTATCAAGCCTAGGGGGGGCTAAATCAGCCCCCCCCCTAGCAGTTTTTCTAAGTAAATCGCCGTATTTATGCAATGCGCATGCGCACATTCTTTGAATTTTTGTGTGCTGATGTCATAATTTGTTAATAAATTTTTTTTACGAAGCAAATGAAATTTGACCAAAGAATACATAAAAAGTAGACTGATATCCTTACTGCTTTTGGTTTTCTGGTAATCAGCGATTGAAATGTTTTAGTACTGAACCCTTATGATTTTGAAAATGTAACATTGTGACGTCATGAGCAGGTCACGTGAGATATCTAAAAATAGATTCAATTTTTGGGTTCATCTCATGATGTACTATACACATGCCAGGTTTCATGGCTCTATGTTGTACAGAACAGAAATAAAATAGGGGGGCCGAATCAGCCCCCCCCAGTCTTCCTAGAGCATCAAATACCCTAGGCTTGATAGGGTTAGATTTAACAATGAAGTATATTTTCGAAACAGAACGCTTTGATTGAATACTACTCATATCCCTACAGAACACCCAAATCCCTTCTGTATGTGTCTGTTTTAGTAATGTCTGCTTTAGTAGTCCTCCTTCTTTGTAATTTTGTGATGTCATAAGGCAGCTTGCAACCAAACAGTCAATTTGTAGATTACCATGTTTAGTTCTAAACTCCAAACCTTCATGCGCAATTGTTTGGTTGAAAGCTACCTTAACTTGTAGCTTTGTTTTCCGTTTGTATATTATCATCTTCTTTTTAGTAATAGTAGTTACGTGTATTTCTTAACTTTCTATGTAATGGCCCCAGGGTAGTCATAGTCTTTTGCTCCCCAGGGTATCGTTGTCGTAGTGTTTGTAAAGTAGCTTGTAGTTTATAGTAGAGGTAATTTGTTTTGTAAAATTTTATGGAATATAAAAAAAAGAAAACAAAATCGAAACGTAGCTCTAACTCTCCACATACAGCTGGCCCTCTTCGGAAAATTACACCTTTACTACAACAATCGATCAAGCAAATCACTTTTGTTTGCCTGCTGATGCCCAGCCAAGATGCCTTTCCAAAATATTCACAACCTGGAATTAGAAAGAGAAGCACCTGGAGCTCCAGACACTGACTCTGCACAAGAAACAACTGTTGATGTATGTATCTTATAATCTCATCCAAAAATAGGTTGTACATTTTATTTTAAAGGGAATCTAAGCATATATAAGCATTTTACTGTTATATTCTTAGATCCCATTTAAGATATCTACTATCAATTAGATGAGTCTAAAAAATCGGCCTTATTATTTGGAATAGTTTTGACCACCATGCACAAGAACACATCAATCACAATTAAATCTACTACAAGAAATGTCAATCTAAGTTCAAATGACTACAATAACATTTTGTGGGAACTGTCTTTGGAAAAAATCCAAATAAATAAATGCCCCCCTCCCCGGATTAATGTAGTACTGTAGGATTACATTCTACCACATGGCCAGGTTTATTAGGTGTTCATTTCATGTCAATGCCACATACATGCACACATATTAGTGTTCTATTGTGCTTTGTATTTTAACAGGGAACATATACACTTCATGCATGCACATTGTAACCTTAAAACTCATTTATTAAACATCTTAATGTAGTTAGTTTTTAGTCTTGGAATTTATGAAAACATCAAAATGTGATCACAACAAAACCTCAAATCTCTCGTGTTCTCTAACGCAAACCCAATGTACTTCAATTTTTTTGTAGGTGGAGATAAATTATCAATCGGTCTAAAATCGAACAGGATTCAAACAGTTAATATGAGGTCAATCATAGTGTCTTTGGCGAATGGTAATATTGTAGCTGGTATCAAAAGGCTGGCACAGAGCGAAGAACATAAGCCTTTTCTCCTTAATTGGATAGTGAACACATCCTTAGATGAAGCATCGAGAACGGCTAGCTCAAAGAATCCAAGTGTTTTGTTAAAGACTGGTTGTGATGATTTGTTAAAGTTAAAGAATGACGACATCGTGAAAGAGTTCAAAGAGCATGCCCCCACTTTCATTCATGGTCCTTATGCAAATGCAGTCTCTAGGCGGAGAAAGAAGAGGCTCTTGGAAGGTACTTCACTGGATTCTAGTTTGAAAGGCCTATCGATGGCAATCGCAGTGCTGATGAGAATGATGTCTGATGCCCGAAGGTGTCTGCTCTCTCCTATAAAGTGTCATTTATTCTTCATCACAGTGGTGATTCTTAAGAATTATGAAAAATTCTTCACATCATGATGAGATTTCTTGAGCCATATGAAAGACTGTAATTTTCTTTAAACAAGAATTCTTGAGAAACTCTTGATAATTCTCAGGCAGGAAAACCGCATATTAATGTGCGCAAGGTCATACTGTAGTATGTACAATCAGCATCTGCAACAAGCCCTCCAGTGAAAATACTTTAACCCTATAGTGGTTGGGCTATCTGAACTACCCTATTTTGGTTGGGGGGCAAAATAACCCCCCTACCTAACTCTTGACTGATAATAGGTAGAGCAACCAGATTTAGTCTGCTAATAGCCTCGGGCATGTACTTTTAAAAATTAACCTACAATTTGCCACAGATATTGCTCNCTTGAGCCATATGAAAGACTGTAATTTTCTTTAAACAAGAATTCTTGAGAAACTCTTGATAATTCTCAGGCAGGAAAACCGCATATTAATGTGCGCAAGGTCATACTGTAGTATGTACAATCAGCATCTGCAACAAGCCCTCCAGTGAAAATACTTTAACCCTATAGTGGTTGGGCTATCTGAACTACCCTATTTTGGTTGGGGGGCAAAATAACCCCCCTACCTAACTCTTGACTGATAATAGGTAGAGCAACCAGATTTAGTCTGCTAATAGCCTCGGGCATGTACTTTTAAAAATTAACCTACAATTTGCCACAGATATTGCTCACGTCAGCATTTCCCTTTGTGTGGTCCAGAAGAGCGGCAAAATCAGCCAAAATCAGGAAATATGAGATAAAATCAAATTTAGAGCACAATTTCCATCCAAGCATGACAATTATGATAGAATACATCAAATAACACTACTCTGCAAAAGAAATTTGCAAAATATTTCGATTTTGCTACTTTTTTCGCGAGAATTGAGATTTGAGAATTTGCGATTTTGGCAAGGTCAGTCCCGGAAAATTGCTTCCTTCCCCCTCATTCGTCAAAATATTTCAATGAAACGTTATGAGTACTTGCACAATAGGTAGTTGCTAAAAGTCAAAGAAATTCGTTGTTGTAATTGTTAACCTCGTGGAGTTATCAGAAAAAATCTACTAGGGGGGGGGGCAAATTTGCCCCCCCCAACCAAAATAGGGTTTAAATTCTTTGGTACTTTAAATTTGTTGTCATATCTGTTTTGAATTTGCATTTTACTATCATTTGCCTCCCTGATGATTCTTATTGTTGGGGGTTAATGGCTATCATTTTTTTTGGCAATGTTTCAATATCTATCGTTCATTAGTATCTGAGAACTCAATGAGTTCAAAATCTTCAAAATAATCATCCAGCTCCACATCAAGTTCACTCAAGTTGATATCTTCTTCAGAATCTAGATCTGAATGTAGTTCAGGGATTTGCAACGCAGCTTCTTCTTTGCTTTCTACTTTACCGCTATACTTTGCAACTGCCTCAGATGCATTCAAAATTTCTCCATCCTGTATGTCATTAAAAATATCATGTATGATGAGAAGAACTTCCCTTGCATGAGTTACAAGAAATACAGGTGTAATTTCTGAGATATATTCAATGGATGTTATGTAAGGTGCATGTGTTGCAACCTCTTTTATTGTTTGGGATGAGATACCAGTAAGAAACTGTTTATCAGCAAATGAAACAAATTGCTCATATTGCCTTCATAACTCTGACTTCGTAATCAGAGAAAATGTCTACAAGTAAATTATAATCTCCCTCTGAAACAGTTCTGATTGCAAGTTGTACTTGCAACTTTTGTTCCTTTTCATAAGCTTGCTTGGCTAGACAGCACACCCAACGCCCTGGCAATTACAATCGTGATGGCAAAGTGAACAACAGTCATGCATTTCATCAGGGCATTTAAAATTTGACTTTGCAAAATGTCCAGATAACTCTTAACTCTCTCCGAAAACATGTGGCATCAGACTTTGCATTTCTGGCGATACTTTGCAATCTGATGCCCAGAAAAATAAAGTATTGCTGCCACTGGTGATCTGTCCCTTTCTGCTCTTCCAATACCCTGAACGTAGTTCTCAATGTCAAGATAATGATAAGATAATGGGTGTCTTCTTCTTGCATACTTAAATTTTGGCCTAGCTACCTAGCAATAAATGGAGCGATTCGAAAGGGCAACGACTTTCCGTGACCAATTGGCAAAATTGCGGACACGTCTTGTGTCCTCAAAAAAATAACTTTGATAATCTCGAGTTGCTGCGAAGTCTGTTCTTTGATTTTTGGAAAATGTGATTCTAACGCATTCTCAACAGCTAGCTGTAACAGGTCCGCCGTGTTTGTGTCTGGTGAGACCACCAGATTATTCAATCAATATTCGCATGATCCGGTCACATGATTCACTTTGACCTATCCGAGCAATATTCCAGTTGTGGAATATTGGATAAATTCAGAACGAGACTCTATTTGGATGGAACCAGAGGCTCGTTTTTTCGTCTCTCTCTTTTTTATTTTTTTTTTATTTTTTTATTTTTTCTTATTTTTGCATCAGGCACCCAGGGTAATTCAACCCTAATCCATATAGGGGGTGTTCCCCCCTCGAAGTTATTCTTGCCACGTTTTTTAACGACATCAGATATGTCACCACAACCTCCCAGACTTTTACTAATTATCTATTAGCTACATTTTGATGAAACATATTTGAACAATAGACCTCACAGGACACATGGCAATGGCATGCCCTTATTTGGAAGCAGGTAACAGCAAATCATTGTTTTCGATGATTTCAAAAGCAAGATTTGATTAGATTACGTAGTATTATATATCAAATGAATCAGCAAACAAAGGCTTTAATTTGATACCGGAATTTCTGGAAATTGATGAGGTCAACCTTTTTTATTATGACGTCATTTTGGCCGCCATTTTGGACTAATTAGCAAATTTTTTAATTTTTTTGAACTTTTCCAATTAAAATTACTCCAATGATACATTTGTGATGGATTAGCTCAATTTTGCTGCTTCTTTTCGTCTATTTTAACACGGAACAAATTTATGACACAAATGACGTCATCAGAATTGGCTATTTCTACCAAAATATCATTCCAAAATCGTTATTTACAACAAAATAATATTTGTCAGCAAAAACCGCATAAAAGTTAGCTCAAAAAAAGCCCTTTTGGATTAGGGTTAAGAAGAGCTGTCTCCTAATCTGAAACTTTTTTCGTAAAATCTTCTCTCTTATAAGTTGCAGAAAAGTAAATTCTGCATCGAAACGAGATACTGCTGACGAGAAGCTACTTAACTTCCAAAAATTAGAAACTAGTATGTTACCGAGCACATTTTCATAAAACTTAAAGCAGCAAATGACTTTATCAACTGCACATTATTTCTAATATTGTTCTAATAGGTAACTACAATTTTTTAATTGAAGTTTTACTTTGTTTTTGGTCCAGTGGTCCCTATTCAGACCTTATGGGTACTTGGCCCCGATCTATTTGGTACCTGCTGCTACCCCTTTGGTGCTGTGGTACATTTTACCTTTGCCATCCTCTTCAAAAACTAACAGGCCCCTTAAGCCGATTAGTTTGGAACCTAAACACCTAGTCTCATCTAGCCTCAAAAAGAGAACACGAAAAGCCAGAATAGAATGATAACTTTAACGAGAACCTTGAAAGAGAATTCCAGTATTGCATGAAGCCAAAAAGACCCAGATTAGAAACTAATCAACCTTACACTGTTCTCAACTAGGCAGTGACGTCAATGCGTCAGCCTCAGCGTGCGACTGCTAAAAGTCATTGTTGTTGCAGCTGGCTTGCCAAATGTGCTTCCTAAGATAAACCTGGAAAACAAAAAGTGCTGGAAAATCATAGTAAAATGAACAATGTAAGCAATTATAACACTGAGGAAATTTCTAGCAATGAACCATTTTTTTGTGCTCAAGCATAAGAGCATGTTGCCTTTACTAAGATTTTTAGAATAGGTTGTTGGGCCATATGCAGATAACACATTTGATTCACAGCTGATAGTTAAGATGATAGAAAGTTTCAAGTCTGAGATTCTTATCGAAAAATCCCAATATTATTTTTTTTAAATAGTAAAGAGAATCTACCAACATATATGAAGTGTTTTAAAGATAGAACACAGATAACTAATGCCAAACACGTGCCATCAATCGAACTCGATACCTCTGATTGGGTAACCTTTGACAGTCATCAAAAGAGAGTAGCTCAAGCCACTTTTATGGCGGTTGATTTTCTTGAAGGCTGTTCTAGAATAAGAAAAGTTATTGTTAATCTGAAAACGACTCAGAATTAGAATATCGCACCGATTAGCGAGATTATTAGACTATCTTACAAAAACTCTCTATACATAAACAAAACAGAGATTATCAAGAATTAAGATATGCGTTAATCCGATTAGATCTTGTTATCTTTGACCCATAACATCGTTAAATTTGAGATATTTGTAAAGGAAGCACGTGGAAATCACAGAGTAAAACTGCTCACGTTGACATCACAATCATCAAAAGATGAACTGATACGGTCATTTTTAGTTAGCAGCTTTTCAGTGTGTAAGTATAGAAGATTCACAGTATAGAAGTATAGAAGTATAGAAGTATAGAAGTATAGAAGTATAGAAGTATAGAAGTATAGAAGTATAGAAGTATAGAAGTATAGAAGTATAGAAGTATAGAAGTATAGAAGTATAGAAGTATAGAAGTTCAGTATAGAAGATTCACAGTGATTGTTTTTGAATTTATCATCAACATGCACACTCAATGTTTTCAAAATTTAAATATAGGTGAAAGAAATTATAACCTAGATGTTGCAGTCTCGCGTGTCGGTCTTTGTTTCATTCTGGGCAACAACTTGCAATAGGAAACAACTCAACAATTACTGTCCTTGTATATTTTCCTATAACAAAGGCTATGTGTGGGTTACCCAAATCTGGTTGGTCTCCTATGCTTCAAAATCAGCTAATAGGAGTTTTTCAAGAAGCTAGTATAGCTAAAAAGCTTATACTCGGAGATGGTCTAAATTTAGATGCAGAGCTCTGGTTGAAATTTTCTCTCAAGAGCTAAGAGTGGCTGTCGAAACAGATATTTCAGAATTTTTATGATCAGACTCCTTTGATTGAATGAATACTAGTTATAATAGGCAATGTTTAACATTTGAGATTGAACATCCTATGCTTTCATCGTAAAAACAACTATTCAGGATTTTCTTCTGCAATCGTGATGTTAAGTTCTCTACCGTTCGTAAAAGGAATCTCTAACTCTTAGATACTAATTGTACACTTTGGATAATATCTTTCTTGTAGTACTCTAAGAGGGGTGCTTCGGGGGGGGGGTCCCAATACCGCAATACCGCACGACAAAGTCACCAAATACCGCAATACCGCACGAAAAAATAGCAAAATACCGCAAACGGTAGAAAAGTAAGGAAAGGGATGCTGGTAATACAGCATACCAGTTTATAGCAATTTGATTCCATCTTAAATGCACCTTTCTCCTTCCGAATCTATAGTTAGATCAATTGGATCGTAGTAAGATGCATTAAAGACCAAAGAACGGTAGAAAATAGTTCCATTAATGTTCTTGTAGTAAACTGCATTGACGGTAGAAATTTGACAAATCAGAGTTCAGTTCAGTTCAGTTTAATTTTAAAATTCCACTACATACATCCTTCATATAAATAATTAACTAAGTTACAATAACAAAATTACACAAAATGACAAAAGCAAATAACAACAAGTAGATAACAGAAGTAACTAGGATTTGTATGCAGAGGAATTTCTTAAAGGAGGGGCTCTCTCAGTAGATAAACTAATCGAGGAGAGAGCACTCCCTATTTTAAAAACCTATAGTAAATCAATAGTAACAAATTATTAGAAATTGATTGACGTGAGACAATTTGTCTTATCAAAAGAACTAGGGTTTATATTTAGTAGAGAACAGATGAATTTTTAATCTACTACGGAAACTCATTGCTGAAGGAGATTGCTTAATGTTGAAGGGAATGCTGTTCCAGGATTTAGCACCTGCGTATCTAACAGATCGTAAGCCGTATTGCAGTGTATTCTCTTGTGTCATAAAAATATCACCCTTACGAGCCTGCCTGGTATCATATTGATGAACATCTGACAAAATTTCAAAAAATTGTAAAAGCAAGAAGGATATGTCCTATTAACAGACTCAAAGACAAATGTAAGCAACTTTAAATCAAGTAAATCATGCAACTTAAGAATTTTTAAGTCAGAAAAAATTGGTGTAGATGGAGAAGTAAAACTCTTGAAAGCAATAGCTCTAACAACTTTCTTTTGCAGAAGATATATTGGTTTAGTATGGATGTCATAGGTAAGACCCCAGACAATGATTCCATACTGAAGAAAAGAGGCAAATAAGGAATTATATAAAGAAATTAAGACACTAGTAGGTAATAAATGCCTTATTTTGAAGAATATTCCACAAGTTCGTGCTAACTTTTTTGATAGTTCACTCAAGTGATACTTCCAGCTGAGGTTTTCATCCAACAGAAGACCAAGAAACTTGACATATTTAGCCTGCTTGACATGTTCTTTGCCAATTTTTATGTTAACAGTTTGATCCAATGTATTTTGAGGGGAGTGAAAAATAATAGAGTTAGTTTTGTCTACATTTAATGCAAGTTTATTTGCGTCTAGCCACTTTTTGACATGCTTCAATTCCTTGTTAACCACTTCTTGTAGTTTATTTAGACTGTCAGATTCAAAGTAGATATTAGTGTCATCAGCAAATAGATAGAAGGATAACTTGCTTGAAGAGTTTGGAAGATCATTTATATAGAGAAGAAAAAGAAGTGGACCAAGGACAGAGCCCTGTGGTACACCACAAGTAACACTAAGATGATTTGAATTTTGGCCATTTACTGATACATACTGACTTCTACTGCTAAGGTAGGACTTAAACCATGCTAGAGCAGTACCTCGAATGCCATAGTGTTCAAGTTTGCTGAGAAGGATCTGGTGATTGACTGTATCAAAAGCTTTTTGAAGATCAAGAAAAATGCCACATCCAAACTTTTTATTATCCAAACTGTTTTTGATAGATTCAGTTAAACTGATCAGAGCATGATTTATTGAATGCGAAGCACGAAAACCAAACTGAAGATTATACAGGATTTTATGGAGCTCCAAGAAGTTGTATAAACGCTTATACATTAATTTTTCTGAGATTTTACTAAAAACAGACAAGAGAGATATTGGTCTATAATTTGAAACTGTCATAGGACAACCTTTTTTGAACAAGGGTATGACTTTTGCAAGCTGCATCTTTTCAGGAAAAACACCAGATGAGAAGGACTCATTGATGATTTGAGACAGTGGAGATGAAATATGAGGAGAGAGAATTTTTAACAACTTTATGGGTATACTATTGGGACCTATGGATTTACCAGTTTTTAGCATATCAATTACATCTGATACTTCATAAGGGGCTGAGGGAGTTATGAAAAATGAATGTGGATTTTCATTGTCTAGGTAATCCAAGGGAGATTTTGGTGACCTGGGTATTTTTTTGGTAACACCATCTGCTACATTAACAAAAAAGTCATTGAAAACAGTAGCCATAGTTGCAGAATCTGACGTTAGGTTTCCATTTGCATCCTTAAGTTTTTTGATGACATTTACCCGAGAGTTCTTAATGCTAATGATTGACTTTATCCCAGTCCACAAAAGCTTGATGTTTTTGCTATTTTCATTGAAATAGTCATGGAAATAATTGGCTTTACTTTCTTTTAGTTCATTTGCAACTCGGTTTCTAAATTGTTTGTACAAAAGAATTGTTGCGTAGGAACCGGGGGCGCTGGGGGCACGTGCCCCCCACAAGATTTTGCAATAAATGAAATAGTGCCCTTTTTTCAGGAAGTGCCCCTTTAGCTTAACGAAAAAGTGCCTTTGAAGTGTCGTGCCCCTCCAAGTTTAGGATGCTTCTTACGGCCCTGAGACAAATTATGCATATATGGAACGGTTCTTGCTCGGGTTCTTATATCACTGTCATCCCGCAAAATATTTACAAATAATATTTGATTCAATTCTGCTGATATCGAAGCATCTTTTTGGCCCCTCTCTACTAACCCGGATGACTATTATTCCTCTCACACGTTGATTAAACAATCATTTCATCATAATTATTCCTCAAACGTGATAGGCTACCGTCAAAATTTGACACCTTGAACCAGGGCCGTCCCTTGATATCAAGCAGGAAAGGGTGGGGTGCAAGCTCAAGATTTGCCGACCATTAGGCGTGGTCTATGGGCATTATCTACTGCAGTTGTGCTTCTGCGGAGGAAAAATTTATATAGCACTTTCACTATCTCTTCCGCAGAGCTATATACATTTATCCTCCGCAGAAGCATGCGAGCTGCGGCGCTCCGACATAGAATCACACCTAAAGACCTAAAGTGTCTAACTACCCATGGTAATAGCGAAATTTGAATTCATTACAAGACGTCAAGCTAGTCTGATTTACAGTTTGATCATCCCTTGAGTTTGGCTTCTGAGATATCGAATTTTGATGTGAGTGGATTGTGTTTGGGTCAAGGGCGTCACCGGGGTGGACTGGGGTATTTCCACCCCAGCTTTCTCAAGACAGTTGCTATTCATAAGCAAAAACGGTGTAAAAAATGCTGGGTATACCTTTCAGAACTTGGTTCCATACCGAGTCCACCCCACTTTTTTATGGCTGGTGATGCCCCTGGTTTGGGTGGATTGAGTATGAGCGAAGAGAAAAATGGTGGTCCGGGGCTTGGAAAAATTTTCGCCACCACGCCCTATATAATGCTGCGAAAGGCCATTACCTCTTAAACTGTATGCTGTGATGTCAAGTGTGTTTTTTTTCACTTTCTTTTAAGTTGTTAAATACATGATAGCTACATACAGGCGCTACCAGGATTTTTTATTGGGGGGGGGGGGGCAAACCAGGACAGGCAGAATTTTTTTTCCGGAGCACATACTCTACTTTGGCTATAAATGAGACCATCGCCCTTCTCATTGAGGCCTCCTAAGGGGTTTCGGGCTCCGAGTCTCCAGGCCATATTTCAACCGGCTCCGGGCTCCACGAGGCAAAATTGCTGGGCTCCAGGGCTCCACCAAATCTCCCTCAGGGCTCCGGGGCTCCAACTTAAAATCAATGAAAATCAACCGGAAGAGTAAAAAAGATAGCAAAAATGCGCACACGACAAAAATCTGAATTGTTATTGAAAGTTTCAAGAAATGAATTTCTTGAATCAAGATAATAGACACTTACTTGATTAGTAAGACAATTGTTTTTAGCAAGAATTCTTGGTAAAAATATTTTCCTTGAAAGAAAATTCGTATCGACGAGAATCCTAGATTTTAAATCAAGACTGTACTTAAGATCAGTTCCAAGGGAAACATTGTTTTTATTTATTAATTTATTTACGAAACATTGTTATAGACCGTTTTCAAATTAGTAATTACACAATCGATACAAACAATAAAAAAGGAGAAAAATTTCACGATTGTAAATTTCTGCTAACACAGAGACATTTTTAGCTTGCCCAGATTTCCCCTGAGTTTGAAAAGTAATCTTACAATTGCAGTCAAAGATAGGCCAAATGTAGGTCCAGCACTCTTGTCTGTTAAGGGCATTTCCTAGGTTCCTAGGGCTTATATAGGTGTGGACCCAAGAATTTTCCCGGGGGCTTCACCTCCGGACCTCCAGTTTCATTTATTGTTCCCAATTCTTCCACTTGCAGTCAAAAGGAGAGGGCTTAACTTAGGACTTTCATTTCTAGAGGTAGAGGATGGATTATTGAAGCTAGAAAAGATATGCTATGACAGAGCAAATGTTCTTTGCCTCTGACAATGGTCAAACAGAGCNTGATTCAATTATGTTGAAGTTGTCTTCTATGAAACTTGGGTTTTTGTGATGAATAGTTTTGTAACTTTATGTTGCAAGTTGCTGTAGATTTCTTCTGTGAATGCTAACCGCATTGTCTATAAGAAGCAATTGTTCGAAACTAGATGAAAAATCATTATAGGCTATTCGCAATGCTCTTTCGTGAATTTTATTAATATGTTTATTGTTTCTCCTACTGCAATACATCCATACTAAGGGACAGTAATTGAAAAATGTCATAACAAAAGTTTTCATAAAGAGTTTTCTTTTATCTTCATTGAAATAAGGTGCTACTTGCTAGTGCACTTATATGTGCTGATGTCAAATTGTCATTTGATCTAAAAGCAGAAATTGTGATGAATTTTTTCAAACAAACGAATAGTAAAGGGGAAAAATGATGCGAGCGAGGCGAGGAGAGAATTTTGAAAAAGCAGACTCTGTTTTGCTATCAATTTCTTCCAAAAAGACTCCAAGTTAAAGTTTAGCTTAGAGTCATAAAGGTCAGGTCTATTATTCTCTGAAGACAAGGACTTTACTTGCAATAGCCGAGCTTATTTACTCCAGAAATGTATTCATGGCAGTGCAAGGAAGCGAGCGGAAAGTTTGCACGTCTTTACAACTTAGTTTGACTGACAAATGTAGAGATTTGTTTGTTAGATTGATTACTCTATTTTTGGATTGTCCTTTCAATGATGTTGAAACCTTTTCTCGATTTGACGACCGAGGTTTGGTCAGGGGTACCCTGGGTACCATATGTCAAGGGCATCAAGGGTTTGCCGCACCCGCAGTGTAGCGACTACCCTGCCTTGGACTATCTTATTAGCAAAGAAGGGTGATGATAAGGGACTCGCTCTCCTTCATTTTCCTGTCCTCTACATATTCATCTCGAAGAAGTTTGTTCCTTGTTAGGAAAATGGCATTACACGAAGTTTGGATGTTAATGTTCGTACAATACAATACCGCATACCGCGCTGTGAAAACTCAATACCGCAATACCGCAAGTTTTTTCTCTCAATACCGCAATACAGCACAAATTTGACCCCCGATACCGCAACACCGCAAACCCCGAAGTACCCCTCCTCTAACTATTCGCACGTGTGCTTTGACATTCTCTATGAAATTGAGATTTTACGTCATGTATAATTGATGAATTTCCTTCTCGCCGAAGATTTTCTTGGAAACCTAAACTAGTATACCTCGATTTCGTCATGTAACTTTCTGCAACTGTTAGCAATTTTATAATCTAGTTGAGATGACCGAACATTTCCAACTGTGAGTCTTTTTGCATTCTCTTTCCAAATTGAAATTCTGCATGCATTTTATGAAATTCTTTATCTGCCATTTGCCAAGAGAAATCAAACTGGTTAAAAAGTTGTCTTAATTAATTACTTAAAGAGTCTTCGACTGGTTTTAGAGGCTCTTTTGAAGATCTAAATGCACCAGGATTACGGATGCTGGTATTTGACATAAATCAATTATTCTTTCAGCAATTTGGCTTCATTAGTAACTCTAAATCTTACTAAGTATTAAATAGATCTTCCAGTTGTTGTGAAATGGAGTCAATTTTGATCCTTTAGCAAGTTTGTAAGTTATGAAGAAACTTTACCAATTTTCTAAATTCTAACAGTATTGATAGTAGTATTATGTTATAAATTTATACAAACATTACAGCGACATAATCAGTGTTGATGTGAGGTTTAGTGTGAAACATGTTAGGTTCATATCATTGTGTGAATGCCTTCCGCAACTTTTATAATCATTCATGATTTTTCATCAACTCATACAAATTTGAATTACCAAGTTACCAAGCTCTTTTGAAGTAAATACCAAACGAAGAATGTTCAAGGAACAAAAATGTTGTGAACCTGCAATTGGATATCTCCTGATGTTAAAGTTTTGTTTCATGTGCTTTTCAAGAATCATATTATGTTTAGAGATTGTATTGATCATCCTAGCAATAGCTCCAATTTTGTGAGATTCTGCATTTCTGTAAGCTACCTGGTTCTGAAGCATACTAAAATTTTAGCAAGTCTACTCTTTTGCCTTGTGCCAAAGATCAATGCCGAGGAAACCATGTTCTTAACCCTATTAGGACAGGGGACACTTTTCGCCCCCAACCAACATTTTTTTATTATCTCCGCCACTAGAGTAGGTATGAAGCTGCTGCTTTTCGACTTTTACTAAAATTTAATTGGCTACCAAATTTTTAAAATTTCATCCCCTATTGTTGCACCATCTGACCTCCAGATGCCCTTATTTGGAGATAGGTCACAAAGAAATCTTTAAAATCTCGCTAATGTCTCTCAGCTAACGCAAATCATAAAGTTATATATACCATTCAATTCGTCTGGAAGAGTACTTTCGTTTGATATATATTTTGTTTATATTTGATATAGTTCAGAAAAGCAAAGAAAACGGAGGTAGGTTACTTTGTATTATCTAATTTTATTATTTAGAAGCCTGCAAATAGAAAATAAATGTCAATAGAAATCTCAGTTGGTCTATTCAATTACTGATTGAACTTAATTGGCAAGAGTTGCAGTTTTAAGTTAAAAAATATCTGTGTAAATATCTATCTCTACTCTTACTAGATAATTTTCGGCAACGAGCCACATGACCAACTAAACTCTATTGTTATATTTTTACAGGAAATTGTCCAAAGAATAATTTGGTAAAGTGTCATTATTATATCTCTTGTGGTTATGGAAAAAAGATGGGGGGGGGGGGGTGAAAAACGCAACCTGTGGAAAATGCCTAAATTTTTACCCGGTCCGAATAGTGTTAAGTGGCAACTCTTAAGAAAATTCTCGTATTACAGTCAAACGACCTCCAGCGTTGCATGAACTTTCAAACATCTTATGTGTAACTTTGTAATTCAAATTAACGCGCAACTTTAAATCTCAAGTTTCATATTGTGGTTTTCTATTTCTGTTTCGCGTGCCAAACGTGACTCTCAAAGGTAAATACAGTTTTTCAATGAGACTTCCAAGATCATTTTTGATTTCCAATCTAGATTTAAATATCACATTTGAGATCAGAGATTGCTTGAGATTGGGAATCTGGGCTACTTTCGGGGCTATTTTCTTTCAAGTGAAGTCGAGCTTTTTGCGTATCGCCTTGTTGATCTTTGCTGGTAGGGAATCAAGCTCACAGATCCCATCATCAAGTAATTGTTGCTGGATCTCATCTTCATAAATGCTAGGCTTTTGCAATTTAGATATTTCGCACGCTTCCAGGAGATCGTCGATCATCTTAGAAGGGCAATATCAACCTGTCTTGAATGGTTTTAATGTGCCATATGATTAATAATTTTTTTTATGCCAGCATAGGTTACGCCTAACGAGGCCGATGTTTGCGACCGAGACTGACCTGCCTTGTACATATCTATAATTTACCTTCTTGTGTAATTAGGCAGGGGTTTGCCTGGAAAGAAAACCCCGCAAGCTTTTTTTGCAACAAGCATTTCCATTTTGATTTTGAAGTTTCTTATAGAATTCGGAAGTGAAATCCGAATATCTAAATCGGTCTTCGTGCATGCTTTTATGTCTTCAAATAAGACCTAACTAAACTTTCACCGCATTGACTATTGGTTTAATCTATGTACTCAAAACTCAAAACGAATCGTCGATTTGAATTCCGAAGTTACACTTCAGATGTTTGAAGACTCATGCAACGCTTGAGGTCGTTTGACTGTAAATGGTCGTAAGTGACATGTTAAATCCTATAAAGAGATTTATGCTCGAGCTCAAAGCTGGATTTACAGTTGTTTTACTAGAAGATATTCCTCCCTACATAATTCCCCCAACCATGTTTGTCTGGGTAATTTTGTTTTGTTAATTTATAGGTTTATCACTGTCGTGACTTTTCCTAACTATCTATTTAGCATGTTCTATCCAAATTTGTTCCATATATCTCATGTAGTTTTGGAAATATAATCATTTTCTGAGAGAGTAGTTTTAAGATCTTGTTTGTTTTACGGTCAAACCCTTTATAATTTCAAACTAAGATAATTCTTGACAGAAGTAAGATAAATGGTTGAAATTTTCATTTCAACCATGAATTAATAAGAGAATATGGTAAAAAACTAAGTTTTATTGTTTTTCTAAAAAAAGACGTCATTGATAACGTCATATATATAAATAATGTAGGTAATAAATATAGGTTTACAAAGTTCATTATTCTTTCAAAAAATTATGTTTTTATGAGATTTTGGTATTTTAACTATCAATTACAATTAAAATAAGCATAGAATTTCTCTCGAGTGAGATTTTACAGTCAAATCTGTAAATGTATTGTTTTAGGCATAAAACTAAGAAATTTGATGATGTCATCGAATATACAACAATTAGAGTAAAATAAAATATAAATTTGGACTTTTCACATAAAAGTACTTTAGATAGCCAAATTTCTTTCTTCTAGCCTTCGTCAATTCTGAGTTCTGAGGGGGGGGGGGTGCAATTTAGCCCTCCCCGGCCTGAGGATGCTCAGAAAAGCCCGGTCCAGATATGGTTAAAACACGGTTAAACTCTCAGTCTTGATTGTATAGAGATCATTAAAGGTTATTGATGCTAGAAATTATTTTCAGAATTTTGAATGTTCTGGTGATTGCTTTTGCAATATTGTTTAATAAACATCGGTTTGCAAATAATGATGTCTGATAGAAAACATTGTACAAAGAAATCCAAAAACACTAATTTGATCTACTACGTGCTTTATTTTAACTTTCTTTAACCCTATCTCACCTGGGACTTTTGAAGCGGTCAATGCCTGGGGGGGGGGGGTTGATTCCACCCCTCTATTTTTCTCCGCTGTTGCAGGTGGCTATGATCTTTTAACTTAGTAATTAGGTGGACTTTGATGCAAACTATCAAAATCAAGTGATACAATCAAATTAAGACTATTGTTATTGTTGCTATGACAATAAAAAGATATGAAGTTATGATTATTATGATAATGGGCATCATGATTATAACAACAAAATAATGGATTAAATTATAATTTTTTGTTTCAAATTGAGTTGGATATCATTAAATACATGTATAAGTATAACATGGATCATATTTGAGATTAACCCTATTTTGGTTGGGGGGGGACAAATTTGCCCCCCTGTTGGTTTTTTATTAATAACTCCAAATTGAGTAAATATTTCTTCTTTGAACTTCGTGACTTTTCCTAAAAACGTCTTAGACACCTAGTGAAAAAATTTTTTTTGTAAAAAGTTAATTAGGGGAGGGTAGGGACCAAATTTTTGCAGGGGATGTCTGAAAATTTGAAATTTGAAAAATTATGATTGTTATGTAATCTTCATTTTTTTGAAGAGCTGTGTGGTTAATTTTCAATAAATTGTCTTTGATTGAAAGGAAGTATATTTTTAATTCAATTTATTCACATAATATAATGTTTACTTGTGCAATATGGTTTATCCTACTGTTTGACATTGATTATATTCACCAAAGTGTTCGCTTGCATTTCTCCTTCGCATACATGTTCACTGTTCCTGCCCAAATGATCAAACAGAAATTCATTCTGTTATTGCTGGGTTTAATAACACTCCAAATTGTCATTTTAGTGCCAAAATTTAGGATGGGCAAAATTTGGCAAAATTTGGCAAAATTACGCGATTCTTCTAAATTTTCG
Source organism: Aurelia aurita (assembly GCA_004194415.1). NCBI lineage: Eukaryota > Metazoa > Cnidaria > Scyphozoa > Semaeostomeae > Ulmaridae > Aurelia > Aurelia aurita. The sequence continues at coordinate 579,031 of REGM01000169.1, forward strand.
CGAAAAAGCTCAAATTGGCTGTCACCAAAAATTGCCAAAAAATTATCAAATTCCGCTATATTTTTGGCGTTAAGGTTCAAAGGCATCCTTCTTCAAAATCAGGACGAAATTTTGCATTTCAGATAAGAAACAATAATTTTCTGGCTAATTTTGTTGAAACATGCAAAATTTGACAATTTTTGATGACCACAGTCAATATTTGCTGACGTCAGCAATTTCATGGTTCTATTTTTAGCATTATGCATATATTTTTGGAAAGTACTTGTTATGAGCTATATACAGGCCAATTTAGGTATTCATATCTGTTGCCAATCTGCAGTTAGATAGGGGGGTTTTTTTGCCCCCCCCCAACCAAAATAGGGTAGTCAAGATAGCACAACCACTATAGGGTTAACATATGCAACGATTTCAAAAATTGGTATTCAATTTTTCTTGACCAATCAGTAAAAACTTGGTTGCCATGGTTACGGTGCTATATTTAAAATCTTAAAATTTTCATCATTCGATACAGTAAAGATGTAAGAATAAACTTGCTCAATCTTGAGATGCTGCATTGCATATATTAGAAATAGCACAAAAAAACTTGTTAGGGGGGTGGAATCCACCCCCAGGTGAGATAGGGTTAAATCCTTTTACGAAAATTTGGCTCTTTTATGTTGATTCAGGATGGCCTATTAATTTCAGCCACAAGTGTTATGCTGTAAAATGATTCCCAATTGCTTGAATTTTCACGGAAGATTCTATCCATAAATGGTTGAATCAACCAATCAAAGGCCAAGCCGAGTTTTATACATGTTTATCTTATGTATCTGCCAGTTTTTGACATAGATAGAAGTAGATTCTATATCTATATATGCGATCTTTAGAGTCCTACTTTGGATGTTATTAATTATATGATTGAGCTCTCTGTTATAGATTATGCAGATCAATGAAGTTCTTTGTGATATTTTATCGCCAAGCCAACTGAACTGCTTTAACTTTGTAATTTGAGGTCCGATCCTTATGCAATTCTAAAGCTCTCTAGAAGGGCGTTCTATTAGAGCACTTTTTCCTTACATTATTGGAAACATTTACTTCGGTAATCTAAGACAGCTAAATTGATTTTTTGACCCAATCAAATTTAACCTAAAGATCATAAAAGATGGATCTTTATCTTCTCAAACATTCCTATTTTATCTGCTTATCATTGTAAAAATCTTCGCAAGATGAACTGTTATACTCAGTTTTATCCACCAAATTTTCAATATCCAATTGTAAATTTCAAGGTGTACTTCCTACGATCTAGAAGCGTTGCTCAATCTTTAATCTTGAATATTTCACACAGTTTGTGGTTTAATGCATGCAGCTTTTAAACCTTGGATTTTAATCAAAGAAAGCACAGGAGTATTCATAAAACTACAATCCTGCCCTAAAAAAGATGAGACATTGGCAAATTTCAGTGTTGTCTTAATTTTTCTTAAAATATCGAGACGAAAACGTACGTCTAGGACCTTCCAATCCCTCCTCCCCCTGATTCAATGTTGCCAAGCTCGAATGGCGTTTCGTTTGAGCAGCATTCAAACGTGTTGTAAGAAATACGAATAAGATTGAAAGGAAAGAAATAAGGGTTATTACCAACATGCTGCTTTTCCAGATATGTCTCGCAGCCTCGTTACGGTTTCAATTGTGTGTGTGAAGTCTGAAGGGGGAGGTTTATGGCGAAGCATCAGATATGGGAGGGGAATTTGTTCTGTTTGGTTTATTTGTTAAATTTTGATGTGACGAGTAGGTCTTAAATATTTTTGTGATTTTGCAGGGCAAGGAACAGCTCATTAGGCCATATGGTTGATAGGGTGGGGTCTTCACGAATATGGTGCAAATGTTCTTTCATAATTTTACCGATTTGGGAAGTAATGGGGTCATACGGTACTATAAATGGAAGGGGTCTGGGGAGAGCATTTGTAAGGAGGTTGCCAGAGAGAACTTCTTTTTGAGTCATTGTGATAACCTTGTTAAGGTTATCGTAAACGTTTGTAGGCCGAAAAAGTCAATTTTCGGATTTCTTAAAATCTCAGAAGGCCAAATTTTTAGAAACACAAGGATACCATCTTTGGAAGTAATAGACATTTTGAAAAAGCCGAATTCTTGATAAAAGGAAGGATACTACAACTTCACACAAAGTTTTTATGTGAGGTTTACCATGGGCGGTAGGAGACGCATGGATTGCTTTTTGAAAATATTGCGGTATTAGGTTCGTGTTATTAACCCTATTCTACCCGGGTTCTTTGGGTCAGACCACAGCCCGGGGGGGGGGGCAAAAAATGCCTCCCTAATTATCTCCGAAACCATAATTGCTATGACATTGTAACTTTGTACAACAGTAATTACATATATTAGAAGTCTAATTATAGAATCTGAAGCTAATTGGTCACGTGGTTTGTTGCCAGGCAACCAAACAATAGGACTATGTCGCATATAAGCTTAAGTACTGGAAAAATAAAAAATGCTAATTAGCTCGAATTGTAATGAATTAAAGGTAAAAAAACTACTTAAAAGCAAAGAAAATATGATTGCCTATCGATTGATATCAAAATTTTGAAATTTTGTCTTCTTTTGTTGGAAATATGACGTCATCAATATGAATGACGTCATATAATCTTTATTTTGCTGACGTCAGCAAATATAAATAAAACATATATCAAATGAAAGTACTCTGAAAGGGGAATCGTTTGGTAGCAGTCACGACTTAATCGAAGCTAAAACAAAGAATCTGTCACTGTTTGTGTAATTTTCTTTGTTACCACTCTCCAAATATGGGCATCTCCTGGTCACGTGACTTTAATTATGACAATGAAAAGTTTATAATTTAATTCCCAATTAAATAATAGGAAAAGTCGGAACGTTTTGGCTCTCTATTCTCTTTACTTTCGGCTTTATTGTAGAAAGTTTGGTTGGGGGGGCATTTTTTGTCCCCCCCGGGTAGAATAGGGTAAGATTAAATTAGCCGCGATGTTTTCATAGCGGCTTCCTGTTATTTTGTAGCCACTTACGGTTGACCCGGCAGACGCTAATCTGCCCATCGACTGTAATCTAAAGAGAAAGATGGGTTAGAAGCCAAACCACATCATCAAAGAAATTTTCTCCCACAGCTCCTAACATTCATGAGCTCGAGGACAATGATCGCGTCCTATCGCTGAAATCAGCGTTAGGACGCTATTATCTCCTTCGCGTGTCAAGTCAGGGGGAAGCCTAGACTTTTTGCAATCGTCGTAGTTTCGCTCCTTGATGGACTGATAATCGCTACAACTACGACTCATAATCAAACTATTCGAAAAATTTGCCAGAAATTGATGAACCTCATTTTGATGCCGGGGGCCTAGGGCTTAAAAGGGCCTAGGCCACTTCGACAAGATTCCAACTCATCGATTCTAAACCCATCAAATTCTTGCTTCATTAAGATTGCAGAGAAAACAATACCTACCAGTACCAAGATTAGTACTTCTTCTACGTATTGCTTGGAGATTCCTTCACTTTGACAATGAAAATCTGCTTTTAAAAGCCAAAATGCTCTTAAGATTTCACCACAGCAATCCTCGCAGCTTTCTTCTACCATTGATGATGGGAGGCTAAAGGGAGGCTAATTCTGGGAGCGAGCTTGAAATGTTGATTTCTCATTGGTCAGNGATTAAATTAGCCGCGATGTTTTCATAGCGGCTTCCTGTTATTTTGTAGCCACTTACGGTTGACCCGGCAGACGCTAATCTGCCCATCGACTGTAATCTAAAGAGAAAGATGGGTTAGAAGCCAAACCACATCATCAAAGAAATTTTCTCCCACAGCTCCTAACATTCATGAGCTCGAGGACAATGATCGCGTCCTATCGCTGAAATCAGCGTTAGGACGCTATTATCTCCTTCGCGTGTCAAGTCAGGGGGAAGCCTAGACTTTTTGCAATCGTCGTAGTTTCGCTCCTTGATGGACTGATAATCGCTACAACTACGACTCATAATCAAACTATTCGAAAAATTTGCCAGAAATTGATGAACCTCATTTTGATGCCGGGGGCCTAGGGCTTAAAAGGGCCTAGGCCACTTCGACAAGATTCCAACTCATCGATTCTAAACCCATCAAATTCTTGCTTCATTAAGATTGCAGAGAAAACAATACCTACCAGTACCAAGATTAGTACTTCTTCTACGTATTGCTTGGAGATTCCTTCACTTTGACAATGAAAATCTGCTTTTAAAAGCCAAAATGCTCTTAAGATTTCACCACAGCAATCCTCGCAGCTTTCTTCTACCATTGATGATGGGAGGCTAAAGGGAGGCTAATTCTGGGAGCGAGCTTGAAATGTTGATTTCTCATTGGTCAGTTGGAGCATAGCCAACTAATATTTGGAATACTGCAATCTGATTGGTCGCGCCTGCATTCTGGTGCGTTTGGCCAGATTTTCAGATAGTTTGATTGTCAGTCCCAGTTGGAGCTGAGTGCCTTTATCCAATTCAATAAACGAAACGAAACTGGGACTGAGGGTAGTCAATCTAGGGGAAGCCTAAAAGCATCAGAACATCAAAATAACCCCACCCCCCCGGGTAAATAGGGTTAAAATTTGGTAGCCAATAACAAACTAGGGAGACACAAAATGCCCCCTGGTGAATTTTTCCACGCAGCTCCTTGAGTTCTTCTACTATAACCTAGTTTTTTGGCGACTTTTAGTTTCTATTTAGGAGACACCCTTTCATGTCAATTTCAAAAATGTTGACGCTGGCTCAGGGGGTCAACACATAATTTTAAATTGAGTGCTCGGCAAAATAAATACCTTTTCAGCCATACCTTTCGAACCACTTGATGTATAACAATGAAACAAACATAGCTGCTCTCCTCTTGAGAAGGGCTTTCATTTGACATATAGTTTGTTGATATTTGATGACGTCATCAATTATTTGTTGGTGCGCATGCGTACCTTCGAAAAACCATGTTAACCCTATCAAGCCTAGGGTATTTGATGCTCTAGGAAAAAATGGGGGGGGGGGGGCTGATTCGGCTCCCCCCTATTTTATTCCTGTTCTTTACAACATAGAGCCATGAAACTTGGCATATGTATAGTACATCATGAGATGAACCCAAAAATGGAATCGATTTTTAGATATGTCACGTGACCTGCTCATGACGTCACCAGAAAGATTGCGACTATTTGCGAGGAAACTACGAAGTTTCCCGCTTCATTTCTTGAGGGGGATTCAACTTTAACTGTTAAATCAAATTCACAGTTCTGATCTGACCACTGCAGGTTCTTCTCACTCTTCCAAACATTATCACTGGATCTTGTCCAGCTATCCCCTTGTTATTTGGCTCGAGTATTGACATGTAATCCCTAAGATCTCACAATGGAATGTTACGAGCTGTTGGAGAAAGGTTGCGCTATGAAAAACAATAGGTTCAATAGACCATTTCGACAATCAAAATCGGAGACTGGGGAGAGCGGTTTGTTCTGGTAAATGGCGGCTGCAGTTCTGGTAAGTGGCTGCCACATCATACAAATCAAATCTTTCAATAGGGCACAGGGAAACCCCCCAAATCATCCAATTTCACGCTTATTAGCCAATGACATCGCCGTATTTCCATCACATGACCGAAAATCGGCTTTTTGAGACAACTTTTCGAGTACCTTCACGGAAATACAAATGGAAATTCGGCTAATAAAGATACAGAGCTGGTTTCACCACGACTCGATTCTACAGGCCCCACTCCATATTCGTTATTTTGCATTTGGTTAATATCTCATCAGGGATCGGCGTTACATTGCATTTCATCCCTTCGAATATTGGCCTATGTTAAAATATTTTTCGGGAACGCTAAAAATAAGATACAGCTTCCAGAATTTCACATTTTACGTGAATTATATCACGGAATAATCTAAAAATGTTTTTCATGATAAAATTTCAAAATCCTTGACGAGTCATTGCTATGGGCTAACAAAGAGGGTAAATGGCCTACCTTCATCTGCAGCAGAATCCCAATAATCGGCGTGAAATCAATTTCTTTCGCTGTACTAAGGCAGTGGATCTATTCATCAATTTGATCAAGACAAATCCCATTTCTTTCCATCATTCTATCGTTGTTAATTTTGACAAAATGTGATCAAATTTCACAGCGTCTGCAGCGAACTCTCCAGTCCAAGTTTTGTTGTTGCAACACCTAGGAAGAATTGCGTACAAATAAAGAAATTATTATCTAAAATATGGCCCAAAAGGTGTCCCATCACCAATAAGCCTCGTCACTAAAGAGAGACTGACTCTCCAACTGAAATCTCATATCAACGAATCAAATTGGTTTGGCGGGAAAATATTCGTGATTCGTCATCTCCGTTTATCGAAGCGAGATAAAACAAATGTTTTGATAAGTTTCAAGAAGAAAACTTGGAATTACTTCACTCTCTATGAGTTGTGCACACTGGCAGGGATGCAATAATTCAAAATTGTGGCGAAAGATTGCTTTGGCTGCAGTAATTTGGCTCAGCGAAGTCAATGCATTTGTTAAAAATTGTGCCTTGATTGGTAGAAAGAGCTTTGATTTTAGTTTTTGACTGAATTTGAAGGATAAGGCGAGGACTTTAAAGCAATAAGAATTGACGAGGAGTTACTGCAAATCTAGAAGAAACTTCTGTCCAGAGCAGGTAAGTCGCATCGCATCTTCTTCATTAGCAGAGAGATTAGTTTAACATTAAAAGATTCATTTCAACGAACACCATCAAAATCTAGAATTGTTTGGTTTGTTGCACTTTGTCGTTTTCTTTTGAGTATCCATCAACGACAATTACTTATTCCAGAAAACATTGCAAGACAGGAGGTTTATTTACCATAAATGAACTCTTCTAATTTACCTGCAATGATTTTATGAGATTACTAGATTTGTCCAAAATCCTCCACTCTCCATGATGTCCTCTTTTTTTGATGAAAACTATTAATCTTTCGTAATAAAGCAGCTGATACTTAGCCAAAAAACAATAATTCGCCACAATTCTGAAATATTGTATCCCTGCCAGTATACGGAACTCACAGAGAGTGAAGTAATTCCAAGTTTTTTCTCGAAATTTATCAAAACATTTGTTTTATCTCGCTTCGATAAACGGAGATGAAGAATTACGAATATTTTCCCGCCAAACCAATTTGATTCGTTGATATTAGATTTCAGTTGGAGAGTCAGTCTCTCTTTAGTGACGAGGCTTATTGGTGATGGGACACCTTTTGGGCCATATTTTAGATAATAATTTCTTTATTTTAGCTGTGAATTTAAAGACCCTTTACTGACCGGCAACCTTTGCACACCTTTGTTATTGTTTACAAAACTTAAGGTGGTTGTAAATAGACTGATTACAATGAGTCCCAGTGGTCTCTCATCAAAACGAGGCTACTGTCAATTAATTTATCAATAGTGATGCGTACGATAATGTATTAAGTCCTGTGTTCATTCGATCACACACAAACTATGACGGTTTAGTGACAAGTCAGTACTATGATGAAGGAATACTTCCAAATCTCATCACAAGTCCAAGTTAATGTCGCAGAAATAACTGCAGATGTGTTTCCTAAGAGGAAGAAGACCAAATTGAATCGATAACCTTTCACCTACCGGTTCTTATTCTGGTATATAGTCCCGTTACTGCTTGAACAAGAGGCGTCCAATCCAACGAGTGGTACTGACCGAGGTACAATGCATTACATTTCTCAGTTTTAATATTTGGGTTTCTAAATGTATTTATTTATTGAGTTTAATGCTTGATCATAAAAGAACTAAAATATATTCGATCTCTGATGCTTTCTTTCCCGCAAATGAGATAATTTCCTCTCCACTCCTTGTTCGTTCTCTCTGCTGTCGCGACCTAAAATTCTTCCTCTAATTCCCACAACTCCGATTATGCAGTACGAAAATCCATGATTAAATACATTGTTTATGAACAAAAGAGATTATTGATATAATTTGTTGACAATTTACGCGATTTTAGTCGAAGATTAAGACAGATTACAACTGTGCTATTTTTGGATGTCAGAAAATAATACGAACGACTAGAAGCTGTGGGGACCAGCAGTCGGAGGCCGCAAAGGATGCTGTCCAGGAAAGGGTCTTTAAAACCAACAGTTCTGCAGAGGGAAATTTATCATTTGTAAAAGCTCTGTGGCAGCCATTTAACAGATCTGTATCCGCCATTTACCAGAACAAACGCTCTCCCCAGTCTCCGATTTTGATTGTCGAAATGTTCTATTGTCCCCAGGCCTTTGGCTTCTTACCCATCTTTCTCTTTGAATTAAAGTCGATGGGCAGATTAGCGTCTGCCGGGTCAACCGTAAGTGGCTAGAAAATAACAGGAAGCCGCTCTGAAAACATTGCGGCTAATTTAATCTTAATAACCCCAACCTATGACCACAATACAGCTGATTCTCATTGTGCACTTCTCAGCTTTAGGAAGTAAGTCGTCATAAGAGCTTGTAGAGTCATTGTAGAGAAGTCTAAGAGCTCGTTCGTGGATCTTCTAGATTTTATCCATTGATTTTTCAGAGGAAAAAAGGCCAGGCCAGAGGGCAGTAATTAAAATTTGAAAAAAGAAGCTTTGAACTAGTATCTCTTTGGCTTTAAACTCAATATAACCCTTAATTCTTTTGAAAGCGTTTAGCTGAGCAGCGGCTTTTCTACATAGATCGGAAATGTGGTCATCAAAAGTTAGTCTGTGATCGATTTTTACGCCTAGAAGTCTTACTGCATTTTCAGATTGAATTTGTTTGTCTTGTTTGATTAGTTTTTCCCCTATTGTGCCATCTCTACCCTTTGTAACTAATACTGCGTGGAATTTGTCCGGATTTGCAATAATTTTGTTCCTTTCAAACCAATCTATGGCAACATTTGATTCTTGTTCCAAGATTCTAATCAGGTTTGGGAATGAATTTGAAAAAGCTGCTAGAGTATTATCGTCTGCATAATTGTGCAAGGTAGCTTTCTTTATATAAAGAAAAAGATCGTTTATGTATAAGTTAAACAAGATTGGACCAAGAACAGATCCTTGCGGTACACCAGAAAGCACGAGCTGGAAAGTACTATACGTGTTGTTAATACGCACTGACTGCTGTCTTCGCTTCAGGTAAGAATAGATATAAACAAGTGCATCTTCATGAAAGCCATTCGCGTATAATTTTGCAATGAGTAGATCATGTGGGATACGGTCAAATGCTTTCGAAAGGTCCATCAANTGGCTTTAAACTCAATATAACCCTTAATTCTTTTGAAAGCGTTTAGCTGAGCAGCGGCTTTTCTACATAGATCGGAAATGTGGTCATCAAAAGTTAGTCTGTGATCGATTTTTACGCCTAGAAGTCTTACTGCATTTTCAGATTGAATTTGTTTGTCTTGTTTGATTAGTTTTTCCCCTATTGTGCCATCTCTACCCTTTGTAACTAATACTGCGTGGAATTTGTCCGGATTTGCAATAATTTTGTTCCTTTCAAACCAATCTATGGCAACATTTGATTCTTGTTCCAAGATTCTAATCAGGTTTGGGAATGATTTTGAAAAAGCTGCTAGAGTATTATCGTCTGCATAATTGTGCAAGGTAGCTTTCTTTATATAAAGAAAAAGATCGTTTATGTATAAGTCAAACAAGATTGGACCAAGAACAGATCCTTGCGGTACACCAGAAAGCACGAGCTGGAAAGTACTATACGTGTTTTTAATACACACTGACTGCTGTCTTCTTTTCAGGTAAAAATATATATAAACAAGTGCATCTTCATGAAAACTATAAGCGGATAATTTTGCAATGAGTAGATCATGTGGGATACAGTCAAATGCTTTCGAAAGGTCCATCAAAACGCCCCCCACAACATTATCATTGTCAAGGTTTTGTCTCCATTCTTCGATCATTCTTGCCAGGACATCCTGTGTGTTATATTGCTGTCTATATGCTGCTATGAACTTTGAAAGACAGCGATCAAGATGAGGAATGAGTTGATCTTTGATTATCTTTTCATAGATTTTCGAAAAAGCGGTCAACACGCTGACGGGGCGAACAATTTTCTCCGTGGTACGAACTGGCTCACCCTTATCTAATGGAGTTACGGCCGCTTGCTTTCCTTTATCTGCAAACTTACATTTCTTAAAACTATTGTTTATTGCATCTGTTAGGGGTAACGTCAGTTCTTCCGAAGCTAAAAGCAAAAGTTTAGGAGGAATTTGATTCTCCCTAGTTGACTCTTTACTATCTATGTTTTTTAGCAATTTCCTAACTTCATTCAATTCAACAGTACGAAATGAAAAGGTTAAAAAATTGTTTTCTGGAATTTGAAGTATAGCTAAGATGCTAGGGTGGTTGGCATACTTTTCGAGAATCAGTTTCACGATATCTCTGTCACTAGTTTGTTAATTTGTGTCTGCTAGGCTTTGTGGCTTTTGCCCACTTGATTTCTCAACGATGTTAATATAAAGATCATTAAAAGTCTCAGCAAGTTCATGATCTTCTGTAATTATCTTATCATCTTTTACAAGCAAAATGTCGTTCCCTGATAAGCCTACTTTATTTTTCAGGAATGGTTTAACTAACTTCCAAAAGTCCTTATTTGTCATTACCCCATTTTCTGTAACCCTTCTGAAATGATTTTTGATTGCTTTCTTCCTGAGGGAAACGCATTTGTTTCTCTGCTTTTTAAAATTAAGTTCATTTTCTCTGGTCCGGTTTTTCTTAAATTTTTTCTGCAAGCGAGTTCTGTTATAAATTTCTTTTCTCCATGTTTTATTCATAAAATGTGGGTGCATCATTCCCTCTAACTGTTTTAGTTCGTAAGGAAGCATGTTTATCTACGATCTTACGAAACTTGCATACCAAATCCTCGTAAAGATTTGGATCATCGGAAATGCATGTGAGGCTTGTATCTTTTACATCAGACAAGAAATTTACTAGGGAGAACTTTTCGTAACTTCTATAAATAATTTTGTTTGGCTTAAGGCGGGGAATGCAGGATTTCATGCACGTGGCTATCAAAAGATGGCAGTCACTTAATCCGGTTTCAAAAGCAGATGTCTTTTGAAAATTCCGTTTGCGATTTGTGAGAATCACATCTATGGAAGAGCTATGATCACTTGTAAATCAGGTTTTGTCCTTTACTAAATTATCAAGACCAAAAACGTCGCAGAACTCTTTGAAATTCTCAAAACCAGGGTGTCTGCGATTGTGCCAGTCTATGTTTATGTCACCAAAAATTACAACATGTTCGTATTTGTCTAGAGCATTATTTATGCAAGATTATAGTTTTTGGAAAAACGTTTCGATGTGTGACGAAACTTTGTCTGTAGACGGCAAAAATGGCCCTCTTCGTTTTATTTAGATTTGGCTCTGTGCAAATCATCTCTAAGTGTTCGCTCTCTAAAGTTGGCAATCTGTTACACACAACTCCTTTTCCATTAAATTGCATAAGACCTCCACCGTGTTCATTTCTGTCCCTTCTCTTCGATTCCAGTTCTGGGGAGTCGGTTCTTCTTATTAGTCCCGATGTGGTTACTTTCTGTCCACGTGCTTGAATTTGTTGTGCGATCTCTGCGATTTTCTGAGAAATTTCCTGTGGCTCTTCGTGTCTCAAGTCATTTGTGCCGCAGTGCAGGATCACTTCGTCAGGCTTCGACTTGAGAGTTGGCTCGATGTAGGACTTCATGTCTTCGCTAGTAGCACCTGGGAATGTTTTAACGTGTGCGATGGTGTCGTGCAAATGGTAGTTGATGTCTTGTCTTTTAATTTGTGTCAGCATTGAATCGCCGATGATAAAAACCTTCTTTTTTGAGTTGAAATTTCGATCTCTTTGTTGATTCCTCGTCTCTTCTCTCCTCGTATCCAAATCTCGCCTTGTGTCGGTTGCAGTTGCCCTTGCGCAGGAGCCTGCTGCAGCCACCCCTGCATAGGGGCCAGTGGCAGCTGCCCCTGTGTAGGTGCCCTCCCTTGACTCTGATAAATCAGACAGATGTTGGAATCGATTTCTTGAGTCAAAAGATGGCTTTTCCGAGACGAAATTTCTTGTTGTTGATACCCTTGGGAAACTCCATTTCTGAGCATTATTTATTGTGTGCATCATTTCAATGTGGCTTTGTGCAGGTCTGGATCGATATTGTGTTTCCATTGTCCGCGAAAGAAAGTCGCCATTCATTCTTGATTGTTTTTTTGTTAGAAAAAAGTCTTGATTCGAACGATTTGTGTTTACGATGTTTGGGATTGATGGTTCCTCCCTTGGAGTCCTGCGATGACATGCCAAAAGATCTTGCAGTTTTATGAGTTCAAGTTTCAAGGTAATGTTTTCATCTGATATTTTCCTTTTCTCTTTTTCTAAAAGCTCAGTTTTTTCCTTCATTTCATCCAAATCTTTATTGTTGGTAAACTTCACGAGCTCTTCAACTTGATGTCGCAACACAAGAAACTCGTCGTAGGGTGTGAACTTATCGCTTCCAATGAGAAATCTGCTTTCTCTTAACTTGTACCAGATTTTGCCAAGTTTTCTTCATTATATTTTGTAGCTGGTATCCTATCCTTCGGTGTTTTGGCAACGAAATACGAATCTCCCTCTTTGGTTGGTCAGTTTATGATTAGGCCACTGTTTTCAAGATGTCTCAGCGTGGCGGACATCGTTTGAGCTGTTGTTGTTGTTGTTGTTCACTTATTTTAATTCGATATTTACATAGCTAACAATATATACAATATATACAAAGTTAACTAATCTAAATCGAATAAAATTAAAATGTTTAAATAATCTATTGTTCANAGGGTGCTGCGAATCTTGTGTGTCGATATTTATATCTCCCATCACGATAACATTATCATATCTATCTAGTGCCTGGTTCAAAGAAACCGATAAATTAGCAAAGAACGCATCTAGGTTTGAGTCAGGCGGCCTATAGACACTAAAAATAATCCACTTCTTTTTACAAACTATTAGTTCTTCGGAACATAGCAGTTCCAATGAGGTAGATTCGTATAAAGTTAGTCTATTACATACAAATCCTTTTCTTACATATTGCATGAGACCTCCTCCATGTTCATTCCTATCACGGCGCATTGGGGACTGGTAGTTATTCAATAGAAATATTTCAGTCTTAAACTCAGCGCTCAGATTTGTCTCTTCTATTAGCAAAACATCGGGAAGGCACTTTTCGGCAATATTTCGTAAATCTATAATTTTGTTCCTTAGACTATTTATGTTCAGGAATCCAACAAGGGGATTGTTAGGATATTTAACTCTCAAATCAAAAATTTTGACAATATCATTTGACGCAACCGACTGAAAAGATACATCAGTTGAAATCTTGAAAATTCTTTCGAAGATTCAGAAAGTATACTAGCCCTCGATAATTCTAAACTGGAACATCCGATTAGATGAGATGAGGATGCAACTGATACCTCTGAAAAGGGCGCACAATTGTCACCAATATTTGGCATCGGAGACGCTGGAGTCACGCCATCTACAGACATTTCAGAACAGTTGATAGTATCCGCATTTGGTAGCGTATTTCTCAAAGTTAGAGCATATTTTAAAGCCAGTCAAGCTAATTTTAAAAATTTAGCGATGTTACCTCCTAAGACATTTGTTCCTCTTTGATTCAAATGAATGCCATCATCGTACAAAAGGTCTTGCCAGTTTTCATCAAAATTTTCATGTTTAATGAAATCTAACCATGAGTTTCAAGTGATCTCTCCAATAAATTGTTAACCTGTACTCGTTTCGATTCCATCAGATCCGAGTCTCCTCGAGCCAAAATGCTTGATACCGCAACACTTCTCACTGTGCGACTTGCCTACACTGTAGCATCGACTATTTTCTTTGCTATTTCTTGTGGCTCGTCGGATCTTAAATTGTTTGTGCCTCGTCGGATCTTAAATTGTAAAAGCTGAACTAACATCGCTCAGAACTCCTGTTTTTGCCAAATGCAAGCTGATAGATTCATCATCTGGCCGCTTGCGAGTATTATCTCGAATGTTATCTATTGCTTCGGCAATAATTTCGAGACTTACGAGAGAATCCTCGTTTATTTTGTTTGGCGCTTCTTCGACGTCTGTACTTGGCGTAGCCACTGTATTCATAAAGACCCCCCGCTATCTGCCATATGGCCCAATGAGCCGTTTATTGCCCTGCAAAAACACGAACATATTAAAGACACACTCGTCACATCTAAATTTAACAAATAAACCAAACAGAACAAAATCCACTCCCATAAATGATGCTTCACCATAAACCTCCCCCTTCAGACTTCATGCACACAATTGAAACCATAAGGAGGCAGCGAGACATATCTGGAAAAGCAGCAGGTTGGTAATACATCGTATTTCTTTCCTTTTAATCTTATTATTATTCCTTACAACAAGTCATAATGCATGGTAAGTCTTTAACCCTATCTGCACTGGGAATTTGTTGGTTAATTTGTACGGAGGTTGGGGGGTGCCTTTTCACCCCCCTTTTTTCCAAAACTATAAGAGATATAACAATAAGACTTACCCGTATTGTTCTGTGGACAATTGATTTTTTTAAATATAACAATGCTAGGCAACCAGAAAAGAAAAGGAAATTTGGCAAATTTGTAGCTTCTTAAAGGTAATGTGTCCATATATAAGGCCAGCGTATCCCCAACTTGTCAACATCCATCAAATTCTCGGCAAATGATTGGTTGACATTCAAACTGATCACATGAATAGAGGAAATTGCTGCAAGCAACCTTTTGTGATCACATAATGATAAACGTCACAGGCAGTGGGAACAAAGCGTTCTTAATCCGTCCCTTGTTTTATGGAATGTCTGTTTGCTAGATTTCAATAGCAGTCCCAAAGCAACCTTTTATGCGTGATTGAAAAGAAATTTTAGTTGATCACATGCCTTCCTCCGGGAGG